>PYAF01004847.1:219884-239868 GCA_007407185.1 Glycine tomentella | reverse complement strand
AACTTTATTACATAAATAAAATAATATTTTGTATAATTTATTTTAAAATATTTTTAATAATTTTCATAATTTTGAAAAAATAAATTAAAAGTTATTCTTTAATACATTATATATATAATTTTAATGAGACAATAATTTTATTATTTGAATACAAATTATATTATAACATATATTTATCTCACACCAAATTGGATGTTATTAAAACTTATTCTACTTTTATCATATATGTTTTTTCATATTATATTTCATTCTATCCTTGTGATCACATTTCAATTGAACGTTAGAAAATGAACTTAATCGAAGTTAAAAGAAGTTCATAATATTTTTTCTTTAAATAATGAAATATTCTTTTTACAACATGCAATATCCTTTTGACCATTTAAGTGACACACTTTACTAACACTATAAATGTAATATCTTCAATATAATCTCAACAAGTTTAGAGAGTTTGATGTCAATGGAAAGTGGAGTGGCAATTGGATCAACCATGTCAATTCTATATTGAAAAATGGAAATATATCATTTTCATAAAACTCGTCTCAAACTTTATATCCAGACAAGTTGTTCTCGCATAACCACTATACATCCATTAAGGATGTTATTCGGCAAGTCAATTTTTAATTTTTATTTGAATAAGGCAATTGATGAAAATATATTATGATGGTGTTAGTGGATTAGTTAGTTTCAGATTTTATTGTTTAGTCTAGCTTCAATGTTGATGAGAACATTGTTTCGAAAACCCTAATCATATTCAATAAAATGATTTACATGTCTTCAATGCAACAAATTCTGATTCATATTGCTTCCTTTGTCTTCCGATTTTCTTTATCCTTAAAACTAAAATAAATCTTGTTTCTTGTTTCTTTTGTATTTCTAACACATGAAAAAATGTAAAACTAAAACTAATTATACTATTAGAGGATTCTCTATTTTGTAGAAAATACAATGTGTTAATAATGGCATTGGCCAATTTTTTTATTGGTGTGTTTGGATTTTAGCGAGAGAGTTTTAAAATTATATGAGAGTAAAATGAGTTTGGATGATGTTTGGTCACCCTCCAAAATATATTTGAAAGTAAATTTTTATCTAATTCAGTTTGAAAAAAAAAATAAAATTTGAGATACTTTATGTAAACTTAACTTCAAAACTTAAGTTTGCAAATTTTAATCCAAATATACACTATCATTCTCATTTTCATTCATTCCCTTGGTTTCTAAGTGAAAAAATCAAAATTCATATTACAAAATGTTTTTATTAAGGTGATTTTCTTATAATTAGTTAATTAACACACAATTACAAAGATGTAAATATTTTATTAATATTCAATAGTTTGAAGCCAATAAAAGGCATAAAGAATTTATTTAACAATTTTTGTCCAAAAAAATGAAATATCATAATATATAGAGAAAAGCGCTAACTACATTCTTTCTAACACTCTTCCTATTCTATTATTAGTTATAATTTATTAAAAATTATCATTTTTCTATAGATTTTATTTCTTATTTAATTATTTTTTCTCCTTATCTATATATATGGAATTTGCTAAAATAGTCTCACTAAAAAATTAAAAGGTATATATATGTTAACACTGTAATTACACCTTTTCTATTGGAAAAAATCATTTATCTTTTATTTAGACTAACATAAATTAAAGGGTAATCATATAATTTTAGGTTATTTATTATTTATTTTTAAAATATAAATTTCCAAAATCTTCTTTGTTTCCGACGTCTAGTTCTGCATTCTTTGAAGCCACATTCATTCTCCCTTCCCTGTGCATGCACACCCTTTTCTTCTTATCAATCAACTCTCACATAATTTTTTCTTATTTCTGCTAATCACGTTGTGGAGTTTATTTGAATTTGTTTTCTTGAAATTGATCCTTAATTTTGTTTACTTTCATATGAGAATAAGTCGGAAATTCAAACTCATAAAATTAAGTGGTGTAAAATATATATTTTTTAAAAAAATACATGTAAATTTATTAAAATGAGGATGCACTGATTAAAAAATGATGAAGTACATTTCTCCCTCAAACAGCCTTGGTCCGTCAGTGTTTACTTCAAGATTCAATATGAGCAATAATTATAATAAAAATTAAGAACCATTCTCTCATCCACTAAAACTGGAAGATTTTGAAATGATAGCACGAGCTATGGTTCGAGTAAGCTCACATGTGGTTTTCTTTTAAGTACAAAATTTTTCTTAGAAAGAGAACATAAATATTAATTGTTTAGTATGAAAGACATAAGTCCAATTCTGGTAAGCCATTTAGCCTTTCCAAGATACTCTTACCGTTAAGATCCAAAATAAAGACATAATAGAGCATTACATGTGGTTAGTTAAATTGTGATATCTATATATAAGCAAAAATGATTAAAAAAATGGTAACTTTGGAACTTAACAACATTGGTTTTATTACCTAATACTGTAATAAAGATGTTATAATTTAATCCTCTAATTAGGCATAACAACGGAATCCAACACGCAGGTACTGAACTACTGATAAATGCATAACTTTGGCCGGTCTTTGTGAGCCATTTTGCCCTTTCAAGCTGCTTTAACCATTAATTTCTAAAAGAAAACAATTATATATAACATCACATATGCTTAGGTAAAAATTGTGATATGTTTATTAAAAAAATTGATTAAAAAATGGTAAATTGAAACTTAATTGCATTTATTCTATTACCTAATACTGTAATGTTGGAACTACATCCTCTTATTAGGCATGGCAACTAAATCTAAATTCGTAGGTATATGTTTAATTCGCTCTAACTCGCCTTTCCTGCTTTGATAGAAGTCAAGTTCGAATTTTTCCTACTCTATAGAACTGGGGTCGCGAATGTTAACCCTGTCCCTCATCATTTTATATACATTTTTTACATTAGTTTATATATTATTTGTTTTTACGCTCTAGTTTTATATTATATTAAAAATAATTTAATGAATTAAATATTATGATAACTAAATTATAATAATATTTAAATAATAAATTGATAAAACCATATTCGAAAATTTGCATGTTTGATAAAGATAATAAAAAGGTCTAGCCATAATTGGCCTTATATATATACGAGTTCCTTCTCTTTTACATGTTTCCAATCTGTTGTTAATAAGTCGTCAAAGTAATAATTATTTAGGAGGTTAAAATTTAAATGCTCATTTGGGGTTGATTTTTCAACCACAGTGCTGGAGACTTAAGTTTGAGAGAGAGATTAAGAAAATGAAAAAGTAATCATATTAATGTTTAAGGCAGAAAACGATTGTTTCTTTTAAGAAGAAAAATTGAAAGAATAATAAATGATTAATAGTATTTTTTATACTTGAATGATGAAAACTATATAATATAACCATTTAAGTTGAGTCATGAATTACAATAAAATAAAAGATGATGATGAATATTGAACTGATGGAATTTATTTTTGAGCGACTAATATATTTTTTTAAGGTAAAAATTCATATCATTTCATATAA
The DNA here is from genome assembly GCA_007407185.1 of Glycine tomentella. NCBI lineage: Eukaryota > Viridiplantae > Streptophyta > Magnoliopsida > Fabales > Fabaceae > Glycine > Glycine tomentella. Next base: position 236,391 of record PYAF01004847.1, on the reverse strand, counting down.
TATAGTGAGGTGCATCAGCACTGAGCGCACCCCATATTGCAGTGTGCACGTGTCCCACTTTATAAAGCTGTGCACTGTAGAAACTTCTAGCGACAAATGTAAGTATATCTTTATTCTGGGTTATTTTAGTAACAACTGAGGATAAAATTAAAAATATGATCTATAATATTTCAGTAACAGTTTACACTAACGGTTAAAACAAATTTCAGCAACTCATATTTTTTGCACATCACTAATAATAGATATCTTGATATCTAGGGTTTATATATGACATGACTTCAGACTTTAGGTCCTGAATTCAATTTTAGATATATGTAATAGATAATTTGTGCATTAGAACTAAATTTTGGAAGACTTATAAAACACTTATGAATTATTTGACTAAGTTATAACTATAACTCATCTTTAAAATAAACATAAATAATAATAATAATAAAAGATATTTATGATTTTAATTTTTTCATACTTGATCTAATTACTTCTGTTATTTGTATATAAATATGATTAAATTATAAAGTATATTTTAGAACTTACATTAGCCTTTTATATCTCTATCTTGCTTTTGTTTTGATTTTCGGTTATATGGTGAAAAAATGGACAAAATTATTAGATTTTTATTTGAATTGAAATTGCGTCAAGTGGATCTGTATAAAGATTGAAGACAATAATATTAATGGAACATATTTCAATTTAATGACTATGGGTTTCATAAAATTAATGAGTATTTAAATCTTAATTTTTATGTCATTATTCACATTTGATTTAAAGGGACATGTGTGATATTTATGATTTGGAATGTTTACATTTAAACACACGTAAATTATACTTTTAGTTTCATATTCATTTTTCAATGCTACATATTTACCTTATTGTTACTCTTGCATGAATTTGGAATTAGTGCCTTTATTGTTGTTTCATGAATCAGATTTAAGTTTCATTACTATTCCAATATTGATGACTATTAGCATCTTTGTTTTACGTGGGTTGTTGAACCTTTAATTTCGATTTTTGTGAAATTGGTTGGAAATCATTTGGACTTTTGGGAATATTTTAATGGTTTTCATACCTCTTGATTACATTAGTCCATAATGTGCATATGTTTAGTTTCGTTTCGTGAGATGTGCCTTGGTTTTTATGTCACGTATATGTTCGTGATTTGTTTTCCAAATTCCGTGCCTAATTGATTTGATTACTGTTAGGCTTTAAGTTGCTAAAAGTTTCAATATTTTCATGTTAATGTTTTCGTGTTAATATCTTGTGATTATTATTGGCATTTACTTCGTTAACTGTTCTGTGACCTTATCATTTATCACTTTTGAACTTTGTATATCTATTGTTCCGTGTTTAAAGTGATGCGCTACTGACTTCTGTTTTCGTAACCGCTAGCGTGATATATGTATCGAATAATCAATTATTTAATACTATTATTTATGATTAATATATTACAGTAAAATTAATTTTGAAAATTTAAAAATATTTAATAATCTTTATAATTTAACTAAAATCTAACCATAATAACTTTAATTATTTAAATTATATATTAAGAACCTCTAAATCACATAAGGTAGATAATATTATTTATAATTAGTTATATATAATATAATAGATATCATCTCACATGAATTTTTATTATAGTTTTGTATGATTAATTTGGATAAAATATTAAATTATATCTTTTAATTTGTCCATAAGAATTAGTAAATATAATTTGATAGTTTTATCATAATATTTATATGAATTTAATTGAGTTAAAATTTTAAACTACAAACAAATTTTATGTTGCTAAATTCATAATTTTATAAGTATAACTTATATTGGTAAAGCATGATACACTATTTTTGTCTCAAATTTTAATGATAAACATATATATTGAATATTTTTATAACTATACAACCTATTAATACAATTGATGTTCCATAATTGAAAGGAGATAATTATCCTATTTGAAGGAAAGGATTTTGCTAACGTTAGGATACATGAATATTGATTATGCTATCAGGAAAATTGAACCACCGGTATAGAACAGTGAATCAGAGGAGGTGGATCTATATGAGAAATGGAAAAGATCCAACCGACTTTGTGTGATGTTCATTAAGACTAAGATATCCGCTGGTATTAGGTGAACAGTATGACAATGTGATAGTGCTTCTCAAGTCCATTGATGAACAATTTGAGACTTTAGGGAAGGCATTAGTCAGTACCCTAATAATAAAGTTTTCCTCTATGAAGCTCACTACTCTAAGAGATGTGTGTGAGCACATCATGCAGATGAGAGACATTGCAGCTCAGCTGAAAACTCTAGAGGTGGACATATCTGACTCTTTTCTGGTGCATTTCATTCTAAATACTCTTCCAGCACCATATGGTCCCTTTAAGATCTCCAACAACACACATAAAGACAAATGGTCTATTAATGAATTCATGACCATGTGTGTAACGTCCCGTATGCATCCGGTTCATTACCATTCAATTATGATTGTTAAGTGCAGCGATTAATTAAAGATAATCAATTAGGAAGCAATTAACAAATTGATGTTATCTTACGTCACCAACAATACCAACTTCGCATTAGGAATGGCAAACACTCGGCTCATACATTAACATGTCTCAAAATATACTACAATGTACGTCATCTATGTATCTTTCCTCACGGGGTACAAAACACATATACATACAAGACAATGAGTCAACATGCTCATTAACTAATGCGTCTAAGGTTCCACTAGAACCCTTCCCCTACTTGGGTCTCTTAGCCCAAGATGCCCCATCTAGTCTCTGCTCATCACCTGCAAAACATAATCCCTAATTGAGTGAGATACAATCTCAGTAAACTCAGGGTTCTTTGAGACCTCTCCTTCCCCTGTTTCACTTCCATGATACATAGCATCAAAATAGGCATCTCATACAATACATCACATGGATGTCGCAACACGGGTGTCATTCCGTTGGGTGCTACCAACATCAGGAATACAACATAATTATAGCATACATACATACATATATATATATATATATATATATATCATAGAGAAAGATCATCCACTTAAGGGCATCGACTCTCAGGTTTTCTATTCATATAATTGACCACGAAGAGTTGTTCTACATGACTTTGGCTCTTCGGGAAGTCCATACGTAGTTTGTTCTACTAGCCAGAGAACCTCCTCATTCATACAACATCTCATCACAACATGCATCATATACATGTTATTAGTAAAAGCAGAATATACCATTTTAATACCACATGCATCATGACATATAATAATCAACACTCTCTCAGAGTATGGTGGAACACAGTCAAGGGAAAAACTCTCAAGAACGGAGAGCTTACCTGCTCTGACGCTACAACGCCTCTCTCTCGTTCTCGTGGTCACAACCACCAACGTCCTCTGTATCACACCCTTTATTAAACGACCAGGAGGGCCAGAGATTAGCTTTTCCAATCTGAAACGCCCTCAAACCTTCGATATGGAACCAGATGGGTTATTGGAGAAACCAATATCTCCGTCTGGTGGTTTTTAGAAAGAACAAAGGTTGGAACCTAGCTATAAGGTGGTTCCTTTCAACTTTCCAATTGCATGCAAAGGGTTAAGGTCGAGGGTAAGAGGTTATGAAATTTCTCTCTCCAAGAAATGGCGGAAACAGAGAAAGGAAGAAGACAATGACATTTCTATAAGGAAACGTGTAGGAATGGTCATATATATATATATATGACTCTAGAGCGTGTGTTACACGCTTCTAATGCCACCCTGACACTATCAGGTGCAAAAATACCACTAAGTCAACCTTGTCGAGTTTCGTATGCATAACCTGGTACCCTTGTGCAAGTTTAGTTCAAGGCATGTCCTTATTTGGTTTCCTACCCCGACACCTTACTAAAGCCTTGATAAACGCGAGGTCTCCCCTTTTCGGGTTCCTACCTCGATCTCTATTAAATATTTTTCCCAAAGTGTCACCCCGGACATACGAGTCTGGGTTCCTCGTCAACACTACTTTAGGAGTGCGACCCCAGATCCATTACAGGATCTTAACATAAAGGATTTTTAGACCTAAGAACGCATTTAATCTAGGTAATCACCCCTTCTAAATCTGGATTAGTTACAGGATCATAATAATGTGTATTTAGGAGGAGGAGAGGTTGCAGTTGGAACAAGGAGAGAGTTCTCTTATGACGATCAAAAAGAAGGATAATAAGAAAGGTCATAAGAACAAGGGAAGTGGTAAAATAACACCTCAAGATGGAATTAAGAAAATATCCAGGTGTTTCTTCTGCAAAAAGAATGGGCACATGAAGAAAAATTTTCCTAAATTCAAGTTATGGTTTGAAAAGAAAGATATGCCTACCTCTTTAGTTTGTTATGAATCTAATATGATTAATATTAATAATAACACATGGTGGATTGATTATGGTTTTGCAATTCATGTTTCAAATGCTTTGTAGGGTATGGAAAACATAAGGAAGCCGAAAGCCAATGGGAAGTGAGCTATGCATCTATTCAGGAAACAAGATGAGTTCACTTGTGGAGGCTATTAGGACTTGCAATTTATTTTAAGTAGTGGTTTTTTTAAAAATTTGGAAAAGACATTTTATGAATTTAATTTTAGTTTCAAGACTTGTACCATTTGGTTATTCCTTTTCATTTTATAGACATCTTTTAGTTTTTTATAAATCTAAGTTTGTTGGGAATGTTGCATTGTTGGATGGTCTTTTCTATATTAATTTGAAAAATAATACCACTTATGATGTTATGCATGTTAATGTTGGCACGAAACAATGTGTTATGAATAGTGATTCCTATAATAACCCTGAGTCCTGGCGTGGACGACGCGAGCAATCTGCGCGGGTAGCGCTGGTTTTCTGCAAAATTCTTTTGCAAAAACCAGTTGCAGAAGTGTGGCGCGGATGGCGCCAGTGTGACGCGATCAGCGCCATGCCTCTGGTATGTGGCGCGAGTGGCGCCATAGGTTTTGGGGGTTGACGCCTGGGGTGCCAGGTTGGCGCGATTGGTGCCAGACAGCCCAGAGGACCTGTTCTTCTTTGTAGAGGACGCGAGTGGCGCCGGGTTGGCGCGGATGGCGCCATTGGTTCTGGAGGTTGGCGCGGTTGGGGCGGGAGTGGCGCGGTTGGGGCCGTGGGCTCTGGGCGCTGGCGCCAAAGTGGCTCGATCAGCACGGCAGCTCGAGCAGACCCACTATATAAGGGGTCATTTTAGGAAATCTTGGCCCAAAACTTCCTTTCTTCTTCCTCCAGCTACCTTACCTCCATTGTTGGGTGCTCAAGCTTCCTAAACCTTTGTTAGTTCACCAAATCACTTCCTTTAAACCTCTATTGTGTTGGTAAACGCTTGGTGAGCTTGAATCCTTCATCACATTCCCCTTAGAAACCCCACATTTGAGAATCCCTTTCTCAAGATAAGTTCGTAGAACTCGAGTTCAGCGAGGAACTGCGGCGATTCACGGACACCCGAGCTAGGGGGAGTGGTCCAGAGGTCTTCCTTGCCATCTTTTAGGTAAGAAACTCGAGATTCACCGCTTGATTTGTGAGTTGGGGTTTTGGGTGAATAGTGACCCACGTGTGATTGAGCTAGTATTAGCCTTGAGTCCTTTAGAAACAGGTGTTTAGAATGTTGTGAGGATGAAGGATTAGTTCTCATATGTTAGTTTGGTGAACTTTGAGTTGTGGCTCTATGATATGCATGTATAGTTGATATGTTGAGTTGCTTGGCTATGTTGTGACATGCAAGAGCCTTAGTATATGGTATGGATGTGCCTGAGAGGCCATATGAACGGTGTCTCATGTGTGATATGAACCGTTCAAGCCATATGTGAACCCTTGAGATAGTGGGCCGATGAGAGCTTTGAGCTCATTGTGTTTGGCTTGTGTTGAGTCTGAGGTGACTCTAATGTCATGTTTGAGATGAGATAGACCGTTGAGGGTCTATGAGATGGCTTGTGAGTGATGAGCCTTGATGAACCTTAAGTTAGAGGACTTAGAGGTTTTGGAAAGGAATGAGGTACCTTTCATTGAGATGGTTGAGAACCGTGTTTTATGCTTGCGCTTATTTGATTGCTTGATGTTGATATGAGCTTGTATGCCTTGTTTAGGGCGTGACACCGAGGGTGTCAGTGGCGTGGGCCATAAAGCAAGGGAAGAACTGCAGAGTTCGGCTTTGCCAGGTAAGTTCTTGGTCCCTTGGGGATGTTTCCCACTGCTTGTGCTCCACCATACTCCAAGGGAGTGATGGTTGCATTCATGATACATGCATTGATGGTTGTTGCATCCTTATAATGATATGTATGCTTGCATTTATGCTTGAAAATGTATGATGCATGTTGATAGATCTTCTGGCTAATTAGATAGATATGGACCTCCCTAGGAGATGGATTTTCCTCCTAGTTTGGTTTGCTCATGGTTGATGAGATCCCAGGGTGATGATGATCCCTTAAGACCAAGAGATAGGTGTGTCCTGTCGCAGTTGATTGCCTATTCTCGAAGGTACCATATACATGCGTCCATGCGTAAGGGGTAGCTCCCGATGGGATGGCACGGGTGTGAGTTCCAGTCTCACACTGAGGTTGGCGTTGATGAAATCCGCCGTACATAGAGCAAGATGACTTGCTTGTATTGCTATGAGGGCCGGGAGGCCATATTGTTTGTGATGCCTGATGACTTGTGTCATGGAGAGTGAGCCAGGGTGGAGGAGATGCCTCCAAGGACCCTGAGCTTACTAAGATGTTTATCTCACCCCGTGTGGGGCTTATGTGGTTTTAGGTGACGCTTCTGGCAGAGAGGAGTGGTCTCAGGGTGGGAGGCCCCAGTAGAGACAACATATGCTTGGCTGTGAGGCAGCTTGAGGAGAGCTCGATGGCTCAGCTTTTTGATGATTTATTGTACCCCTGTAGAGGGAAGATGTGTGTGTGCACACATGTATTCTTTTGTTATGTATATGCTGTGTATGCCCTCGTGTGAGGAAGGATCTGTGAGATCAGAAGCACTCAGATGCTTATTCTTTTGTATAGACACTTCGAGTGTCAGATGATGTATAGATATATAACCAGTTTACGTTATGTAGTTGATGTTACCTCCTGTTATCTGTAGAGATAATTTATGGTTATCTGCCTATGGTTATGTTTTGTGATTCTGGATCAGCAGGGGCTTGAGCTGTGTTGCTTGTGTTGCTTTGTGATGTTATATGAATTTCATACATAATGTAATCAAGAAATATGGTTTTGATTATGCTTCCGCAAAGTTTTTAATTAAAGTGATTAAGCGCTAATCTGATAATAATCATAATGTTAATACACCGGGTGCACACGGGGTGTTACAATTCCTTTATGTTGTGGCATCGAAGATTGGGACATATCTCCATCCAGAGAATTAAGAGATTAGTGAATGAAGGAGTACTTAGTACTTTAGGTTTTGCTGATTTTGAAACTTGTGTAAATTGCATTAAGGGAAAGCAAACAAACAAGTCCAAAAAGGGTGCCAAGAGGAGTACTGGATTATTAGAAATCATACATACTGATATTTGTTTTCTGGATATGGACGCATATGGTCAAAAATACTTTATCTATTTCATAGATGATTATTTGCGATACATGTATCTCTACATGCTTAATAATAAGTATGAAGCATTAGATGTCTTTAAGGTATTTAAATTGGAAATAGAGAAACAATGTGGTAAGCAAATAAAGATCATGAGATCATATAGAGGTGGAGAATATTATGGTAGATACACTGAAGATGGACAAGCGCATGGTCCGTTTGCAAAGTTTCTTGCATGGGATAGTTGCTCAATACACCATGCTTGGTTTTCCGGATCAGAACGGTGTAACAGAAAGAAGAAAGTGAACATTAATGGAAATGGTGCAAAGTATGCTTAGTAGCTCCAAGCTTCATAAGTCCTTATGGATTGAAGCACTAAAATCGGTAGTGTACGTATTGAACAGAGTTCCAACTAAGGTTGTCCTAAAGACACGATTTGAGTTATTTAAGGGTTGAAAATCGAGTTTGTGGCATGCACGCGTTTGGGGATGCTTGTTTGAAGTGAAAATCTATAACAAGGACCATTAGTGGGCATTTCATTGGATATGTTGAAAGGTCTAAGAGATACAGATTTTACTGTTCATCTCACACTACTAGGACTATGGAATCAAGAAATGCTAAATTTCTTGAGAATGACTTTATTAGTGAGAGCGATCATTCCATAGATTTTATTTTTGAGAAAGATCATTCAGTTGTTCAACTGTCCACTTGAAATTTGAGGTTGGTTGTAGTTAACAATACCCCTCAAGCTCAACCGGGTGTTGTACAACCTGTTATTCAAGATCCAAAGTCTGCTGGTAATCTAGTAGATCAAGTTGTTCATGAGGGATAAGAAGAAATTGTTGATCAACCAGTTGGACAACAAGTTCCTCAAGAAGATAATGAAACAACATTGAGGAGATCTACAAGAATAAGAAAATCAGCTATACCGAGTGACTTTGTTGTGTATCTATAAGAATTTGACTATAATATTGGAGCTGAAAATGATCCTGAAAAGTTTTCACAAGCCATGAATTGTAAAGAATCAAAATTTCGGTATGATGCTATGAAAGATGAAATGAATTCTATGGCATCTAACGGAGTCTACGATCTTGTTCAATTGTCTAATGGTGCAAAAACCATGGGATGTAAATGGGTCTTCAAAAATAAGAAAGACTCATTAGACAGCATTGAGAGATATAAAGCAAGACTCTTAGCTAAGAGATTTAATCAAAAGGAAGGAATCAACTATACAGAGATATTTTCTCTTGTTTCTAAGAAAGATTCTCTTTGTAATGCACATTTTGACTTAGAATTGTAACAAATGGATGTGAAAATGGTTTATCTCAATGGAGACCTAGAGGAAAAGGTTTATATGAAACAACTTGAAGGATTCTCCTCTAGTGATGGTGAGCAATTGGTGTGCAAGCTTAAGAAATCTATATATGGATTAAAACAAGCCTCTCGTCAATGGTATTTAAAATTTCATGATGTTATTTCTTCATTTGGTTTTGTAGAGAACATTATAGATCAATGTATATACTAGAAGGTCAGTGGGAACAAAATTTGTTTCCTTGTACTATATGTGGATGATATTTTACTTGCAAACAATGATAAGGGTTTATTATATGAGGTGAAACAATTTCTTTCTAAGACTTTTGATATGAAGGACATGGGTGATGCCTGTTATGTTATTGGTATCAAAATACATAGAGACAAAGTAAGATGTGTTCTTGGTTTGTCTTAAGACACCTATATCAATAATTTTTTGGAAATATTTAGGATGAGTGATTGTTCATCAAGTATAGCTCCTATTGTGAAGGGCGACAGGTTTAATTTAAGCCAATGCCCGAAAAATGATCTTGAGCAGGAACAAATGAAGAAAATTCCTTATGCTTCAACGTTGGAAGCCTTGTGTATGCTCAGGTATGCACAAGAACTGATATTGCTTTTGCAGTTGGAGTGTTAAGGAGATATCAAAATAAGCTAGGTTTAGACCACTGGAAAGATGCAAAGAAAGTGATGAGATACCTTCAAGGAACTATGGACTACATGCTTATGTATAGACAAACTAACAGCTTGGAAATGATTGGCTACTCAAATTCAAACTACACTAGTTGTGTTGATTCGAGAAAATCGACTTCAGAATATATTTTTATGCTAGCCAGTGGAACTGTGTCTTGAATGAGTGTTAAGTAGACATTGAATGCTACTTCCACCATGGAGGAAAAGTTCATTTCTTGTTTTGAGGTTACCTCACATGATGTATGGATGAGGAGTTTCATTTCTAGGCTTAAAGTTATAGATTCTATATCTAGGGCATTAAGGATATATTGTGATAATTCAACTGTGATTTTATGGCTAAGAATAACAAAAGTGGTAGTCGAAGCAAGTACATCGACATTAGGTATATAGTCATAAGAGAACGTATTAAAGATAATACAGTGGTTATTGAGCACATTAACACTAAATTAATGATTGTCGATCCTTTAACTTAGGGCATGTCACCATTTAAATTTAATGATCATGTGGAAAGGATGTGACTTGGTTCCCGTATGTGATTTTCATTGTAAGAATGATATTAAAAAACTCTATTTTGATATTTTTCATTCAGTTTATGCACATCTACAGTTATTTATTCTGATAAACATCAATTAAGTTTGGATCTAAAATTAACATTAGGTTTATTCATTAAGTTGTATGGGCTTGGAGAATATAATGGAATGTAATACATGAAAGATAATATTCGTACATATTAGAGGAACTATCACCATGATTCATGTATTTTATTTCTTATTATAGTATATGACAGGATATGTGGACCAAGTTGGAGAATGTAAGTGTGTCTTTATTCTCGATTATTTTGGTAACTAACTAAGGATAAAGTCAAAAAAAATATGGTCCACATTTTTCAGCAAGAGTCTTCCATTAACGATAAAAAAAATTCCAACCACCCATATTTTCTACACATCACTAATAAAAGACACCTTGATGGTTAGGGTCTATATATGATGTGATTTCAGACTTTGGGTCCCTGAACTCGCTCTTGAACTTGAACTCACTCTTAGATATATACAATACACTATCTATGCATTAAAGCTAGAGTTTGGAAGATTTACAAAACACATATCGATTATTTGACTCACGGACAACAACAATTTATCTTCGGAGCAAATAAGAATAACAATGACAAAAAATATTTATGATTTTAATTTTTCTATACTTAATAATATTTATAATTTTAATTTTTCTACACTTAGATTTAATTACTTTTATTGTTTCTATATCAACATGATTAGATCATAAAGTATATTTTAGAACTTACAACAACTATACCGCAATGTTTGTTGTTAATCTTACCAACATATATATGTCATGATTCATGGATCTGCGTTTCTCTAATGCGTTTTCTCGTATATTCTATGATATGAATTGTTTTTAAGTTCACACCTCATCCTCTCTTGCATCCCCTAGCCTGCACGGACAAAGCAGAGCAAGCTCACTGTCACTGGCTATGTGGACGCCCACAAAGTTTTAGAACGTGTGAGGCACCGCACGGGCAAGCTAGAAGGCAGAGTTCTGGCCCTACGTCCCATACGACGTCGTTCCGAAACTTTACGCACCCGAAGCTCATTGACAAGAAGGCACCACACGGGTACGTGCGCAACGTGCTGCAGGATTCAGAAGCTTCCGCTCTCACATGTGCGAGCTCCTTCGAGGTGAAATACAGCACAGCTTTCAGCGACGAGAACTCAAATGCTTGCACTATCATGTAGTCCTTCTAGACTTTCTATCAGTATAATTGCCTTGTTTTTTTTTTTTAATAATAATAATAATTATTATAAATATGCAACTAGCTGTTTTTATTTTTTCACATTTTTCTTTTTATTTGTCTATTCTCTTACTTTTTTATTTTCTTTTTTTCCACATTTGGATACACCCAAAATGTGTGTACATATATTTAAAATATATATAATTTGTTGTTGTTTTATCATTGAGTAGGTTTTTGCTTATGAGTTTGTTTTCACTAGAATGTCCTCGATATTCACGAAGCACCGAATTAATTTTTTTTTTTTTTATTGAAAGATAACTTTGAAACTTATTGGATATGATGGAGTTTGAAAAGTAAATGATTATTAAATTAAAATTGCCTAGCATATTCTGACTATGAGTGATGACTTGTTATACGAAAAGAATGAAGCAGAGGCGGAGAGGCCTATAGTAATGGAAGAGGTACATATATGTTATCGTTGCTGGAGGAATAAAAAAGGATGCAATAACATACGAGATTTTTCTTGTCACGTAAGAATAATCCAATAAATGAAAAAAGAAACAATTAAATAGCATGCTGGAAATGCTTTAGCAGTTTAGCTCACCAGTTAGCATTGACCAGTGGCTACCAACTAATATACAAAGCACTTGCCTTTGAAGGGGCAATTTAAAAAGCTTCGTCAAATGGAAATAGCATTGACCACTGAGGAAAAAATTGTATAAGTGACTGATTTTGAGATACCATTTTTTGAGGTATAAGTGTCTATGATTTTGCTGTAAAAAAAAGTGTCTATGATTTGTTTAATTAATTGAGCGAAAATTACTATTAATGAAAATTTAAAATTATTTTATATTATAATATAATAATTATCATTTAATAACAAATTATCATATATATATATATATATATATAAGTATTGGATAAAAGTGTAAAAGTATCCATGCATAATAATTAAACTCTAATTAATTATTTAAAAATATAAATGAATACAAATTGTTTTAAATAACTATCTTATAATTTTACTTTTCCCTTTATATTTTGTCTTATCTCTTATTTTTATTTTATTAATGGAAAAATATTAAGTTCATAAAATTGAACATATTTTAAAAAAATTATATATATGGCTTCGTCGGGATATGTTAGAATAAAATTCAATGTATAAGGACATACATGTAATTTAAAAATTGTTTAGTCGTATTTGTAAAAGCCTAAATAAAGTGGGCTAATTTAAAATTAAAGTTTTAAATTTTAAGGGGTATAATTGTTATGGAAATAAATGTGCAGAGGCCAAAGAGAGTATTTTTTATTTGTCAGGGATCAAACTAAAAATATCACAAATCAAGTTTATAAATAAGTATCATTGTCCCAAGTTGAATTTCATGAAAATTATCTTTACCCTTCAAAAGGACATAAGGAAAACTCATTTATTTATGAAATGGTCCCAAGACTTAAAAAAAAATATTCTTCTCTCATTTTCTCTATGACTCTATCTCACCATTCTCTGGCTCCATTCTCTCTTTTATTAGCTCTTTTAAGTTAAAAAAATAAAATATAATGTATCTAACAACTTTTAATTTACTTGTAAAACTCTTATTTTAATCTTTAATTTTAAGATATTTTTAAATAAAAATTAAGTCAAACACATCCACAAGTCATCACATTAGACTATGTTTGGACTAATGACAGAGGATGAAATAGGAGGAGAAATTATTTCATTGTTTGATTTATAAAAATAAGAATAAAACATAATAAAAAAAAAGATGGATCATGATTCATTCTGTTCAATTGTTTAATCATAATTTCCTTCTCTCAAATTTGAGATGTACTTGATAAAACAAAATTTTCAAATTATAAAAATAACTATTTTTTTTTACAAAATTTAATCTAATCATTAACATCTCAAGGATGATATATTTAAAATAGGATAATGTGAGAATATCATTTTCTTAAATAATAGAATAAAGTTTTTGTTCTATTTCATTATAAAATATTCTAACAATAGAATAACATTCTAATTCATTCATTATAATTATAATTCATCTCATTCTCTACCACTAATTCAGAAATAGCCTTACAGATCACGCAATCATTAGCATCCAAAGTTATTCAAAAGATGAATTGACTGAGACTTTTGTAGAGTGTCAAATATGGACTAAATCTTATGCAGATATTTTCAGCGGACAAAGTTGTACATTCATGAGACCTGCATGCTTAAACAATGGAATGTCTTCTTGCAGCTTGTAGGAGAAAAACAAAGTCCTTTAGATTTGCTACTCTAGTTACTCTCTGATTGACCCATACAAACTGAGCATGATCTGATAATTAAATTAAGCATTTTGGGCCCAGAAAGTCCTTAATTTGCTACTACTACTAGTTGGTCTTTTTGTTCAATTTGTGGTAAATATGTTTGGTAAGTAATTGAATTTAGGTTGTTGCTTCCTGCATCAAAAGTTATTTCTTATACATTCTTTTTTAACTTTGGGATTGTCTAATTCCATAATGTAAAATTATATTTTAAAATAATTATACCTTTTAACTATCGAATGATCAATCTAAAAAGTAAAAATAAACTATAAAAAAAATTGAGATGTAAAAGATGATGATTAGGATTATGTGCATTTACGTTATCAAGAGATATTCAAGAAAGATATTTTTAGATATTTTGGATCAATTTTTTAAGAAAGTGGAGAGATTGATGTGGATGTACACCATAGAATCAGAGCATAGTAGATAAAATAACGGAATACATCTAGGTTTTTGTGTGACTGCAAAATTCTCCTTAAGTTAATAGGAAAATTCTATAAAATAACTGTAAGACATGTAATGTTATATAGAGCTGAATATTGGTTAAACAACATAAATATAACTATAGGGTAACAGAAATAAGGATGTTAAGGCGGATGCGTGGATATACAAAGATGGATAAGATGAAAATGAAGATATTCGATAAAAGGTAGCAGGAATACTCGTGAGTGAAAAGATGAAAGAACATAGATTGAAGTGTTTTATGCATGTAATGAATGACCCATGAATGTTCCGTAAAAACAAAAATTTGTTATAAAAAACTTGACATAAAGAAAGATAAAAGAATCAAAACTTACATGTGGAAAAATAACTAAACAAGACTCAATAAAGTAAAATATAGATTGATGAACAGTATATCTTAGAGTGGAATAAAAAAATTATAATTTTAATGGAGAATTAAACCCATTATTACCTTTATATTTTAGATTATTTTTTTCAATCTTTTTTAACTTCATCTTTTCCCTACTTTTTCTCTTTTTTTTCCTTTCTCTTTCACTTTTTTTTTCAAATCTCTTCATATTTATTATTAGATTTATTTATCATCAACACTAACTAATTTAAGTTACTGATGATGTTGACGTTGATATAGGAGGTAACAGCTTGAATTAGGTAAATTTGGCCCAGAAAGTAATAAGCAATTTGACAATTTGCAAATGAGTGGTGAAAAAGGACAGGGGCCTCTGATGACATATTGAAGATGGTGACGGGAAATAATGTGAGAAAATGATGCATTCATTTTCGTGTTGTGTCGGCACTCGGCAAAGATTCTTACTTTTTTTTTTTGTTTTTTTCTTCTAAAATATTAATAAGTATGTGAGGTATTAATTAAAAAAACTCAAGTAGAAGAATTTATGAAATTATTATTATTTCTAACAATTTTTTATCAATATTTTTTGTTAACAATAAACTTTTAAGGAGGAGCTAGTTAACATTTTTAATCAGTATTTTATAAAGTTACGCTGCTAACAAATGATTATTAGTTCATCATACTTAAAATAGTTTTCAAAATATCATTTACCATCAATAATGTCACATACTAATACTAACTTTTTATATTTAGATTAAAAAAGTATCTATTTTACTGGCGTTGCTCTTGAAAAAATGAATAAAAAGTAATAATATATCTCATAGTCATATATATGATTAACACATTAACATTAACTGCATCTCACAGTATTTCTTTCTCCTCTCTTTTCTTCTCTATTTTTTTCTCTCTTTATTGAAAAATGTGTTGTAGATATAAATAATTAATTAACTTTTCTCATAAATATGTACACGTCTCCAAGGAAAATAATATTATTTTAAGAATCCTTTAAAAAAAAGACTTAATGTGAGAGATAATTAAACTAAAGTAAAGGTAAAATAATTTAAATTTTTAAGTATAATTTTAAACTGTTTAAAAGGTAATTTAGTATTACTTAATACCTATTTTACAACTTACAACCCCTGAGCCATTTTTAATTTGTGGTGCTAAAAGAAAACATACTTGGTGCCATTAAAAAAAACACTTGGTTTGATTTTTTTCTGATATGAAACATTTATTAACAAAAATAATTAATCTTTGTTGAGAACTCTAGACACATATAAAATTAATTAGTATTTCTTTCTTAATAATTTATTTTACATCAACATTATATTTAAATCCTAAATGGTAACACATTTGGTTTAATAATGCAAGACAATGGTACTCACTATTTTAATATTACCAAGATATCAATTGTATAAAGCCGTTATGATAACATCTAACACCGACAGCACGTGATGTCTTTTTTTTTTTGTGTCATACATTACTGAAAATATGCTATAATTATGGACGCGATTTATTACTTTTAATTATATTATAAAGTTTTTTTAGGAAGAATTAAATTATATATTTAATCAGTCAGCAAAAAATATACTATGTAGTTAATCTATCATGCATGCATTGAATGATGTTTAGATTGATTTAGTTATTAGATCCATCAAATTAAGGATATCAATTCTTTGTCGCAGCTTAATTAAATTAGGGAAGTGACCGAATGGTGTTGAGGACATCTCCCAATTTTCTCATTCAACTTTAATACGTTATACTATTAGAATTAATTTTTGTGAGAGAAGTTAAATCTCTCGACAAAATTTTATTTAAACAATATCATATGTCATTCTTAATGTTATATTTCTTAAATTTTTTATTTCAAATATGCACATATTCTTTTTATATTTTAAATACTTATTTTTATTTTGTATTTCTCAAAATTTCAAATATTTATTCGACGTACATCATAATTGCTAGCAAAAATAGTAAAATAATAATCATTATAATATAAATTAACTGTTATATGTTGTTTCAGTTTAATTAATGATTTCAAATTCAAATCTTTATTATCCAATTGTATTGAATACTCATGTAGAGAATTTTTTCACTTGTA
>PYAF01004847.1:194873-219784 GCA_007407185.1 Glycine tomentella | reverse complement strand
CATAAATCTTTTTTTTCCTATCAATTGACATATTTTTCTTTTTTCATACTTTAAATAAAATTCATCATATTAAAAAAAATTTAAACTTTTAATAACAAATCAATTTTTCCAGAATATTTACGAGCATAATAGACCCACTATTCTTCAATCATCAATTATGTTAATTGTATAAAAATTATATTCCATAATGTTTATAATAAATATTTGTAATCATTAACGATTTCACGAAACAAAAAATATGTTTAACAATTAATTGTTTCAAACTCATGTAAAAAAAAATTATTTATATATTTATCCATTTATAAGTTAATCAACTTCTTATGTTCATTGGAAATAAACATATAATCAAAATGTCTCAAATTCAACAAATTGCAAAAATCTCTCATATCATTCTAAGACATGTTATTTATGGTCGAAAGAGTACAAAATTATGAATATCTATCATTTTTAACAAAGAAAAAAAGGATTATGTAAGATGAAAAAAGAAAAATATGTCAATTGATAGGAAAAAAAAGATTTATGAAACCTCTAGGATTTAAATAAAATTGTTTAATGTATTTGTTATTAAAAAATCTATTAAAATTCATTCTACAAAAATCATCAAAATATGTATATTTTTTAATATCATAAAACTTTTTAAAATTATAAAAAATCTTAATTAAATATCAACAAATTTTATTAATTTTCTTAAAAATATTAATAATCTTATTAAATATCGCGAAACTTATTTTTATTATTTAATTTTTTTAATTAAATACCTAAAGACTATTTTCTAATTTTCTAAAAAAAATTCTAATGAATTTGGATGTATTTGATGCGGTCATATGTTGTTAACTTGTGAATTTGGATGTATTTGATGCCGTGACAAACAAGGGTACCAAGAAGATTTATCGTGTGTCAGCGAAGAAGTTAAAAAAAAAGAAAAAAGTAATGACTTTGTTTACCGACGCCGGCTAGCGTGCGCACCCTTTAGATGTATACACACGGTGCGAGGTATAGTTTTACAAGGTATGGAAACAATTAGAATCGTTAGATGTGCATTCTTTATGATCAATGGTTAAAATAAGTTATATACTATCATGGAAAATTGCACTGGAATAAAATTGATAAAATAATAAATTAAATTAATGGCTGAATATTTTCCCTCTCTTTCCCAAATCTGGTAACCCCTCCTTCCATCTTTATTCTTTTACACACCCAATTTAAAAAACATAATCCACAAGCAAAAGTTGAATCTTTTCTAAACTTTTTTTATTGAATTCCAGATCAAAAAATTGTTTGAAAAAAAGTTCACCGTTTAATTTATTATATCATAACTCTTGTGCGAAGATCAACATAGAACATGACACAACAATTGCAGAGAAAAAAAAGTTACAGATACGAAAAAAACAGAAAAAACAATCAACACCCTTTGTCGTTGTCTGAATGACTTTCACCCAATGTTTTGGAATGAAAGAGTGTAAAAGGAAAAGAAAAATTTTGATATTTGAATTGAATAGAAAGAAAAAAAAAAATTTTATAAATCAATTTTTTTTCTTAATTTAAATAAAAATTATATGTTATATATATTTTTCTTTATTTCTATTTTCTTTCGTTTCAACCAAACATACCATCATGTAAATCTAAAAAAAAAAATTATACACAATTATGTTGGGAGCGTTTTTGGTACTCGCAGGGGGTGTGATCGGAGAAGGTGGACGCGCAGGGAGGGAGGTGGCACCGCCATCCGACGCAAGAAAGAAAAAAAAAAAGGAAGAGAAAAGAGAAAATAAGAAATAAAATAAGATTATAACAATATTATTTTGTACTTTATGATCAGCTTAAATCCAAATCATCTGCACCCTTCATTTAAATATTAATAAATCAAAACGGTACACGGTACAATCCTTTCTCGAAACTCATGTTCGCACCGTGAATACCTATTTAATGGGTCGTACTCAGAAAGTCGTCTTATTTACCTTACACTTACCCGTGTCGGCAATATAAAGGATCAATAGCCAAAAATGATGATAGTTCAACTGTCCAAAGTCATCATCTTCTGTTCCCCTTCCCGTTACTACTAGTCACTTTCCAACTTTGTTCCACTGAAAAACACACTTACAAATATAGTGCTAACTTTCTCTCTCTCTCACTCACTCACTCACTCACCTTGCTGCTTTGATTTGGATCTAGAAGGTGAAAGAGTAGCACAAATGAATTTTTTACCATTCTTTTCTTTCTGGGTCGTTTCTCAAATGATATTTTCATGCTGCTGTTGCTTTTTATTTTGTCAACATATAAGCATTTTATTTGGTTGTGTCATTGTTATTATCGTCTTTATTACAATTGCTAGAGTAGTTGGATTTAGTTTGAAACCTTTCAGCTTGATTTGTTCATCGTTTGAGCTGGTTCACATTTGCACTGAAAAGATTCAGTTTTTATGAGCTTTTCTTTTTGGTGGATGCAATTTTAGATCTTCAGCTGATCCTGCTAAAACAGTTGAGATTTGGGGTTGGGGGAGTGTTGTGCCATGCACTACAATTATACAAATGAGATTGTTTGAACGTGGGTATTGGATTCTATGAAGATTAGACAATAGTGACACCAAAAACTCTGTTTTTAAAGTGTCTTTTTCTTCGTGTAAAATCATTATCAAATCACATGTTATTGTTAGATCCGCTTGCATGTTTGTGAGAAGAAAAAATAAAGCAAAGTTTGGATGAAACTATGGTTGAAAGAGAGTTAAGCTCGTTTATTATAAGGTCTTCTCCTGCTGGAAATTGTGCCCCCAAACTACCTTATAGATTCTAAATCAGTACTAGTACCTTTTTTTGTTAACATAATAAATTCTGTGTGCTTAGACAATTATTACTACTTTATTAGTTCAATTTTGGTAGTTTGCTTGATTTTGAGCCTCATTAGTTTCAGTGTACACTGCCATAGGTTTGAGAGGGTACTGCCATCCAATTAATGGGTTCTAAAACTAATGCATCGGGCTATAGAGCACGAAGGCCACTGTCAATATTTGCTGTGCTTGGTCTGTGCTGTTTCTTTTATCTTTTGGGAGCATGGCAAAGAAGTGGATCTGGGAAGGGAGATAACCTTGCATTGAAAGTTAATAACCTGATGACAGACTGCACTGTTTTACCCAATTTGAGTTTTGAATCCCATCACAGTGATGTAGAAATTGTCAAACCTGATGTGCTAAAAGCTAAAGCATTCAAGCCGTGTGACGTGAAATATACTGATTATACACCTTGCCAAGAGCAAGACCAAGCAATGAAATTCCCGAGAGAGAATATGATCTATAGGGAAAGGCATTGTCCCGCTGAAAAGGAAAAATTGCACTGCCTCATTCCAGCCCCCGAAGGGTACACGACTCCTTTTCCATGGCCTAAAAGCCGTGATTATGCCTACTATGCTAATGTTCCTTACAAGAGCTTGACAGTGGAGAAGGCTGTTCAAAACTGGGTGCAATTCCAGGGAAATGTGTTTAAATTTCCAGGTGGAGGGACCATGTTCCCTCAAGGAGCAGATGCATATATTGATGAACTTGCGTCAGTTATTCCAATTGCAGATGGTTCTGTCAGAACAGCACTGGACACTGGTTGTGGGGTATGTTTTAATGATTAAGTTATTCTTCTGATAGTATGCTCTTTTTCTTTAGTTCAAGGATATGTAGTAAATAGTAAAAGCTCCTCTAATATGGATTAAGATCAGAAAGCTGTATAAGTCAATTGATGGATGCATACACCTTTACTTTTTCACTTTAAAAACAAATTCCCTTTTGAAGATGCTTATCCTGAATGCCTAATCAAGTTTTATAACTCAGTTTCTTTTCTTTTCCCTTGACCTTATACCACTAAGGGATTTCAGATTGGATTCAGAATGCTTAGCTAAAGGGTCACTTTTTTTTTCCTTGTTAAATGTGTGTATTTTTAATTCATAGTTCTTGTGCCAATGTTTTTTTTAAGTCTTTCCCTCTGTAATATTTATAGCTTCCCTGAGATGCAATTAAGCAGAAAAAAATTTAAGAATTACTTCTGATGGCTGTGCTTGGGAATCTCATGTTGACCATTTACTTATATGATGTTCTTTTGTCTATAGCGTTCCAAATTTCTCAATTTTCATGTAAATATTTTGAATATACTAGGAATCAATTGCCATTTTGTTTTTGTTATGCTTGGTTGCACAGATTACTTTTTTTCAATAGATGCCTTTCAATTGGTTTGTGATTGCTTTATCAGTGTAAACACGAAAATTATACAGGTTGCCAGCTGGGGAGCCTACTTGCTAAAGAGAAATGTCCTGGCTATGTCCTTTGCTCCGAAGGACAACCATGAAGCACAAGTTCAGTTTGCTCTAGAACGAGGGGTACCTGCTGTTATTGGTGTCCTTGGCACCATCCGCCTTCCATACCCATCAAGAGCATTCGATATGGCCCAGTGTTCTCGATGTCTGATACCATGGACTTCAAATGGTTAGTGCTAAATTGGACAGTCAATATGATATATCAAGAATACTTTGTCATTATCCTTTTCTTATGTAGATGTCTAGATGATGATACATCTGAACTTCCAAACAAAATAATGCATATGCTTGTAAATTTGACATCCTTTTGTCCACTATCTCAATGCAATTGCTTGTCAATGTTAATCAACGTTCACCCGATTATTGAATGCAGAGGGAATGTATCTAATGGAAGTTGACCGAGTCTTAAGGCCTGGTGGATACTGGATTTTGTCTGGGCCCCCAATTAATTGGAAAACATACTACCAAACATGGAAGCGATCCAAGGAATATCTGAAGGCAGAACAGACAAAACTTGAGGAGTTAGCTGAAAGTCTTTGTTGGGAAAAGAAGTATGAAAAGGGTGATATTGCTATTTGGAGAAAGAAAATAAATGATAAATCCTGCAAAAGGAGGTCTCCCAATTCATGTGATTTAGATAATGCTGATGATGTATGGTAAGTCCTGCTTATCCTTATGCACTTCAGTCAGGCATCATGATCATTATACTAACTATCATGTGTAGTTGAAAAGATTTTAGTATTTACACAAAATAGAAGATTTCATACATTGTTCCTCTGATTCTTTTTATTTGTTATTCACATTTTCGGACAATTATGTGCTCCTGGATAACTTCATGCCAAGCTCCAAAATTTAGCAAATTTACAGGTGAGCTAGACTTAGTTGAGAGCATGACCTACATGGTTTGGCATAAAATAATAAATACAAGGAAAATGATAGTATGACAATTCAACTTCTTTATTTAACTTTAGTACAATGGATATTCTCACAACAGGAGACATCAATAAACAGTTGGGTAATGCCTATAATATTCATTTTGTTTTTTAAAATAACTTTGGGAACTTGGAAGGAAAAGGGAGAAAAATTATTTTCTACTTTATCTGCAAAGAGTGTGGGTATTGTGTGCTGTGGTATATGCTTGAATCTTGATCCTTGAAGTTAAGTAGGCTTTCATTTTTGGGGGATTGGTTTTGTCATGCAAGAATCAAATTCAATACTCTATGATATCATTGTTACGTAGGATTTTGTTCTCTATTCTTTCAAATTATATATCTGTATTATGTTCATGTGTGTATTGAATTTTTTTCTTGTGTCAATGATTCTTTCTATAGGTACCAAAAAATGGAGGTCTGCAAAACCCCTTTACCTGAGGTAACCAGCAAAACTGAAGTTGCTGGAGGGGAGTTACAGAAGTTTCCCGCTAGGCTTTTTGCAGTCCCTCCTCGAATAGCCCAGGGCGTTATTCCTGGGGCTACATCTGAATCTTATCAAGAGGACAACAAATTATGGAAAAAGCATGTTAACGCTTACAAATTAATGAATAAATTGATTGGCACTACCAGATATCGGAACGTGATGGACATGAATGCAGGCCTTGGAGGATTTGCTGCTGCGCTTGAATCACAAAAGTCTTGGGTGATGAATGTTGTGCCTACAATTGCTGAGAACACTTTGGGTGTTGTCTATGAGAGAGGTCTGATCGGCATTTATCATGACTGGTAAATTTCTAAAACCCTGTTAAATTTTGTAGGAGTCTTCTAATTTCATGAAAATTTTCCTTGCAAACTGGTTTCCTATACTAAAAAAAATGATTCATTAAGCTGAGATGCATGGCTAATTGTTGTTTGATCTTTCATTTATACTATAATGCAAAATGGCTTTCTTAATATTTGTTTAGACAACCTTTTCTTTTTCTTTTCCTAATTCGGAACCTACTCAAAAAGAGATTATTGTTAGCTGTTGCTGCTTCTGGTTATTCGTCAATCAATAATTGTGTATTGTATTTCACTATTTATGACGGACTTAAATCAAGCAAGTAATCATGGAGGAGCAATTCAATACTGCTGATTGTTTCCTCCACTTATGCCTATTGGAGGAAGAAAACAATGTACCATGAAATTGCAATGACATTATTTTTCTATCTTCAGGTGCGAAGGCTTTTCAACATATCCAAGGACATATGATCTTATTCATGCGAATGGTTTATTCAGCTTGTACCAGGACAAGTAAGTTTCTTCCTCTTCTTCCATATGCCACAAGTCATAGTTTTGTGGATTCTATTCACTCTAGTGTCAAGACATTAAAGTTGAATGTTTATCAACTTTTCATAAGAGGCTTTAATGAAAATCTTGCTGATTTGAGCGACAGGTGCAACCTAGAAGACATCCTTCTAGAGATGGATCGCATCCTAAGGCCTGAAGGAGCAATCGTCATCCGGGACGAAGTTGATGTTCTTAACAAGGTTAAGAAAATCGTCGGGGGCATGAGATGGGAAGCCAAACTGGTGGATCATGAGAATGGCCCTCTTGTGCCTGAGAAGATATTGGTTGCTGTCAAAGAGTATTGGGTTGGCACCAGCGAAAACAAAACATCCAATGAGGAATAAAACCACTGTTATTCAGGTGTCAATCTTATACTTCAGCCTGCAGTAACATCCAAGGTTTCTAAATCCAACCCAAAGAAGGAGTGGTGGGAAAAAAATATGAATAATGAGAAGATATGGTAATTCGAGTAATTCGAGTTTACTCTACGCCCGCCTTACACCAAGTGTAGATAAAATAGGTTCCAAGTAGTCTTAAAATTAATTTTGGAGGATATGGATCAGCAAGTTTAGCTCCTTGAATAATTTAAGCCCTAGATGTCGTGTTGATGCCCAGAAATGAATATTTGATATTAGAAAATTGAAATATTGCAATTTTATTTATTCTCTTCGTTATTCAAAATATATTGGCTTAAATATATTTATTATATCTACTTATTTTTCAATTTACTATTTAAAATTCACTTTTCGTCATCTAAGTAGTTGACATGTTTTTTTTATGTTTCAATCTATTATATGTCGTTAATCTTATTTTGTTAAGTAATAATTTGACATACATCATGTCATCAAGTTTAATTATTAATATATTATATTTTCATTTAAATTATTTTAAAAAATTTAATTCTCCTTCTTCCCCTTTTCCATCTACATGAATCTAAAAACATGAGATGTAAAACCCATATTTAAATTTACAAGTTTACTTAGAAACTCATACTGTCAAAAAATTATTAATTAAGAATATAAATGACGTGATGTTCCTAAATTATTTGATAATTTCTCTTATTTGTTAATATTTAACTCACAACATGATCGTATAACATAATTTAATGTGATTTACTTGCAAACGGTTCGACCCACAACAGTATGATCCTTATAAGGATAAACATATTGTTAATGTTCATGTGCTACTTAACACACCACCTCGTATATAGTTATACCCTAGCAACCTCTCTTTCTTAGGTGTATTTTGTACATACTAACTGGCCATTATTATGGTAATTTCTGACTGGTTATCAACCTCGAGCATTGTCCCAACATGACAAACAATGACCGCTTCTCCATCACCTTCTAACCTCTGTTAGCAGGGCCGACCCAATAATAAGCAAACGATTCGGTGCTTTTATTTATGCTATAAAAACTGTTAGAATATAAGTGTGAGTTAAAGTCTCATATCGAATAAAAATAAAAAAATTTAATATCTAAAAAAGGAGAAGATCCATAAATCTGAGACTTAAGATTTTGGGTTAAGGTATACTGTTTGATTCACTTGTATGGTTGTAGCTGATCGTTTGTTTAGGTAACGTGATTAATTAACTTTTTTGCTTGTAAAAACAAGTTTGCTTCAAATTATAAAAATCATTTAAAAAATATACTCAGATTACAAATAGCATCTTAGTAACTTTAATCAAATTTTAAATTTCTTTCAGCTTTTGATTATTTTGAAAAAATAAAACAAATGCATGGAAATTCTTTAGAGTAATTTCTTTTTTTAAAAAGAAGTGATTTAATAAATAAAAAAATAACAAACAGGCATTTAGAAATAATCTTCATTTTTATATATTGGTGTGTGTGGAGATTATTTTGATTGTAACTTTGTTCCTACTTGTAGAACTATCTGTAGCACACCCTAGGTGTGTAGATATTATTTTAATTATAATTTTATACCTTTTTGTAGGACTGGGCTATAGTTCACCTTATTTGTGTGGAAATTTTGATTATAATTTTATACCCATTTGTATAAACGCCTCTAGTCCACCCTAACTCTCCTTCTCCTACAAAATTGCTTTGCACAAGAACAATTCCAATTATTTTGAGAAATTACCCAACACTATATTTTAAAAGATGAGTGTTAACAATATACTATGTACTATATTTCTTTTAACACACATTTTATTATTAATTAAAATCTATTGAAAATTATAAAATCATAAAAGACTCATTATATAAAAAATGACAAAATTATGATTTTTAATCAATTTAAATGAATAATGAAGAGTCTCGGGCTTAATTAGGTATTGAATATAGTTTCATATCAAACAAGGCCGAATTATTATTATTTTTTAATATATTATCTGAATGTTATATTAAACATTTAATTAATTATCAATGTGGTCTCGTTCAATTGATTGAGCAATGTATGTAAATATTTTAAATTCTTTGTGTATTCAATTTCTACCCATAAAAAAAACCTAATTTATTTGAAGTCGGACCAAAAACGAAATCAACGACGAAATAGGATTTTAAAAAAAGGGGAAAACGTTCAACTTTGATATAAAGTGGATTCTTAGGATTGTACATTCTTATATTTAGAGATGATCATTTAAAAATAAGCCCATTTAGTTCAGTTGATAGAGCGCGAGGCTCTTAATTTTGTGATCGTGGTTCGAGCCCCACGATGGGTGTTTTATTTTTTCTTATTAATTTGAAGTTTAGAGTTAGCTTTTGTTTCATGTTATTGTGTTATAGGCTTATTATAGCCATGATAAATTAGTCAAACACTTTAAACAAAATGATATAAAATTTTATTACAAATTTGCATTATTTTGTTTTAACTTTTTCCTTAAAAAGTACTTTTAAAGTATGTTGATTCGTTCAGTGTATAAGCTTCATAAAAAAAATAGAATTTGAAAAAAAAAATAAGAAACTATAATAACAATAACTTTTGAAAATCTAAAAGAAAAAGCTTATTCACAGTCTTAAATAAAATATTTTAGATTATAATTAAACGACCCTAGTTTGTATTATTGTTTAACATAAAATGTTTATTGCCAGTGCTAAATTATTGTGAGCGTTCTTAAGTTCTTTGTGACAATGGAAGATGTCGTGCAAATCATAGTGATAATATACATGGTAGAAGAATTCTAATGGTGGGATTCTAAGTAGAAAAAAGATATTGGGTAATGATAATACTGGTTAAGAGTGCGTCGCTGGAAATTTAAGGTGCAGATTTCGCAGTTCAAGTGTTCAACAACAGTTGTACATAGTGATGCATTATGACGAAACTTTTTCTTCACCATGCATTAATTATATTATCATTGGAGTGGAATAATAGTAATATTTGCCTGTAAAAAACAAGTACGTAGATATAGCTTGTATAGTATAAAGTTTTTCATGCATTAATAATTCAATAAAATGAATTTTTGAAATAATAATTACGTACAACAATTAATAAACTCATAATATTATAATTGTATTTACTATTATTCTGATTTTCAATCAATTTTTTTTTTCCATTTTGAAATACGACAACGATGACAACTCTTTTCACCTGATATAATTATATAAAACATTTAAAACATAGTCTTCAATAGACAACTCTTTTCACTTTAATTTTATCTTCTTCCCACGTGGTCTGACTTAAATGTAATGTTTGGCACTCAAGTATGCATGGTAAGATACTCACCACAAATTGGTTGTATTAATTACGCTAGGCCCACGAGGAAGTTGGACAGATCACATCATGCATACCAATAAACATATTCTCTTCATATCCAAATAATTATCTAACAATAACACTCATCGTTTCGATGGTCCTTGCTAAGGGATGCTCTCGCCCCCAGCCACTACAGTACCTTTTGCAAAAATTCTTATTATGTATAGTGCCTCATCCTATATATGGTTCAATTCGTGTCAACAATCCCAAAATTTATAGAAGCATCTCTGAAAATGGTTATCATGACAGGTGGAAAATTTATACTCTTTATATTCAAGAAGTTTCTAGTTTAAAAATAGCAATGTTCAGGATAAATGCATAGCTGCCGTAAAAAAGAAAGAATTGAACCATGCAGCCATTTCTCATGTTTATCGTCATACAATCCCTAAAAGGTATATTAATTAATTAGCTTGGTTTATAAAAAAAAATAGAAAAAATATAACTTCGAATTTCTCTCTCTCTCTCTCTCTCTCTCTCTCTCTCTCTCTCTCTCTCTCTTAAATATCGTATAACTTTGTAACTCCTCGATACTGTCGATTCCAAAGCTCGGATAAAGAAAAAAGATTGTGTTAGGTCGTCGACAACCAATATAAAATTTGTGACTAATGAATATAGATCACTTACGATAAAAATTCTATAAGGTAGTGTCATTATTTAGAAGTAATGCATTATATAACTATAGTAAAATGTTAAATGAGTTAAATTCATTACATCGACGTATGCTCAAATATAGTTATAAATGAGTAAATGTTCTCATATTTGTCTGGATAGATGTGGGTAAAGAAGTTAATTTAGAAGTGATCGATTCAGTTTGTTACTTAAAATATTGCTACTTTGATATATTCCTTCTGTTTCTATAAAATTCAATTATCTAATTTATTAAAATTAAAAAAATATTAATTTAGTTGATAGAAAAAAATTGTCTTAAATTTATAATTTCTTTTAAAATTATCTTTATCATTAATATTTCTCATTCTTCTAATAGTTTGTTAATAAATTTTCTTTCTTCTTATAATGTGAAGTATTTTTAATCTAAAAATAATTAATGTAAATAACATTATAGATTGAATCTTATAAATAAATACTGTTTTCAATTTGAGTCTTATTCTATAAGAACAGAGGGAAGTATAATTTTATAAAGGTGATTAAACATCGTGGTTTAAAGGTGATATATACATAAACTTTATGTGCCCACAAGAGACTAAAATGGGTTGGAAAAAAAAAAAAACTCGGTAACTGGATATTGCGAGATTTAAACTTTGCTAAATGAAAAAAGTTCGAGAAACGAATGTGGTAGTATTATTGGGAGCAAAGGATTGAAAAGAAAGTGTGGGGGGATGTCAAAAGAATTGGGGATAGAATTTTAGCCTTAAAATTTATGGCTACACAGGAATCTATCAATATCATCGGTGCTTATGAAACACCACAAGTAGGATCGGAAGCTCTCGTGAAAGAAATTTTTTGGAAACATTTGGAGGGGTTTCAAAGTGTTGCACAAGACAAAAAGATTTTCTTCTGTGAAGATTTAAATGGAATAATGGATATGTTGGCAATAAGCCATAGCAATTTAAGGAGCTCACGGTGGTTTTGATTTCGGAGATATATACAAGGAAGGACAAAATTATTCTTAATTTCTTTTTTGCTTATGGTTTCAGGATTATGAACTCTTATTCAAGAAGTGGCCAGGAAGAACACCTAATTATTACTGATGATAATAATGGAAGTTCAAGATCACAAATTGATTTATTTTTAGTAATAAGCGTTGATAAAAGAGTTTGCAAGGATTGCAACATAAGATTTTGATTCTTGATATTTATTTCAATTTGTGAAAAAACAAAGAACCTTGATAAGTTACAAATTCAAGGTTACATAAGATTTTGATTCTTGATATTCATTTCAAAAGGAATAAACAAAGAACCTTGATAAGTTACAAATTCAAGGTTTAGGTGTGGTGGCAATTTAAAGGAGAGATAAACATTTGAGTTTTAAGCAAATGGTAGTGGAGGTAGTCAATTGGGATTTATAATTAATGGTAGTGTTAACTTCATTTGGGATGAGATGGATAAGAAATAAAGAAGATTGCTAAAGTAATTTGGGGGATCAAATGATTTTGGGCCAAAAGATAAGGAATTTTGGTAGTGGAATGAAATTAAGGATAAATAATCAGTGTAGTTCTTTAAAGTATAATTTATTATTACTTAAATTCCTAAAAGTATTAAAATTCAAAAAAGTTTTTGAAACTATAATTTATCTATTACTTTAGTTAGTCTTTTATTGTGATTAAAAGAATTTCATTAAAGTTAATTCACTATTTATTTATGTGACAGGTGATAATATATATAAACAATACGTAACAATCCAATACATATCTGATAATTGACTATGTATTCTTAACTGTTCAGTTACGACCAAAAGGATAGTGACTATTTAAGGTCATGGTCACTTATAGAAGAAGAAAACAATCACCGGGTGGAGATATTACCAGTTTAATTAATTAATTAATGAATACTATATTAAGCATAAGCTAAGACTCATGTCATTACAATATTCCTGGGCGAGATTCATCCACGCCATTGGGATCCAATTGTGTGGCTGCAAATTAAGAGTGAAACATGTGTACATTTATGCAGAGGAGTCCTAGTCGTCGTCAACCATCACTGATTAGAGTTTGAAACCCTAGTACTACTACTGATCAGTGAATAGAGCTCTGCACGGCCTTGTACTTTTTCAGCTCAACCTTTGTCTCTTTTCCACCAACGTCGACCACATGGATTGCTGCATGTTAGACAACTGCACAAAATGACAACTCAACATCAACATCTACTATAATAAGCTGAGTTCAACGCAAAATTAACTAACACTACCAATGCCCCAGGCAAGATAAAAAATACTTTTATTAAGAAAAGACCCGTGACTAATAGTTTGGATTCTTTAAACATTTAAACATATGATAATGAAAAATCGATTTTTTATTATGTGAATAGAACTATATTTATGAAAAGATCAATTATCCTTTAATTGATTTCCGGTTGTAGGTTCTAGTATATCGAAACAAAGACAATCGAGCAACAAAAGCAAGTTTGCGGGACACCTCGCTCGTGAATTGAGCAACTTCACACGACAACGTTAATTTTCTCGGCAAATGTATAGTATGCAATTAATCTGATGATGTGGTTGCAACTGATTGATCGAGTTTCGAACTACGTTGTATCCAGCAGCTACACACGTCAGCAATTAATGAGGATGACTTATATTACTAGGGGGGAAACTGTTTAATTTGTACGATAAATAATTCAGTCAGTAACATGTAATTTCGTGTTACAATTTAATATAGTGGCTGAAAATCAAAAACTGACGAACAAATATTGGTCAGTAACATGTTAATTCAGTCTGTAACAGATTTTGTCCAGTGATTTGAAAGTCTAATATAGTTTAATTAATTATTCAATAGTGTAACTTAATAACTTTTAGAATAAATTATATTAATTATTCTTTTAAGGTTTCGAGAAATTACATAAATATTTTATATTTTTTAATCTAATATTCTTAAACTATAGTATAATGTTTTGATTGTTTTCAAATATTAGGGTATTAATTTAACATGTATAAGTCGTGTTTTCAAACATAATTGGAGGATTAGTGAAGAAATTTTAAAAAAAGAAGGTATTATTATGTGTAATTTTTGAAAAAAAAAATGACGAGTATAATTTATACTAACTAAATACACTGTCAATCATTTTATACATAATTTGATTTTAAATGATTCAACTATAGAGTTATAGATATATTATCTTGATTATACGTTTCAATTTTTGTCAAAATCATAATTTACATTTTCAAGAAAATAATTATTTATAAATTTTAATCTTATAAAAATAAATACTCATCATGTATAAAGAGTGAGGAAATTGTATAGCACAACCAAGGAATTGAATCCCTATTAACATCTTTAAGGAATACAATCATCTGTGTGTTAAATCTTGTTGGTGAAAGAAGTAAATATTAATGTATGCAAAAGCTTTGAAATGATTTTTCTTTTTTAGAAATTTGAAAGCAGCTATAATTCTTCACATTTTGTATGAAAAAGACAAAGAAATTGTAATAAAAAATTAAGTACCACTATCAAAAATAAATAAAATATAAAATATCAAAAAGTGGTAAAAATGGAAATAAAGAAAAGAATCTAAATATGTATTGTTTGCACACTTTTAATTTCATATTAAGATTGAGATTATAGCTATAAAATCATAATATCATAAGGGCAAAATTCTATTATATGTATTATTTATTAAAACAAACTAAAAAAATGGTAGTCTATAAGGTGGATTCGTCCGTGTATAAATATACGCCAAAATACTAGTTATGTTCAATACTGAAATTTAGTTTTACGTGCATGCAAATTTGTACCGTTCAACATATATTTATTTATTTATGAATGCACAATTGTAAATTTTTTAATTAAAGAAACAATTTAATTACAATACTTTTAGATATTTATAATATTATTCTTCAATCCAAATTATAAAAAAAAAAACTTATCTCAATAATATACTCATTAAATATATATGCATGGTTAAACTTTAACTTTGATTAAAATATTGAATCACGAATGCTTAAAAACACAACCTAAATTTTATTATTATTATTATTATTATTATTATTATTATTATTATTTAACTCTTTTATCTTGTGTATTGGCTCATCAAGTCATCATACTTTCTGCGGTCTAAAGATTATTAGTTGGTGAATTTTTTTAGTTGTCGATAGGGAAGCAAATATGTCAGCTTAATTCTGACATACTTTCCTTGTATTTGATTTAAGTTCTTTATCGTTTTTTTTATATAAAATAAAAATTGAGTTGAATATATTTCGCTGAAAAATTCATGTAAAATAAATTATTTAATTTTTTTATATAATAAAAGTAACTCTAATATGTTCTTTGCTCTCACTCTCTCTCCTCTTTCTTTTTCTCCTCTTTTCTTAATTTTTTTTTCTCTCTAATATTTATACATGTGACAAAATGGGTTATCCGACTCAATATAAACTAGCTGGCCAATTCAGGTTTTAGGCTATAGCAAGTCGAGAAAAAAAAACTCAAATCTAATTTGAGTCTTCAAAACGAAACCCAAATCTTGTGAAAAAAAAAAACAATAATTTGGAACTTTTGATCGGATTTAGAGAGTTAAGCCCTCAAGCATGCTCACATTGAGTTAAAAGGATTCATGTTTAATTTAGACTCAAAATTTAAAATTTAATCCCTACATTTTATTGGGCATGTATAGGCTAGGCTAGCTTAATTGATCTAATATACTTAGGGCCTGTTTGGATACAAGGTTAGAAGTACTTTTGAGAGCTTCTCTATTGGAAATATAGTATTTTTTTCAATAGAGAAACTCTCAAAAATACTTCTAACCTTGTATCCAAACAGACCCTTAATTTGTCACTTCTACTAATCTCTCACTCTTCATTCTATTTTTGTGTTATACATCATATCAATTGTCTTATGTTAAAAGAAAAAATAAGAAATATTAAATAACTAATATTTTAGCATGCATAATGAACATGATAAATATTTATTTTTATATATATTAAATTTATAATAAATAAATATTTTTAATATAAAAATATTATAATTAAATTAAAATTTGTAATGAATAAATTTTTTGGAACATACAAATTATATTTTGAATTTATGATAGATAATTTGAATTGTAATAAAAATTATATTTTAAAATAATGAATAAAAAATCAGAAACTTAGACTAATTAATTTTTTTTTCAAGGACTAAAAATAAAAACTCAAAAAAAATTAAAAACTAAAAACATAGTTTATCCAAATAACTTAAAAAAAAAATCATTGTTTTCTGAAGCTGATCCCGAGCTTACGCTATATAGTTCAACTATGTAAGAAACAGAAAACGAAGTTCCGCGAAACGCCCACACAACTACCAAAAAGTCTAATATCAATCTGTCAAACGACCATAATAATGACTTGATCCATCCACTAATTGATTATTTGATTTTAAGATATATGCCTTTCTTTAGTTGGAATATCTAATATAAGCTCTATTTTCACCAAAACAAAATCTAATTAAGCTGTCCATCCACTCCAAGAATGATCAAGAAAATTAACATCGAATGACAAATAGAAAATTATAGGAGACTAATTCAATCTTATCTGTTACAGCTAAATGGCTGTGATTGGCCTGATGATATCTGTTTCTGTTCTTTCAACAATAATTTTATTAGACTTGCATGATACAAGAGAAATATACGGTACAGATTTTCTTCTTCTTTTAACATCTATTCTTAGGAAAATTTCAAATAATTCAAAATAGAATTTTTCATTAGAAATAATTGTAATTATTTATATTTTAATATAATAAATATTTTTTTTAGTGAAAAATTTTAGTTACTCAAATAATTTAAGTATTATTAATAACAAAAACATTTTTCTTTTATCATTGAGTGTGTAGATGATAAATTAACACGAAAATTGTAAAAGCTAAATAAGTAGTCTCAAAGAAGATACGTCAATTAGTTGAATAATTTTTTTTGTTATTCATAATAAATTTTCTTATTCAAACAAAATAGTCTCTGATATGAAAAAAATCTCTCTTAAAAAAATCACTTCCTTTGTGTTTAACTTTTTTCTTTTTTCTTTTTTATATATAATTGATACACAAAAAGCAAGACTTTTTGGATGACAAGTGAAAAGGTATTACCATTATTTCTGTATAAAAATCATTAAGGTCATAATTATGCACTAATACAAGCTTTGGTCCGAGAGAATATTTCCAAAAAGAAACAAACAAAATGGACACCAACAAAGTGAAGGTCATAATAATAAGTATCCCTCCCTCAATCAAAGTGGAAAAAAAGGAAATCGAATGAAGAGAGCCAAAGAATATTAATGGTGAGGAAGTGAACTCAACTCAAAAAGAAACCAGGTGGCAGGTGGGGGACTCAATCATTCAAACATGGCAGGAGTAAAGACAAGGACGTTAGGCGGTATTTGAAATCTGGGTACGTGTTTGCCTTTGCCTTCAAAACTCAGCACAAAACTAACGAAAACAATTGGGGAGACAAAGATATCTATGGGTGATCATGTGGGACTTACCACGGAGGACAAAATGTAAAGCCACACTTAAGTAAGGTAACCCAAAACGTTAACAATGTCGATAGTATAAATTCTTATTGTATTTATATAACTGAAAATAATTTATTTAATGAAAGAATCAAATTTTTATCATATATAAAAAAAAATTGGACCAATAATAATCATGCACTGCAAGTCAAATTAATTTTTAACCCAATAAATTAAGGAATACACATTATCTCTAACTAGGACAAAAGAAAAACAAGTATGGTCTCTGTTTTTATCTATATCATGTCTCCGAGTGAATGTGAAATATGCATCATGATTAAGTTATTCATCTTCTTTTTTTTTGGGATTTCCTGTACACTTTTGTAACACTGACAAAATATTACCTGCTTGACTTCATATGGATGAAGATCATGAGATCAATTGGGGAAAAATGTTGAGCCAAAGAATTTACTTTATGTGTGTTTTGTTCGACATTTAGAGGAAAACTTGTTTTTCCATTAAGGCTGATAAAATTGTAGTTTTTAAGTGATGAATTATCGAAAAGTGGATACATCTTGTTGATATATGTAGTATCAATTATTTCTTTTAAATTATCTTCAAATGTACACTCTCATAACTGCACAACCTCTCTGGATCCCTCTCTTTTATGTATAATTCATCAAGTTGTTACAATGATTATGCTTAGCAAATACATTATTTGTTGGTAAAATTATTACTTAATGAAAATTAAATAATTTATATAGACATTATAAGTCTATACTAATAATATGAAATATTATACAATATATCTTGATAACTAGATTGATGACTCGTACTACCAAGCGATGGATCAATTGGTGTGATGTGATTTCAGTTTAATTAAATGTTTCGATTCAAGTTCTTGATATGCAATTGTATTAAATATTCAAAGAATTTTTTGTGTCAAACTTAGATAAGATTGTCTCCAATGAAAAATATATTGATTGACACAAAAAAAAAAGATTAATGACTTGTGTGATGTAAGAATTAATTGAGTACTTTAATTATATGACTCAAAAATGTTAAAAGTAAAATTCAATTTATTATATATCATTTTATCCATAAATACAACAACCATCTTTTTATGATGTTCAATATCATGCTAATGATAAACATTAGTAGAACTTTTTTTTTTATTGCAGACAAATTTAATTGAAAAATAACTAATAGTAATAATCACTAAAAGAATTGTCTATTGGTTGGATAGATCAAGTAGTAAGTATAGTTTTGCATTATTTATGTTTATGTTTGAAGAATTTATTTTGATTGGTAAAATCTAAAAGGGGCTAGAGCCTCTTGTTGTAATTGGAAAGCATTGGGACTTGAAGAGAAGTCAAATAAGGGAGTTCAAAATGCCAAATATTAAGATGTAAGTCATGAATATGATCACGGCTAGAATGAGGAAGTCTTTCATATGGTTTATAATGTAATAATATGTTATGATTTCTTATTTTTATTTTTTAACATTATTTTGCAAACTATTCTTATGTGATTAGGCAGTTCGACGAAAGAATTACTGTCATCAACCACCGCATCAAGTTCCCTGCCTTCCTCTAATTTTTTTTACCCGTTGCAATCACAAAACCTAACCTTCAATTACGAACTCCCGAACATTGACGACAATGTGACCTAAGCCAACAATTGTCGTTGCATATTGAGCAACAACAAATTAGTCATCCAAAAAGACTAATGAGAGTGCTCAACAGATCGAAGCACCAAAACAATTGCATAAAGTTATAAGCAATTGAGTCCATGGTGAATAGGTCAAATGTTGAACAATTCATGTTAACCACTAGAAATTTGTCTAACTCAATGGTTAATTAATCAATTAAGTGACTATTTAATGACTAGTTGTTAGGATTTTTGTTTATAAATAGTAA
This sequence comes from Glycine tomentella, assembly GCA_007407185.1. NCBI lineage: Eukaryota > Viridiplantae > Streptophyta > Magnoliopsida > Fabales > Fabaceae > Glycine > Glycine tomentella. The sequence continues at coordinate 200,517 of PYAF01004847.1, read as the reverse complement.
ATTGAGTGAAAGGCTTATGGATGGAAAACTACATTGTTTTGTTTTACCTACATAGAGCCTAAGGGTATTCATGGGACAAGTTAACCTATGGTCCTATCTTATATGCAATTTTAATAAGATCAATTTTGTGAATTCAATTCAATTAAGACTCGACTATATTTGAAACAGTATCGGATCAACCCAACTAGCTTATTGACACAATCTATTAATTTTAACATTATATATATCTAAAGAGTAGAATCAAAGAAAAGTATTACTAGACTAAGATGTATTTTACAATGTAAATTTTAAGATAAAAGATATCAACATAAATATAGTATCATTTTAAATATAACCAAAAAAAACAATATCATTATAAACAAAATAATGGAGTATTATTTATTAAGTTAAGAAGTTGGATGATTAATATATAATTGTTTAAAATATTATACTTAAAAATAATATATAACATCAAAACATAATGTGACAATTTAAAGTATAACTCGAACCCATCCTCAAAATACATTGGGTCCAACTTCTTAGACCCAAACCCGTCAAAAATTCCTTTGGATTAAGATGGATTGGGGGAGCAAGATGGGAAATCAACACCCCTAATAGAGTCTATAACACCCACTCTCACTTATGATTATTTTGCAAGCTCTAGAAGCAATATATGTAGTTCCAGTATTTTGTTAATTCAATTTGTATTGTTCATTTAGATATACTTTGATGTGTTAGCATCTTTTCTCTTACCTTAATTTCTTAGGGCCCATTTGAGATGATTGAGAGTTTTTGGATTTTTTATTTTAAATGTAATTTTCAAAACAAGACTTGTTTAACAAAAATGGAGTTGAAAAGATTTTTAAAACATTTTTGAAATACTTCTACACCCATTTTTAAAACCGAGGAAAAAAGGTTTTGTGAATTTGATTTTTAGTTTAAAAAACACACATTTCTCACATTTGATAATGACATTTTTTGCTGCCACCACTGCTACCACCATCAGCACCACTATCACCACCATTGCCACCACTACCAATACCACCTCTGTCATCATCACCACTACACCACTGCCACCATCACTAGTGTTGTCATTGCTATAACTGACTGTCACCACTATCTCACATACATCACCATCACCATTAGTGTCACTGCCATTGTCATTATCACAACCATCACCACAATCACTAGTGTTATCACCGCCATAACTAACTATCACCATCGTCGTCACAGACATCACCATCACCACCACCACCATTAGTGTTACTGTTATCATCATTATCACCATCACTACCACCAATGTTGTTGCAACCACTACACCGGCACCACTTGGTGTCACCACCAACACCACCGTCAACTATCATCATCGTTGCCACCAACATCACCATTACCATCGACATTGCTACCATTACTACTATAATCATGGCATCAACACCACCACTACTACCTTCGTCACCGTTACCACACCCACCACCAATGTCGCTACAACCACCATTGTCACTACTAACACAACTACCACCACCATCACCATTAATACCACATTTGTCACTGCCACCACCACCAACGTCACCATTGTCACCACCACTAATACCACCTTCACCACCACCACCATCTGTATCGCCACTACGCCTACCACTACCACTGCCACTATGACCACCAATGGTATCTCTATTGCCGTTGCTATTGACATCATCATCATCACCATTGTCGCTACTACTACACAAAAAAACTCTTAAACTAATTTTAATACAATATGAATTTTTCAAAATGAGTTTATTTGAAACTAATTATATTTTAAAAACTGGTTTAAACTTTTTTTTTTCAAATTAAAACTAAAAACTAGTTATTATTTTTAAAATTTTCAATACTCAAAACTAAAAATACCCAAACGGGCCCTTAGTTTTTTTTTTTTGTTTACTTGACCAATATACTATCCATTTGATTATATTTTAATTCATTCATGTTCTTTAAGAATAATGGTTAATTTAGTTAACAACATCAAATTTGTTAATAATTTATATTTTTTTTCAAAGTTATCCTTAAAATTATTAGGAATCTAGGACTCATTATTTTTTGTTTCCACTTAATTATTTTATACGTAGTAATTAATGTGTGCTAGTCTTATTCTCTAATCATTCTAAGAAAGAGGATTATGAGAGAGAAGATGAATGCATAAAAAAATAAGAGTATGAATTTATTTTACTCCCTTGAATCTCAAATATAAAGAAAAAAAGCTATCCATGCTAATTAAGTAGATTAGTCAATCATGTTTAATTGCATCAATCTCAATTAAAAATTATTTTTTCCAACTTATCCTTCACTAGAACATAGTATCAAGAATTAAAAAGGATCATTTGACTAAAACCTTAATTAAATGAAAAGTATTTTAGAGATAGTAGTATTAAATGATCTAAAATTAGTTGATATTTTTTTATATATTTGAGACCAAGAAAAGATGATTTTTCTTCATATATTTGAGACCATATGGAGTATTAATTTATAACATTTATTATAAACTACTTAAGAGTATTTTGGTCAAAATTAGTGCACAAAATATAACTTAAAAAAGTCTTATAAAAAGAAATAAACAAATTTTTAAAAAGAGTTCTTAGGGACTGAGGTAATATAAAAATGATATAGTTAGTTCCAATAATTTTAAGAGTAATTTTAAAAAAATATTATAATCACATACAAATTTAATGTTACTTACTAAATTAACTAATTTTCTTAATATGTGTAATTTGTTATAAATGTCTTATATTTAGGGATAAATGGAGTATTTTTATGATAGTGTTTGATTTGGACAATTGGACTTTTTTTTATCGATAACTGTTAGTTTGTTAGTTTTATTAAAAATATTAGTTGAAGGATTCAATCCTATAACCTCTTCTCCCTTCATCTGTCACCCTTCCAACCATTTTGATCAAATTTTATATCTCCTATTGGACTTGTATGTTAATTTGAACATGCATTAGAGTCTTTGATAATAAGTTTAAATATGTTTCAAATCTCTTATATATGATTGAGTTTTTGCTTTAGGTGTCTAGTAATTTTTTCTGTTGTATTGAATTTATGATATATCAAAACTTTTATTTTGAGTTCCTGAGTGATGACATGATATCATCTTAACGATTGATTCTCAATATATATCTGTCATTGAGATGATATCACGTCATACAACAAATACTCAAAAGAAATCCCGACTAACACTACACCTCCTGATCATGTCCTCCACCTGACGGCACTATCTCATCAGGCTATCCAAATCCTGGAATCCACTACCATCAATCTTCTCCTCAATGCTCTCTTTAAGTCCCCTCTGGAACTTAGTCGCAAGGACCTCTGCATCAGGTAGATCCCTCCTGAAATGCGCATACTTAGCCAATTCATTGAACTTGGTCAAATATTCATCCATTGACATCCGTCCTTGGACAAGGCCCTCGAACTCGACCTGCTTCTGCTCTCTAGCATCTTTGGGAAAATATCTCTCTAGGAACTCGATCTCAAAAGTCTGCCAGGTGATAGCCTTACCCTAGCCTCTCAGCAGCCGTAAAGTGGTGACTCACCACTCATGCGCATCTCCATGTAGCAGATATGCCGCATAGAGAAGTTTCTGATGGTCTGGGCACTCCATCACTATGAACATCTTCTCCAGGGCCTGCAGCCATTTGGCAGCAATAATGAGATCATATCCCTCATGAAAAGCTGGGGGTCATGCTTGCGAAAAGCAATGAGCATCTTCCCTCTCGCAGCTACATCCACCTCAACATCAGCCTGGAACAACTGATTCCCTCTGTGGTGGCTAGGTCCATCAGAACGATGGCTACCTCCACCCTGATGATGACTGCCTTCGCCCTCATAGTTAGGTGGTGGAGAGGGCGCTTTGTCCTCTCTCCGCAAAGATCTCACATCTGCCATCAAGACCTCATTGGCCTTCATTAAAGCCTCATTTGCCTGTCGGTTTGCAGCCATCTCCTGCTGCATAGTTGCCACCAAGGCAACTGTCACTGGGTTGGGGTGGTCATTGGTGCCCATCATCTCATTGTCGTTCTGGGTTCTCACCATGGTACTGCACATGTCACACAAAGGTGAGTTGATCAGGCCTACACTTAGTGGCCACACATACAATAGTCATAAAGAACCCTAAAACAGTTGAATAACACACAATTCACCTAGTCTACCATGCCTAATGCTTCTCTAGGAAAACTGCTCTGATACCATAAAATGTTACGCCCATGCATCCGGTTTATTAACATTCAATTATGGTCGTTAAGTGCAGCGATTAATTAAAAATAATTAATCGATTAATTAATTAATTCAGAAGCAACTAACAAAATGATGTTATCTTACGTCATCAACAAAACCTACCTTCGCATTTGGAATGGTAAACACGCGCTCATACATTAATATGCTTTAAGATATAAAACAATATACATCATCTGTGTTTCTTCCATCTGGGGTACAAAACACACACACAAACACACACACACACATATACATACATACATACATACATACAAAACAATGAGTCAACATACTCTCAAAATAATATGCCTAAGGTTCAAACGGAACCCGACCCCTAATTGAGCCTCTGAGCCCGGGATGTATCATCCGAGCTCCTTTCCCCTACTCGGGTCTCTTGGCCCAGGGTGCATCATCCGGTCTTCACTCATCACCTGCAAGACATAATCCCCAACTGGGGTGAAATACAATCTCAGTAAACTCAGGGTTCTTGGAGGCCTCTCCTCCCCTAGTTCATTTCCCAAGATACATAGCATCAAAATAGACATCTCATACGATACATCACTTGTATGTCGCAACACAGGTGTCATTTCGTTGGGCGCTACCAACATCAGGAATGCTACACAATTATAGCATACATATATACATCATCGAGAAAGTGTTGAGTCTAAAGGAAGCTGTAAGGAAATTGAACCAAGGTTGAAGACTTGATTTTGTTTTAGCTTTTTACATGCCCAGTCATTTAAAGGCATTTGTAATTTGTCTAAGTGGTTCAAGTTAAATGCCTTGTGATCTTTTATTAGCATGTGCATTCTCATAATCATGCATTCATGGTTTTCAATCTCAAAGAAATCAAATGGTTTGTCAAAAGGTTAAGTTCTCATGGCTCAGTTGTTTAAAAAGCAAGTCTTACTGCTTTAATCGATTACAAAAACATTTTAATCGATGAAAGACATTCAAACTTTTCTGGAAAAGCCTTAAGAACAATTTAATCGATTACATGCTCGTTTTAATCGATTACATAGTGTTAAATGTAAACCATGCATTTGCTGACTTAATCGATTACCATTTGTAATCGATTACATAGTCTATTTCTGGAAATCATGTTGATATGAACCAATATGGGGTTCATTGTTTTTACGGATCGTCCTTGAAAAGACTTCTTGTTAAAACATAAGAAAAGTGTGCAAACCAAGTGTTTGACGAAAAGAAATAAAGATAAAAACAATATGAAGAAAAGTGCAGAGCAAAAATAACGAATTTAACATGAACAAAATGTTAAAAAAATAGAATAAAAATAAAAAGGCGGGGAAGACAAGAAATGGAAGAAGACGCCACACCTTATGAAAAGTGATAAGTCCCGTGGGGATTCGCCACAAAGATTATAGAAAACCTTTGATAAGAACCAATGTTTGGTCCAATT
>PYAF01004847.1:168883-194773 GCA_007407185.1 Glycine tomentella | reverse complement strand
GTCTTTGGACTCTTCACTCATTTGAATCAATTGGAGCAATCTAAACTCTTCTTCCGGGTTGGTCTTTGGACTCAAGGCAAGGTTGATATGTTGACCCAATGCTTGAGAAAGGAAGTAGTTCACTTCATGATCCAATGCTTCTTGTGCTTCCTTTGATCTTGCCCTTGTCATGGGTCCTTGCAATTCTTGGTCCTCATCACATGTCGTTCTGCTTTAATCGATTACTATGAATCGTAATCGATTACATAAGTGTTTTAAACTTTCATGGTTTGCTGCTTTAATCGATTACAGTATAGTTTAATCGATTATTTTGTTCATGAAACCATTTTCAGAAAGCTGATGAACAATTTAATCGATTATTGAGTCAATTTAATCGATTACATAGGGCAATTTAATCAATTACACCAGCGGATTAATCGATTATTGACAATTAATTCTGTTTTATATAAAACTTGGTGAGTCTTTTTCTTATAAATAGACATTGAGCGATTTACTTAGTACAAGAGTGACTTACCTAAAAGTTTCTAAGCTTTCATAAGTGCCTAAATTGCAATTTTACTCTGAGTTCAAACATCATCTTGTGTGATCAAGATTTCTGAGTTTTTGGAGAAGATGTTTTAGAAAAATAAGGTTTTCAAGATTGTGATTCTGAGATATTATCTCTTACAACTTGGAGAGTGTGGTAACATCATTTCATTTCATTCATTCATAAATGAAAGATCTCAGGTTGTGTTTATCTTGAACCTATCTTTTTATATGTTCTAACAATTTCTGTTGTTTTGACATATATCATTGCATTTATTTTCAAGCATGCTAGAGTAGGGTTCTCTAGTGGTTGAGATTCTAAGTAGGGTTCTTAGTATCTTGGTGATTTGTATTCTAATAGGGTTTTGGAATCTATATCTTTGTCTAGTGTTGATAAAGAGGTCACGTGTAAATTGCTTGTAAAAGATTCTCTGATATAGTAATTACTCTAACCTAAAGTTGGTTGGAAGCAATTGGATGTAGCCTCCAAGATTGAGAGGTGAACCAGTATAGATTGGTGTGTTCTTTGTTCTGATTCTGTTCATTTCTTATTGTTTGAATTTGAGTGATTAAGAAATTATCAACAAGATTTATTTTCAGGAATTTCTTGAATTCCAATGGTGATTTTGGTTGAAAGAAAGATTCTGATTTTAAAAGATTTTTAAGTGATACGATCCATCTTACAAATTCCACAAATTGATTTGAGTAAAATTTTAAATCCTTGATATAAACCAATTCACCCCCCTCTTGGTTTGTTTAATTAGCGTCCATTGTATTTTCAGAAAGATCATCCACTTAAGGCAAATCAATTTGTGGAATTTGTAAGATGGATCGTATCACTTAAAAACCTTTTAAAATCCTTGATATAAACCAATTCACCCCCTCTTGGTTTGTTTGATTAGCGTTCATTGTATTTTCAGAAAGATCATCCACTTAAGGGCACAATCTTAGGACTTTTCGACGTATATGGAACTTCCAAGAGAAGATCATCCACTTAAGGACACAGTCTCTTAGGTTTCTGTATCCATTAACCACAAGGAGTTGTTCCACATCTAGCTCCAAGGGAAGTCCATACATAGTCTATTCTACTGCCCAGAGAATCTCATCATTCATACAACATATCATCACAGTATGCATCATATACATGTTATTAGTAAAAGCAGAACACACGATTTTAATACCACATGCATCATGATATACAGTAACCAACACTCCCTCAGAGTATGGTGGAACACAGTTAAGGGAAAAACTCCCAAGAATAAAGAGCTTACTTGCTCCAAATGCTACACCAGCTCTCTTGCCCTCGTGATCACAACCACCAATGTTCTACGTATCACACTCTCTAAAAATGTCCAAGAAAGCTAAGGGACGGCTTTTCCAAGCTTGATCGCCCTAAAACTTTCTTTCCCTTCGAAATGAAACTTGGTGGGGCTCTTGGAGAAAGTGATCTCTCCATCTGGTGATTTTTAGAAAGAATTGAGGTTGGAATCTAGCTATTGGGTGGTTCCTTTTAACTTTCAAGTTGCATGCAAAGGGTTTTGGTCAAGGGTAAGTGGTTATGAAGTTTCTTTCTCTAGGAAATGGCAAAAACAAAGAAAGGAAGAAGATGATGATGTTTCTGTGTAGAAACGTTGAGGAATGAGATATATATATATATATATATATATACATATATATGTGTATATATATATAAGTGACTTTGGCGCATGTGTTAGACACCTCTAATGCCACTCTGGCACTATCGGGTTCAGATTAATCCACTAAGTCTATTTTGTCTAGCTCAGTATGCATAACCCAGGCAACCTTGTGCAGGTTCAGTTCAAGGTCTGCCCTCATTCAGGTTCATACCCCGACACCTTATTAAACTAAGGTTTGCCCCTCATCCGGGTTCGTACCTCAGCACCTTATGAAACTCAATATCAACCCTCATCCGGGTTCATGCCTTGGTGCCTTAATAAATGCAAGATTTTTCCCTTCCGTGTTCCTACCTCGGTGCCTTAATAAACGCGAGATTTCTCCCTTCCGGGTTCCTACCTCGGTGCCTTAATAAATGCGAGGTTCCCACCCCATCCGGGTTCCTACCTCGGTGCCTTAATAAACGTGAGGTTTCCCCCTTCCGGGTTCCTACCTCGATGCTTGATTAATATTCAAGGTCCAACCTTCATCGCAACTACCTCCTAAACACATTTTTCCCAAAGTGCCACCCCAGACACACGGATCCAGGTTCCTTGTTAGCACTACTTTAGAAGCGTGATCTCGGATCTGTTACAGGATCATAACATGAACATTTTTAGACCTAATTACGTATTTAACATATGTAATTAGTCTCCTCAACCTGGATTCGTTATAGGATCATAGCATTCACCCACCTTTTTAAGAATTTTGATCACAAAATTCCAATCCATACCTGTCAAGCAACTCGAGTTGCATCTGCAAAAGTTCCTGCTCCCATTCCCAAGTTGTCTCCTCAAGTGTCCTCCCTTCCCATTATACCTTGACTATGAGAATAGTCTTACTTTGAATCTTCTTTTCCATCTTGTCCAGAATCTATGCTAGTCATGTAGGGCAAGTTAGATTCTCCCTAACTTGAACGGTGTCGGGTTCCACCACGTGCGAAGGGTCTAGCACATATCTTCTCAGTTGTGATACGTGAAAAATATCATGTAGCCTGGACAATTGGGGAGGCAAAGCTAGCCTGTAGGCCACGGGTCCTATTCTCCGAAGAATTTGGTAAGGACCAATGAACCTAGGACCGAGCTTCCTCACGCCCAATGTCCGTCCAACCCCCGTGACTGGAGACACCCTCAAGAATACATGATCGCCCTCATCAAACTGCAATGGGTGGTGCTTGCTATCGTAATAGCTCTTCTGCCGCCTTTGAGCCCGCAACAACTTATCTTTGATCATGCAGATCTGCTCATAAGTGTCTTGGACCATCTCTAGTCCAAGAAGTTTACTCTCCCCTACCTCGGTCCAACATGTCGGAGTCCTGCACCTCCGACCATATAACGCTTCATAGGGTGTCATGCCCAAACTAACATGGAAGTTGTTATTATATGAGAACTCCACCAGCGGCAGATATTTATCCCATCTGGTTCCCTGCTCCAAAGCACATGCTCTCAACATATCCTCCAGAGTCTAGATAATCCTCTCTTTCTGACCATCAGTCTGTGGATGGTAGGCCATACAAAGCCTTAACCGGGTCCCAAAAGCTTCTTGAAGAGCACCCCAAAACCTAGAGATGAACTTTGGATCTCTGTCACTGACAATGCTTTTCGGGACACTATGCAGTTCAACAATCTCCCTGACATATAGTTGATCCATTCTCTCCGTTGTATAGTCAGTCCGAACAGGTAAGAAGTTAGCTACCTTGGTCAGCCTATCAACAATCACCTAGATTGAGTCACATATCGGCTGAGTTCTCGGTTGTAACTTGTTCACGGCCTTTGAAAAAATTGATATTCTCATTGATTTTCTTGAAACTATGTTTCTTTTTCCCTTGGTTGAGTTCGTGTCTAGCGTCTATTTGATGCAAATTATGAAGTTTTTTTTTCTTTCTTTTCCGTCATTACTTAAAAACAAAAAGATCAATTTTTGTTCTCATGTTTATGGATATCTATGGTGCTTTTCAGCTTTCTAAACTTGAGAACATAAAAAAGTATCCATTTTTTTTGTTAAGCTCAATAGCTTTGAACTGAACACTCGACACAAACTTTTCAAGTGCTTGCTGTTGATTGAGCTTTGGGGAATAACTTCCAGTGCCCTTTTCCTTTTCCAAATGGATCATCATTTTTGCTTTTGTGTTTTTGACATCATGTTATCATGGACTCTCTTATTTGCCAATTTCAAAGTCTAGTGTATCATAGTTTTGTTATTAAAGGTTTAGGTAATCTGGTTTATATGTGTTTTTCTTTTGCAAATGAGATCTTTATAGGTTCAGATCTTCGCTTTGTTGGTTCATATCTTTAAATTTTCTTTACAAAAAAAAATAAATTTCGGAGGCACCTTCGTCACTAAGTGTGTGGACATAAAAAATATTCCTAGGTCCGTCACTAATTTTAACAGTGTGATTTTGATTATATGCTACAAGTACATGTTAGATTCTAAATACATATTACGAGGTAACTATGATTAATTGTTAATATAGTATTGGTTTCATTTTTTTTAAGGGAGATTTTCATTTTTCTTTTTAGTTTTAACTATGGATTATGTACGTACAAAAAACTATGGATTATGAAATGCCAATTTTTTTATGAAATATTTTGCATTGTATTTCTTTGGATACTATTTTTCTAATTTTTACTTTAATTTTTTTATTGTTTTTTAAAATTTTCATAATATATTAATATTTTAATCAATCAACTCAATTATCCAAATCATCCCATCCAACACTACAATTTGTTATATTGGATTGGTTTGTAAAAGAGACCAAATTCAACCTAACATGATCCACTTATATTTCTATTAAAAACATTCTCATTAAAAATAGGTTAAAATATAATTTTTAATTCTTCTATTTATACTCCTATAAGAAAATATAGATATTGTTCTCTGTTTTTCAAAATCAAGAATTTAATGTTCTCCACTATATTGCTCGCGTGAAATTATAATATTAGATTTTTTAATTATTAGTTTGGTTAGTAGAACATTTAATTAAATAAAAAGTTAACTAAAAATTAATATACAAGTTATTATTCACTCAGATGTTCAACAATCGTCACAATTTTATTCTTGTAAAGACGTATTAGTGAGTTAAGAGAAAAAATATTTTTTTATTTGACATTAACTTAGAATTACATGCATCCAAAGCACCATTTAGTAAGATCAATGTAGTTATATATAAACCATAAGCAATACCATGGTGAACCAAGAAGTATAGCAGCCTTATTTATGTCACATGTAAAAATAATTATTTTTATAAATAACTTATGATCTTGATTCTTAAAGAATGTGAGATTTTATGATTATCATAATAATAAAAAAACCCAAAATTGTTAACGAAATAAAATAGAAGATCAAAATAGGAGTATTATTATATTTATATTACATGTAAAAATAACTATTTAATACAAACAAATAAATAATTCATTTTAAAAAAGCCAAATAAAACGCTTAATAACTTAACTCTTTGTACTGCCTAGGTCCACCTGAGTTGATGAAATATTTACCTACTTGCTTGGTAGACGATTATTTCATCGGATAATATTAATGCACGATGATTGGGCACCCAACAACTTTAAATGGATAAACCATTATTTTAGAGAAATAAATGCATAATAATTATGATAAAAAAATAACTACATTAATGCACTGACGAGGAAAAGACACGTTATACAGTTTCCATACTTCATCATGAATGGTTAAGAAAGCCCTCTCTAAATCTCTAAATCGATGTCAATAAGATACTTTTACTATAATGAGTGTGTTTTCCTGCGACCATTTTCCTCCTTCGTCGGTTGATTGGTGAAGTTGCTGGTGCCCCCCAGAAGAAGGGGTAGTGTTGGAATATTATTATTAAGCTTTGAACTTTGAAGTAGTGGCAGAAAGGTTCATTGACCCTTTTTTGAGAGACTGACTTGTTTGTGGTCCGAAACTGCTGATCGCAACTGTTCAGTGGTCACAGGAAGCACCACCCTCGAAAGCCAGCACTTAAAACCTTTCCTTCACTTCATCTCTCTTCTTCACCCTTCTGTTTTTATTAACAATGCGATAAGAGGAGAAAGTAAGAACACAAGTTTAATTAGCAATGGAATTCAATAAGCATTTTCTTTTATGCCAAGGTAGTGAAAATGGTTTCACAGGGAACATTGTTTTTTCTTAATGTGTTTTTTTTTTTTTTTTTGGTTTATTAGTGCGTGCTCTCTCTCTCTCTCTCTTGGATCAAGTTCAGGGGTTCATCTTTTCTGCTTCTTTGAATTTTGTACTTTTTGGATTAAAATATGTGCATGCATGTCTACCCTTTTGAGCCTTCTGCTTGTTTTCTGGACTCATGGTTATGAATTGCTTGCCTGACCCGTTTTTTGTTGTAAAGTTTTCTACTTTTGTTTTGCTACCATTCATGATAGCAAATCCTTTTCTTTTTGATCTTCACGAGATCTCAATTACTGGGATTGGAAAATTGTCTGTTTGTTGTTTTGTGAAAGTGGCATCAGCCAATGAGATCTTTGGAACACAAAAGGGGAGGCTTTTGATTCTGTTTTGTGTACAAAATGCTTCCTGAAAAATTGGTGGGAATATATGTTTTTTGTGATTTACCGGCTGTTTCATTGGTGATCAAAGGGCATGGCAGTTTTGATCATTTGATCTGAACCTTGTTTTGGGGGTTGATTTTTAGATGGCATGCCAGTGTTCTGCATTATGTGTTAGTTATATATTTGGGCCATATAAACAAATTTAAGCATGCAATGAATGGAGTTTGTTTTTGTTTTGTTTTTTAGTGTTCTTAATCTCATGCTGAATTCTAGCTTACTGAATCAAGCTTGTGATCTCATGGTTGTGCAGAAGGAATTAGATGCTGATAAGTGGTATTGATAGATCTTTTACTTTCTGTGAGAGACTGAGAAACGATGCCAAGCCAGCTATGGTTTTCACTGCCAATGACTTACAAGAATGGAAAGATTTTCCCAAAGGACTCAAGGTTCTTCTCCATGAGAGAGACAACATTTCTGCTGCAGAGATAAGGGCAAAGCTTGAAGCCATGAACTATAATGGTAAGACTTTTTATATTCCTTCTTTTTGTATTGGCACATCTCACTTCTCTATCTACATCTAACAATTCCCACTTCTGGCCCATGGTGGGTAAAGTTGGTCCCATCTTTCTGTCCTATGGTGGCATCTTGCAAAGCCACATTGCTTTAGAATCCTTATATGGTTATTTGTAAAATTGTGGTCTCAGTTTTTTGTTGCTCTGTGGAGCCTTGCAAATTTGACAGATTTTAGTTGCTCTTGGGAGCCTAGAAATTTGAAAGAATACCTTTTTCATTTTTTTTTTCCCCAAACTCAGTGTTTTCATGTATGGTATTTCTTTGCAACTTATGAAGCTGCTAAAGTTTACATTTATGCTTCAACTACAAGTGTTTTCAAAACTGAATATGGTCTAAATTGTAAAGATATGAAGTATAAAAGAATTGTCAGATATCTGACTCATATGGTCTAAATTGGAAGATATGAAGTATAAAGGAATTGTCCCTTGTCTGAATCTGAACCACCGAGTGTACACTCTTTTTGTTCTTTGGGTGGCCTTTCAGTTGCCTAGCCAATATGGATTAGTTGGCTGCTGGAGATAGGAAGTTATTATTGAAAACAAAACTTTCCAAGAACACAAGTTTAACCGAAATTCTATCCTTATATCTTAGGTTCAACCTAGTTATAATTTGATTTTATTGAAGTCACATGGTTCTCTAACTCTACTCCTAGTCTCCCACAACTCCACCATTCTTGTTTCCTTTACCTGCTTGCCCTCTTTTAATTTCATTAATAAGCTTTTGAGTTTCTGTACAGTATCTACATTCTGTGATGAGAATGATGCCTTGTCAGCGATCTCAAGTGGACTTGAAAACTTCCACATTGCCATAGTGGAGGTAATGAACTTTCATTTTCTATATAAATGAAAAATCATAATGCAGCAATTGTAAAATTTAAAAATAGAAAAAGAAACATCAAAATGATGCAATCTAGTATGCTTGTTGAAAATAAAGTGGATTTCTCTTAGGAGGAATGATACTCCTGACTGTTATTAGTTGCTGCCAAACTTTAGGCAATACTTCTGTCAAAGGCATAACTTGTCTTGAAACCTTTTAAATGCTAGTCATGAGAGATGACTTTTATCATCTTATACATTTTGCTCCTATAATATCACGAGAATTATTGTTTCTCTCGCTCGAAGTTCTATATCTTAATCTTGTGTTTGTTAAAATAATAAAGCTTTGATGATGCCATTTTTAACCATAAGAATCCATCCTAATTGCAGGTGAGTTCAAGCAGTGGCCAGGGAGGTTTCAAATTTCTTGAGAATGCCAAGGACTTGCCAACCATTAGTAAGTACTGATACCAAACCCAAATTTGTCGGTTTAACTTCTTTTAGTTCTCCAAATCTTCCATATACTCTGTTTTAGTGGCCTATGCAAGCCAAATACCTAGCTTGAATACTGGACCAAAACCAGTTCCAAATAAGGAGAGAAACACAAATATTCCTTTCAAGTCCAATTTTTGCTATTACATATTAAATAGGTTTTGGATATTAGTAATAGTTATAAGTATTTTTTTCCTCTTCTCTTTTATTTGTCATGTGATTGTTGTTTGCCATTGTTTTTATGCCTACATGGCTTCCTTTAGTAGCTTTTACCAATTGTAATTGATGAATAATCTAGAAGGGAACATGCCATGGTAAATATGGGGAAAAGTTTACTTCAAGGTTGTTTTCTTCTAATTGTAAATTTTCTGACCAGTGATACTTCCAACTTTTTATGTAGTGACTTCAAACAATCATTGCCTGAACACCATGATGAAGTGCATAGCGGTAAGAGTTTAGTTTTTCCATCTCCATTATTAATGGGTCAATATTTTGATTATGCTATTTCATTATATTCCTTTAGCTACGCTAACTGCAATTGTTTGGATTTTTTCTTTATTGCATTTTGTTAATTCTCGCATTGGATTCACTCAGATTATTGACCAAATTTTGAGCTTCTCCTTTAAAATCAGTGTACTTATAACTTATTTGGATTTTTAGTTCAATATTAGCCCTAAATATGATCTTTAACTCTTAGATAATACATTTCCATTCTCTTCTGATTGTTAATGCATACTTCTTGGCTCTTTGCTCCATTTTATTTTTAAAGCTTGGTGCAGTTGAGTTCCTCAGCAAACCACTCTCTGAGGACAAGCTCAGAAATATCTGGCAACATGTAGTTCACAAGGTCTGTTAATATTGACGAATATTACACTGGCATTTACTATTAACATAATATGAGCAAAATAGTTTCTCATGTGGTTGAACTCAACCAGGCATTCAATGCTGGGGCAAACATCCTGTCTGAATCACTTAAACCTTTCAAAGAATCAGTTGTGTCCATGTTGCAGCTCCGAACAGACAATGAACAACATGAAAGTAGAGTATACATTGATAGAGAGAAAGTATCCAGCTTCGTTGATAATGATCATGAGCTGTCTCCTGGAAATGATAAATATCCAGCTCCTTCAACCCCACAATTGAGGCAAGGGACAAGATTGTTGGACGATGGTGATTGCCAAGAGCAGACTAATTGCTCAACAGAAAAAGAAAGTGGGGAGCATGATGGAGAATCTAAATCTGTCGAAACTACATGTGATAATTTGAATGCTGAAAGTACTCCTCAACAAAGGAAATCTGAAATTACTTTGGTTAGGGAGGAAGTAGATATAGTTGATGCTTCCATGGGTGAGAGTGTTGCTTCTCCACATACACAAAAAAGAAAAGTTCTAAGCAACACTGATACAAAAGCTTCAAATAAAGTTAGTGTTCGTAGTGATTCATGTGAGATAAGAGGAAAGCAGAAAAAGATAAAAGTAAGTTGCTTTATGACTATTCATTCTTTCAATGTTTATGTTCCTCTTACCCTCTTGTAAATTACAATGACTGTTTCCATTTAATCTGAAAAATGTCAATGTTCCCATTTATTGTGTCCTCAACGTTGGAGTTCATCAAGAAAGTTCAGGCATATATCTTCATTCCTTAGGAAATACTCTTTCCATGGAGTTACAGTTTTGGTACTTGTTTTTGGTCTCAGGTAGACTGGACACCTGAGCTGCACAAAAAGTTTGTGAAGGCAGTGGAGCAACTAGGCATTGATCAAGCCATTCCTTCTCGAATATTGGAATTAATGAAAGTGGAGAGCTTGACAAGGCATAATGTGGCAAGCCATCTTCAGGTCATTATTTACGTTACTGGTTATGATTAATCAGTGTGTTTCTTATCCACAAGCTAAGACTTATGAAGTTATTTTTGTTAAAACAGAAGTATAGAATGCATAAGAGACAAATCTTGCCCAAGGAAGAAGAACGAAAATGGTTGAATCAAAGAGAAAGGAGCTATAGTGTTCAAAGACCAATTATGGCATTTCCTCCATATCATTCTAATCACACCCTTCCACTGCCTCCTGTATATCCTATGTGGGGACAATCTGGCAGTCCAATGGCTGGCATGCAGCTTTGGGGATCTCCTGGTTATCCCTTGTGGCATCCTACTGCTGAAAATTGGCACTGGAAACCATTTCCAGGGGTAATATTTGTTTTTCTGTATTCAAGGATGAGAATATGAAGTTTTTTCTTCTGTATTATTATTAGCAACTTAGCTCTCCGGCTTGTGGTGTAGAGATTATGGTTATGGATGAAGTTTGACTTGTGATCACTTGATCTTGCAGATGCATGCAGATGCATGGGGCTGTCCAGTGTTACCAATACCACCTCAAGCTCCTGGTTTTCCTTACTCTCAGGTGAGTATCAGCGAACCAAGGATCTTAGTTAATAACCTTGCTGTTTTGCATGTTAATGGTTAATGTGTCTATTTTGCATGTTAATGGTTTACTAATAGGATATTTTTCATCAAATCTCAGAATATGCCTGCGTTGCTCAATGCTGATGCAGCGGATCACGCATTTATCATGCCACAAAGTTCCTTCGAGCATTATCCGGTAATGCAACATTTTCCGTACAGTTTTTTCCCCTACTTGACCACGGTGGCAACTGGCCAGTTACTAGTTCATACATACATACATACATTCTAGTTGGCACTCAGCAGAAGTCCATAGTGAGATGAAATTGTAACTCTACTTAAAAGCCTTTAAAAGATTAAAAATAAGGAAAATGTAGTGTTTTTTGAGGTTATGTTTGAATAAACTTCTTCATAAACATTTATTGAACAAGAAAATAAGAAGGTAAAATGAATTGATCTTTTTCTGTAAGTTAAAATCAAGTTATGCACTTTAACTTTTATAGAAGCTCTTGTATCTAACTTCAAATGTTTGAATACTAGATTTGATATGTTTTTTAATAAGCATATATCTTACATCAACCATAGACTGGGTTAGAAATGTCAACTATCTAAATTCTAATGCTTTGTAGAGGACGAAAAGACCATGCTATCTAGTATCTAGTGCCCAATCAATCTTGTTAGATTACTTTCAATGTTCTTTGAGTACCAAGTCAAGTGGTAGTTCCGTATTTCTAATTTAACTTGCATGGGAACAGGCCTGAACTATTAAGTCTTAATTAAACAAACTCAACTAGTGTTCAAGTGAAGTCCAAACTCTCCATGATCTCTCACCATGTAGTGTGTTACCATGCATGCATGCAGGCAGAGGAGGTAGTTGACAAGGTTGTGAAAGAGGCAATAAACAAACCATGGCTACCCTTGCCCTTGGGTTTGAAACCTCCTTCCACAGAAAGTGTGTTGGCGGAGCTATCAAGGCAAGGCATTTCCAACATCCCTCCAAAGGGTTCAAAATCATGCTGATGACATGGATGATGATGATGGATGCATGTACACCAAAGAGAGTGTGGTTCTGATGGTGACCAACTACAAAAGGGTTCCACCTGATCAAACACACCCTCTTGCAATTTGTTTTTTGTTTTCTCAAAGTGTAATGGGGTTCCAACTTGGTAGTTTGAGTGGGAAAGAGGAGCTGTTGTTGGGACCATTTGTTAGTTTGGTTTGCCTTATTTGGTCCCACCAAACCAATTTTTAAGGTCTCTCCTATGCTGTTGTCAGGTCGTACGTACAATACTACTTACTTTACCATGATGCAACAACCAAGTAAAGTATCAGTAGACATTGTTCCTATCCGAAGCCACATGCCAGCAACAAAATAATAAATGAAGAGAAAAGTCAGCTTATGCTTTTAATGCAGTGCAGGACACCCGTTAGGCAAATTGGCCGGTGGAGAATTGGCCACGCTTATCTACACAAATTTTTGTGGTTGTAAATACTTGCTGATATTGTTGTAAATGTGGTGCTTTTGGGGGGCATAAAGTATACGCTTAACCGTGATTTTGGAGGGAAGGGGTGTTGGGGGGGGGGGGGGGGGGGGGGGGGGGGGGGGGGGGGGGGGGGGGGGGGGGGGGTGGTGCCTAATAATGATGGAGAAGAGAGGATAGGATACACTTTGTGAATAAAGATGATGAGTACACGACTTGGACGGATGCTAACTCTTTCTTCTTGAATTTGTTAGGATGTTTGCTCAATTTAGAATTGACTTGTTTCTAAAGGTGTTCACCCTTGGTTATTCTTCAATTCTACTTCCCCCCCCCCCCCCCCCCCCTATAACATTGATAATTGTTAGTCTTTCTCCCTCGACTTGTTGCGTTCTTGGCACGTGTCGATGCTTTATATATATATAGCAGTGAGATTAACAAAAGCAGATTTTTTTTTTCTCCTTTTGATTTTGCCTTTCCCTTTGCTGCCTTTGACTTCATTGGACGATCCATGATTGGTGAAGTTGCATTGTAACTTGCAAATTGGACAAAAGCGTGTAGAAGATAACGAATAAGCTCCGGAAGTAAAAACTTTTGTTCTCTTATAAGATCCTTCAAATTGTGAAAACCATTTAGGTTCACAAAAAAATTAAAATAATTCTTTTTTAATAAAAAATTATAAATTTTGGGTTATTTTTAAACTATTTACAATTATGGAATAGTCAGACACACTCAAATTGGACATGTCTGAACATGCCTAGATTGGACATGACTCAGGGGGTGTCACGCCTAATCTGGACGTGTTCGGCTCAATTTAGGTATATATGTTTGACCCTATATAAGTCAAAAAAATGTACTTTTTTCCTATTTTTATCATTTTACCTTCTTTCTAAAAGTTTTTAAATTTTTTCTCTAGAATTTATGAGTGGATTATCTCTGTAGCGAAGCTTTGCCAACAAGTAAATGAATTTTAATAATTTTGCATATTATTTAATATGTTATATTATTCAATTAGAAAATTGTTAGCGCCATATGAAATAGTTGGCGCGGTAGGTAACTTTTAACTGTGTAGATGTTAGCTTCATAGAAAATTAATTGTTAGGGACTCTTACATATAATTATTTTAGATGATAGTTTAGTTTAGCTTAGTTTAGTTTTTAATTTAGAATTCTAATGCTAAATTTATTTAGTTCAGTCTAGTTAGAACTATTTTATTAAAGTTATAGTTTAGTTTAGTTTAGTTTAATTTGTGATTAATAGGAAGAATTAAATTAGGGTATTAAATTATTAATTATAATATTGATTTATTTATGATAGTTTAGTTTATTTTAGTTTAGTTTTTAATTTAGAATTCTAATGCTAAATTTATTTTGTTCAGTTTAGTTAGAACTATTTTATTAAAGTTATAGTTTAGTTTACTTTAATTTGTGATTAATAGGAAGAATCAAATTAGGATATTAAATTATTAATTATAATATTGATTTATTTATATTAAGATAGTCATTAGATGACTGATTCATCATCATTTGATTCTTCGCGGTCTGGATCCGATCATAAGGGTGAGCTCAGGGATCCGATGACTTATGTTATCCCTACCCCGTATAAGTGGGGTGTTTTGCGAAGGCATACCCAGCGCACCCACGTTATCCCTAAGTTGGGTGTTTTGCGGAGGTGTACCCAGCGCACCCACATTTCACAGGCTGTGTGGAACGAGGGCACATATCGAGTGTTGAAGACTCGACGTGGTAAATTCACGGGGGACCAGACTGTGACAATATACTTGACATTGTTGCTAAGTTGTTAGGACAAGCTGGATTCCTACATGTCGCATGCATACGGCATATTCAGGTATGCAATTCTTAATTGAATAAATTAAATTTTATTTTAATTAAACTACAAAAAAGTTTTTGTTTATAACTGTACATATGAATTGATTATTGTTAAATTTTATTTAGATCGATCTTGAGCTTATCAGTGCTCTAGTTGAGAGGTGGAGACCAGAGACACATACATTTTACATGACACGGGGAGAGATGACCATCATGTTGGAAGACGTAGCTGGTATATTAGGATTGGCCAACGACGACAATGTCGTCACCGGATCCACCTCAGACGATTGGGCCACCGTCATTGAGGACGTATATTGGTCATTTTCCTCAAGCAGAGGGTGGGCTGAAAGGTGGATTTATGCGCCTGCCTTACTTTGATAGACATTATGCGCATTGGGGCGAGGTAGCTGCGGATCCTCTGCACGTCATGCGGTTTACGAAGGCATACATTGCGCGTATTATTGGAGCATGGCTACTATGCGACAGATCTGGGGGGAGCACTGTCGCCTGTCGCTACATCCTATTGCTTGGAGGGGACTTCGTAGACATAGGCAGCTATAGTTGGGGATCTGTAGTCCTTGCACATTTGTTTAGACAAATGTGCGAGTATACAAATCCACAGAAAAGTGACATTGGTGGGTGTCACGTGCTTCTTTAAATATGGGCGTGACTCAGATTCCCACTCATTGCTTTAGCTATTACTCAACCTACTCAGCCGGAGTGGCATTACACACACATGTATGTGTTATTATTTTCTGTAATTAAGTATGTCTTAATGAGTCTTATAAGTATTCTAATGTCAGTTATTTGGAAATGAGGTTTAATGCTTTGGGCCTGTTTCGAGCACACAGACTTCTTTGGTATCGGCTAATATTAGATTCCCTTAGTTGGGATGAGATATGTATTATTATTTATAAGAGTTTTGGTCGATGTACTTTGATAATTTGCATTTGTAGTCGATGTACTTTCATAATTGTGTGTTTAATTCTTTTGTGTAGGTGGTTTGGCAACCATATGTAGATTACCACTTCCTTGGTGCATCTGATCAACAGTGATTGTTGTGGATGGCTAGTACTCCTGTTATATGCTTTCACACAGTTGAGTATTCTAATCCAGACAGATGTATGCCGCAACTTGGGAGGGATCAGCCAATCCCACGAAGGCTCGGGAAGCTGAAGGGTGTGCATGACCTGTCCTTGCGAGGTAAACCACAGGATAACTGGGTCCGTAAGCTGAGACCCTTTATACGGCCATGAGAGGTTAGGGACCAGCACATCGACCTGCCCCCTCTACTGCATGGGTTGTTGTCACCAAACCATGAGTACATGGTTTGGTTCAGGGAGAATGGGAAGCGATACGTGTCGAAGAGGGCTGCCAAGACTGGTCGTGGTGTAAGTGTTGTTTAATTATAATTTGTGTACTTATATTGATTATTTAATGTCTGGACTAATGTATTTGTTTTGTAATTTGTGGACTAATGTCTGTACTTTGCGACTGGCACTGAGCAGTGCCCGGGATACACCATCGAATGGGTGCATGAAGAGATTGGTCGCAACATTTCTATCTTTAGAGAGACCTGTTGCCTGAAGGAGGCAGGCCCAGATGAACCCCCATCGTAGCTTCAGCACGACCCACAGGTACATGTGGACGTTCCCCGTGGTAGACAGGATGGACATGGGCTAGAGCGTCGACGGAAAGTCATGCACTATGCTCCTGAGCCCATAAGAGCTCCCAGGCCTTGAAGTGATGGTTGGTTTAGGCCTCCATTGATAGGCTCTACTTAAGGCAGCCAACCTATATATTATGAGGCAACTCAGCAGGGGGACATGGGGTATGAAGGATTCAATTCACTTAGTCAAATTCCTCCACCGGCAGACTCCCAGACACAGCTTGTATATTACGCTATTGCTTTGTCCATGGCATCAGGGGACGTTAGGGTTACAGCTTCTGGGAGCAGTAGTGACGTACTTGTTGCGGATTAGAGTGCTGCCGATATTGACCGCCTGCTTGCTCAGGTAGATTATTCTCCAAGCGGTTGTGGGGAATGGCCATCACATGTACCACATGCCACCCCACCTCCTGATTATCCCCGACCATCATTGCCAGAGTAGGCAACGCCATACCCACCTGCAGATGTAGAGCCTTCGCAGGCAGGCCCTTCTCGGACCCGTGGTAGACGGAGGTTACCTGATCGTCAGACGCGCCATTATCAGTGGCCACCAGAGTCATAGATTTAATTTACATTGTGTTTATATTATTTGTCGTTTGTAATGGACTTTATTTGATCGTCAGACATTCATTACAACATTTTCGTGTAATGGACTTTATTTTTCATGTAGGATTTACCAAAACAAGTCAAGTAAAACATTTTCATCTTTCACTCTATGCCAATGAATATATATGTCGCGTTAATAAAAACACACGCATAATAACAAAATTTAGTAACATTAAATTTGACATTGACAACACTATGACGAATGCTATTAAAACACTTTGTGGTCTTTCATATGGTGGCCAATAAATTTGCCAGAACGCATGTCTGCTACACCATGTGGAATTGTAAAATGACATTAACAACACTATGACGAATTCTATTAAAACACTTTGTGGTCCTTCATACAGTGGCCAATAAATTTGACAGAACGCATGCCTGCTACACCACGTCGAACTGTAAAATGATATTGATAACACCATGACGCATGTCTGCTACACCATGTGGAAGGGTAAAATCTCAGTCGAAATTGATAACACTATGCACTATATCGATAAAAGATAAATTTGAATAATGACATGTCTCAATCAACATTGGATTCCAAAAAAGCCTCTATCAGAAAGACAATCACACAACTATAAATAACATAAGACACCGTTAACATAACCACACACTCCCAAACAACATACCTCTGCAAACAAAATTCAATGTCAATGCTATGGCATTCTTAGGAGAAACCAACACTCAAACCATTGCTAACTCCAAAATAACATTCATTTTTTCAAATGGATCAATCAAACACAACCAAATTGGTGTTTCTTTTCAATGTCCTACTCCAATACCAATGCGAGTTCCTAATGAGTGTTCTTTTCAGTCACTCAAGAGTAGAATGCACAACGCCCTTTTGCTAACCAATGACCAATTTGTGGATGAAATCTACTAACGATAGCAATCCCTAGGTGTAGGTCAGCAATATTTTTTCATTCTCTACAACTGACAAATGATAATGATGTTTGCACAATGTTAATGTGCAATGAGCAATACCCGTTTGTTGGCCCTATTGAATTATTACGCATCATCAACAGAACAGTCGATGGAATACTCAACCTACTTTGATCCACCATCGTCCCTACACACGATGCAATGCTATATAACAATGGCAAGTGGAACATACCCGACAAGGCGATTTTGTGGGTTATTCCTTCACTGGAACAAATCCAATAAGATTTGAAATTCCTTCAGGATGCAACATTGAAACACTCAAGGATGTCATCAAGCAAGTTGCACCTGTAGGGGTTCTACCTTATGGAATTCACAACTCACAGGTGGTAAGAAAATTATTTTTTCAACAGCCAGCCCATGCAAAATATTCAGAAAAATTAATTGAATATCACATAATAGAATTGATAAGCGATGAAGACGTGTTAAAGGTGTCAGCAAAATCTGACTACTAGAAACGTTTGTGTCCAATAGAAATTTTAGCTATTTTTAACAAACAAGTTATCCAACAAGCCCCAATAACCGATCAACATGTGACAATAATCGATGCAGATGTTGGGCATGATGCTCACTAAAATGATTCAAATGGAAGAAGATATGTCCACTACACAACATCTTTCAAATTATAATTAGTTTGGTTATTTTCGTATTTCAATTTTTATTGTTAGAACGTTCCGTTATTTTCAATTTATTAAGTAGTCTTTATTATGTTTGTCTCTCTGTATCTCATCTCAATTATCGTTATTCACGGAATTTTCTAATTATTATTAGGTGCAAGTTCATGCGTTTAAATACTACTTAGAATTAAATTGTCCTTATTTATAATCTTGAATTATATTATTTTCAAATTAAATTCTTTATTTATTATTATCTTTAAGCAAAAATTATCAGTTTACAATTCATAGGAGAAAAAATCCTATTTTTTTACAAAACAAAAACATATACGAATTAGCAAATGATGAAAGTCTCAACATATTTTCAACAAATTTGTGATTTTTTAAATGAAATACATTAACATGCTACTATTTAAAGAAACATCGTAACAAAATCATGAAATAGCACCACGATTAGGACAAGCTCTCCGATTATGTCCAACTTGCTTGCAAATACCGCATTTGACGTGTCTTTGACTTGTTTCGACTTCGTCCATCTCATTACGTATTCTAGTGGACCTTGGACGACCCTTTGTCAGGTATGAGAACAGGATCTTCACTCAGTGGAATAACGCCTTCATTACCAATTGGCTGCCATGGCAATGAGTAAGCCTGTATCAAATTACTTACCAGGAAGACATAATCCATATACTGATAAGGATTCTGACAAACATGTAAAGCAATAGTTGCGACGTGACTACATGGGTATTTGAAGGCCTTAAAATTGCCACATTGGCAAAAACGCTCTGCAAGGCTGACTAAATATGACCTTTCCTAGCCCTCGTCCACCTCAAATAATGTTTGATCAACATTATATGTGCGTACATGGTGGCCTGTAGCAAGGGGCTAATTATGCCTCATAGCATCAACCACATTTTTGCAATGCCGTTGTGAATGATCAACTTGTGAAGCAGCCTCCTGACCCCTGCATACAAAATATTGAACCAATCTGTTGTACGTGTGCTTCACCAGAGCATTGATAGGCATGTTTCTTGCTCCCTTCAACACCTTGTTTACTGATTCAAACAAGTTTGTTCATATGGCCAAATCTTCTCCCATCTACATCATATGCACGTGTCCACTCTTCCTTAAGGATGTTATCAATCCATTCTACAACCTGAGGACTGGTATCACGAAATCGTGCAAACACTATCTCAAAATCAACCGTACAGGGAGTATAACCTGTAAAATAATCATACCATCAACACTGTTCCATTTACAGATATATTCATTTAATATATTAAAAATAGTTGTTAAGCATACCTAAATTCATCAGGGTCTTCTTCAATTTTTCATTCCCGAACCTTTGATTAAAATTACTAGTAATATGACGAAGGCAAAACACGTGATGCGCATAAGGTAGTTGCCAACCAGCATGATTCTCCACAGCAGATAATATGCTTCGGTGCCTATCTGAAATGAGATATATGTTTTGCCTTTGGGTAACATGGAAGCGAATGTTAGCAAGGAAGTATTCCTAGGCTTCCAAAGTCCCCCCTCAATAATGGCAAATGCAGTGGCAGACATTCATTATTTCCATCCTGAGTCGTGGCAATCAACAATTTCCATTTATACTTGCCATATAAATGAGTCCCATAAATTTGAATCATGGGTTTGCAAAAATTAAAAGCCTCACAGCACTGTCTGAAAGTCTAGAAAAATGCAATAAAACACACATTTTGCCTGTATCAATCGATGTCCTACAAAATACTCGTTTGTTTGAATATCATAAAAAGAACTTGGTGAAAAACGAAGCATGTAGTCACACCACCTGGGCAAAAATGCATAAGATTCTTCCCAATCCCCATAAATCATTATCATTGCTTTCTGCTTCGCATACCAGGTCTTTCGATATGAAACTTTAAATCCACACGAATGGGTGATCCTCTCCTGAAGCAATGCAATTGACACAAACGGTTTCTCCTTAATCATTCCTAACAATGAAATTGTAACATTCACATTAAGAGCATACCTTAAAAAATCATCATTAAAGACATGTAGAGGAAATTGAAAAAAACATACCTACTACAAGTGAAGCAATAACATCAGCATCAAGCTGTCTGTGACCCTGTGTAATATGATTATTCAAGCAATTGTGTTTTCCACCCCATTTTGAGACAAGCCACTTCTCACCGTACGTTGGTTTAATTATCCTAACCCTTCAGGGACAACCCTCGTTATAAGCAACACACCTCATGCTAAACTTGTTAGGCTTGCTCTCAACCACAATTGCTTCTTGATTATCCTTCATGATGTTCCGCTTAATTGCAAAATGCGATGTCTTTTTTGGATGCAAATTCTTGTTTAACAAACAACTCATCCCCTAATTGCCATGGACCTTGCACTGAACCCGAACCCGAACCGGTAAAAGATTCTTCTTCGCTTGGATAAGTGAAATCTATATATGTGTAATGTGGAATGTCATCCCCAAAAGGAATGACCTCAGCACCTGCTGCACATACAAAATCAGTTTAATAAACATATCAAGCATATAAAATACTATAACATACAAATATACATATATGACTACATTTTCATTGATTTCACTCATCTAACATACCTTCAATAGGTTCTTCTGGTTGAGTAGGTCTAATGTCAGGATGATGACGAATTTGAGACGACCCCACATCATTAACTTCTTGGAATTTAGTCGCATGCACACCACAATCCTCATCATTATCGACGCACCAACATTCTCCTCAAGAAGACGATCTTCCATTGTAATATTTTTATCATCGTCATCCTCTTCATCCTCATCCTCTTCATCCTCATCCCTAACCCAAGTTGGGTCATGTTCATCTTCTTCAGACACGTTTACAACTGGAGCAGCATATGATGATGTATTATATGCAGAATTTAAAGCAGCTAACCTCATTGGTAAAATAACATCCTCTGCTCTGGTAAAATCAACGTATAACTCTAAAAAATCTTTCCTTGACTGGTTGAAAAATTCTTCCATTACCATTTCTATGTCATCATCCAGTACTTGAAACCCCATGTATTGTTCATGTTACCATAATCTTGTTGTCAGCAAAGTGATACATTGGTTGTCTTTCAGGCCTAATTTTTGTTATATCTTCTCATGCAATTCACCCAATGTTGAGTTTCATTTGATACGTGTCGGCCTTTTCTCTCCTTCAAAAACAACACCCCGTCGCCCTTCAACTTTCCTTCCATAAAAAAAATAAAACAAAACCGAGCACACTCACCACCTAAACTCATTTCTTGCCGTCAACAAAAACAAAAACTTTTAATATCAATAAAAAATAGAAGAATAGGAGATTTAGAAGATAAGGTGTGAAGAAATGGGTTTGGAGAGGGGGTTTAAATAAATTGGGCCAGCTCAAACAAGCCCAAATTGGGGGTGACTGAACACGCCCAAATTGCCCTATAAGAAACTTAGTGAGGAAGCCATGGACGCCAAATCAGAGCTTTCCAATCATCACGCAATGCCTAAGAAAGAGTCACACAAACAATGATTTGAATCCCCCTTCATTAGGTCAAATTTCTTTTCTTATAGCCTTATTAACACAATATTAGAAGTCCCTAACAATGTGAACATCAGGGATTTTGAGGTCAAGCCTTAACTTTTCCACGCTTAGTATGGTAAGGGCAATAGTAAAAGGAGCTTTATGATGCTTCCAGGTTAAATCTCAACTTTCTCATGCTTAGGCTTAAGATGACAATAGCAAATTAAGTGAAAATTTGCCTTATAAACTTATTTCCAAAGGTGTTTTAACTTGTTTGTCCAATGTAACTTTTTCTCAAGTCTACAAAACTTATTCTTTGTCCACAATTAAACATTAAAAAATCTAATAAAAATTCTAGTAGATTAAAAACACTAAACATATACAATATCTCATTTGTAATGAAATTACATGAATTTAAATTCAAACAAAGTTTTAAGCTAAAAAATGTAAGAAAAATGCTAAGATACGTAAGTATAATAAATATAATAATACTCGAACTCAAAACTACTAATCAAATTATAATAAATCAATTAGACTCAACTGGGTGTACATATATTAAAAGTTATATTAAAAATAATATTAACCTTAATATTTTTATTTATTAATAATAATAACTTTTGTAATATGTATGGTGTAAAGAAAAAAATGCTAAGTGAGATTATTAAATTCACTTATTTGTTATCAGAGCTTCGCTACAAAAATAACTCACTCACAAACTCTAGAGAGAATGTGAAATGATAAAAATGAGAAAAAAATAATTTTTTTTTTGCTTATATAAGAGTCAGACACGCCCGAATTGAGCGTGACTGAACACGCTCAGATTAGGCGTGAAACCCCCTGAGTCACGCCCAATCTAGGCATGTTCAGTCACGTCCAATTTGGACTTGTCTGACTGCCCCATAATTATAAATAGAGTGAAAAACAACCCCAAATTTGTAATTTTTTATTAAAAAAACATTATTTTAATTTTTTTGCCTTCACTAGTCACTATGCATGTTCTAATTTTTTTTTAATCTTCAAAATAAATAATATATGCATCTTGCATGATGTTAGTCTCGAAACTAACATTATTCTTTCTTTGACAAATTTGTTTGTAGCATATTGAATTTTTTTAACACTTCTGTTAAACTTTTGGCATCAATATTTCAGTTGTTGCACCTCCCTTGCTTTCAAATGCTCATGAAACTTTTAATTATCTTTAATTGTTAACAAAAAATAAAATTATCTCTGTTTTATTGGGATTTTTTTAAAAAAAAGTATTACTAATGTACTAATTTGACCCTTGTTAATAATTTTAAAAAAGTGAGTGTATTTTACACGTTGACTTCTTGTTGCTGTTACTTTGCTGGAGTTACAGTAGGATTTAGGAGCTCATGATTTAAAAAGATTATTAAGGAATGTTTGTAGAAGTTAGATCGTGCGATTATATCAAAGAACAAAAAGATTCACCCAAAAAAAATAATAAAAGCACAAAAAAATAACTGGTTTGGCGGTAAACAATTACGTGCTGGGCCTAATTAGGCAAAACAAATATTTAGACCATGGTTTAAATTGGATTAGGCTTTCTAATGAGAATGGACCCTTAGTCATTTGAATGGATATTAAGCTACGGTTTTTGTTGGACGGATTGAATAGGCTATATTTTTACGAACCATTTTATTCACACCTCCTTTTTTTCTATTTGCTTGCCATTTGTTTTTTGTAATTTTTTCTGATAAAAATATCACTTTATGAAAGCTACAGTAAAATCAGAAAAAAAAAGAGAGGAAATAAAAAAGAAACAGAAAATAAAGTGAGAGATGTAAAGAGCAAAAAGGGGAATATAAATAACATCTCTCTATTTTCATTAGGCAACTCTTGATTGGTTTATGGCTTATACGGGGTGTTATGTACTGTGTAGTTTTAAACAACCAAATAGATATCACCAAATATATGGATCAACTGATGTGACTATTTGTGCTTAATTAGAGAAGTTTTTGTTTGAATCAATTATATTTTGTGAAGGATACATGTGAGTTAGATAATAAAAAAAAATAGAAAGAAAAAAAAAAAGCAAGGCTGTCTTTTTTTTATATATATATATTTAGATTTCTCCTTTGCAAAATATTATGAATAAAATTTAAAATGATTATGAACGGATACAAAGAAAAACAATGAAGAATAATCATGCTATTACAACTCACGAATATGGATGACATCGGTGCAGAAAAATCTTAGGACATGCCCACATAGTTACAATTCAATAATGCTGCCCAGCGCTTTCTACACGTGTGGCTAAGCAGTAAATAAAACTTTATATTAATAGAAAAAACAAATTAATATGCATTGCTTGACATTATGGATAATGTCATAAAAAAAATTCTGGATAATGACATCAGAGTTTGAATATTTTTTAATGGAATGATAACGAAAATAATCACTAGTGGAACATTCGCGACAGTCCACAGGTAAGTGTTGCACGACAATCTATCTATCCAGTATCTACCATAAGCTCTTAACTGACACCATTATAATTGGATTAGTTCTTTTAAATAAAATTTTAAGTTTGAATATGAAATAAATATTTATGATTAAAAAATCTTATTAAAAATGATAATCAAATATTTAATTGGGATTAGTCATGGAAATAATTACAAACTGATACTCCGTATTAATATTACAGCAATAAAAAAAGATATTATTAACTAGTGTTTTAAAACATTGATTAAAAAAATTTAAAATAATTATAAAAGAGCATAAAAATAAAGCAACATAATTTTTTGCTTTCCAATAGTTTTACTTCAAATTCTTCTCTTTTTTTTTTTGACAGTGAACTTTAAATTTCTTAACAAGTGTCTAGCATTTTTAAAGAAATACCATTAGCTGTTAAAAGAGTTGAGAAAATTTTATTACTAAGGTTTTAGTTTGAGATAGTGCGACACCATCGTTAAGTCATCACTGTATTTCAAAATAACCAGTGGCAGTTTTTATATAAATACTGACAAAATGGTTAATCCATGTTGTTTCAAGTGAAGAAATTAATAATTAACATTTTAAAAAATATTTAAATCACAATAAAAATACAGCAATAGTATTTTTAATGGAAAAAAATCATTGTCTTTAACCACCGGTTAACATTTTATTTGTGTCGAAATTAAATTAATTATAAGTGGAAAGTCAAATGGCAAGTGTGCACATGAACGACATCGAAAACTTACGTCGTTTAAGCGTTATGTCAGAGAAGGGCCTTTAGGTCATTTACGTTTCTCTTTTCCATTTCTTCGTTTCTGTTATGTGAGTCACCGTTACCTTTTTGCGTTGGTTCTCGGTGGGAATGATCCGAAGAGGCTCAGAAAAAAGGGCAACTTCGCAACTCGTGAATCGATTACTGTAGAAATTGTCGTCTATTCTATATGTGAGTAATTGAACTTTCCATCAATCATAGCTCTCGTCCACATTTTCAATTTTCTTCACTTTTTATTTTTCTTCATTACCGAAAACCTTTCACCTTTTTTTTTTTAATCCAGATTATCTATTTATTTATGCATATCTTTTTGTTTCAATGAATTCTCAATGATTTTTTTAGCTAGATTTTGTTGGAGATTATGGACAATTGCATTCGAAGCGACTGGATCATTTTTGTTAAAAAATAAATCAGGATAATATTGTTTGTATTGAATATTAAAAACAAATGGTTTCAGTAACATAACCTTTTAGGCTTTCTCTTGGGTTTCTGAAGAAAGATTGACGAAAATAAGGTTAGGGTGTCGAATATGCCTGCACAATTGACCTGGCAAATTATTTTTCTATTGGAAAACCTGATGTTAAATTCATGTGTATATTGGAAGACTTGAGTTGTTGTTATTGTTTTGGTGGTTTTTATTAAGGTAGTAAATGACTAAATGGGGCATAAGTTTATTTGTCTGTCTTGAAATTGAACCTGAATTGTGGTTTTATTGTTGCTATGATATTAGTGATGGCTTATGGAAATGCCTCTTTTTTGTGCAGAAAACGTATTAGGCACTGGCTACCATTTTGAATTCTGGTTGAGGGATTGAAGTGTGATTATAGGTGGAGGAGGATGGCTTGTAGGGGATGCTGGGAATGCCTTTTGAAGCTTTTAAACTTCATATTGACCCTTGCTGGTCTGGCCATGGTGGGCTACGGGATTTATCTGTTTGTTGAATACAATAAAACTTGGGATAATACTCTCAATTTCAGTGAGGATAAAAAGGAGGTTCAATTTGGCAGACCCATGCTAGTGGTTGTGTCTC
>PYAF01004847.1:148192-168783 GCA_007407185.1 Glycine tomentella | reverse complement strand
TTGGGGGGTCAATTTTGTTTACCATTGTATCTCTAAGTTAAAAAAGTTCTATATTATTTGGATTTGAACAAATTAGAATTCTCAATTCTCTACGACGTGTAGCGGATTAAATGTTTTTAGGAACAAGTAAATCATAATTATCTTTTCCTTTTTTTCTGTTATTTTTTTATCTCTTGTTCTTGTAATATATTTATAAAAAAATTTCTTATTAACATGAATTTTTTCTAGGTATTTGTGATAAATTTTGTGTTTATTATTTTGAATTTAAATAAAATGCTTTAGAAACAACAATGGGTGAAATGCCAATGGGACTTGCTACCAAAGTTGCCTAGCCCATTGGAATTAAACCTATGCAATCAGTTTCAATGACATGGCCAATATCTAGAGCAGCTTTCAATCTGGTCAAGTTCAGTGAGAGAAGCTATGTTCAGCTTTTAGAATGGCTCACCAATTAATTGTGGTTAGCAATAGTTGGAAGCATCCTTTGTTATATGGTGTAATTGGTACCTTACTGATTGTTTTCTTGTCATTGTCAATGTTGAAGAAAACAAACTTCAAATAAACTTGCTCTATTCTCACTTTCTGTATTGCTACACCAGTTATGGATTCAAAATAACCTTTATTTCTTCCACTTGTAATAATGATTTTTATACCTACTGGTGACATCTGTGTGTTTGCATGACAAAGACAACCACTGATAATAGAACACACGTATTTTCTCCTTGATAACTTTTGTCTGCATTCAGCCTTGTGGAATTATTGTCACATGTACATTGTGTTATAAAAAAGACATTGACACAGCTCAAACTAAATTGTCTTTACACTTTCCTTTACTGGTTGTGTATTTTTCATGTTTTGCAGGTTTATTTACTTATTTATTGGAATTGGTGCAGTCCTCTTCGTCATTTCTTGTTTCGGTTGTATTGCAGCTCTGACACGGAATGGATGCTGCCTGAGCTTTGTATCCTTCTAAAAATGTCTTACAATTACATAGCCAAGCAAAATTTAATGTTTTCACCATGAGATGGAGCATCTCTTCCTCTCTCTGTCTGTCTCTGTGTGTGTATTAATCTTGAAGGAATTGATATTAGTTTCCTTAATCCAACAAAGTATTCAGTTTTAGTGTTGTTGTTGATCTTAATGGAGCTGGGATGTGCAGCCTTTATATTTTTTGACAAAAGCTGGAAAGAGGTAAGTAGTCACTGGCAGTTTAGGATATGAATTCAAGAAGTTATATTTGTAATCTTATAATTGTATTTCTTCCAGGAAATTCCTAAGGACAAAACTGGAGATTTTGATATGATATATGAATTTCTGAGAGAGAACTGGAATGTTGTGAGATGGGTTGCTCTTGGAATTGTCATCTTTGAGGTAAGCAAGAACAGTCATGATCGGCATTTAAAAAAAAAAAAAAAAAGCAGTGTTATTTCATGGACATGCTTATGTCCTTGTCTGTGTACCTACAGAGAATATGTGCAAGTACTACAACCAAATAATCACTTCCAGAAAGGATGCTAAAATCTAAGAAGTATTACTTTATTTTGAATCCTAGTTAGAATCACATACTTCAATATGATTAGGCAAATGAGCCATTCATATCATGTGAGGAATTGGAGGGGACTTGAAATTGTGTGATACACGGATGAATTGGTGTGATTTCATATAACTGACATGAATCACATGATTCAGCCATTTGTTTCTTTTCTTTCTGTTTTGCTTTCACTAATTATCATCGAATAAAATGGAAAGACATAAGCCTAAATTGTCAAATGAAAAGAAACTGATAGAGCACTAATGAATGCATCTGCACCCTATTTGATTATTCTATAGCTCTCTTTATTCTTCCAAAATAGTTTCACTTTCACATAGTCACTCATTCTATGCACTTAATTTCGTTGTTTTACTGCTTTGTTTTCATTCTTTTGAAATTGTGAATTTACATACTCAGTTATGACATACAATTTTGTTTTGTGAGATTTACTGTTAAATGCGTGTTTATAATTGTAAAGTGTAAACACATTCAAATGTCATTCAATGGGAATCCAACAAATTTTCTCTTTCATGTGTTGTTCAATGGATGGAACATGTGCAGTTGGTGCTTCATTGGATAAGCAAACACACATTAAGTAGTTTTTTCAATTCCTAGTTTAATGGATGGAACATTTATATGATATATTTCAACCTATTTTTTTTGTGTCTTTGACTCTTTACAATTCAATATGATATAAAAATTACAAAAAATAGCATTACATTTCACAGTTTCAATTGCTATTTGATAACCATGTTTTTTTAATATGTTTGACTTCTTGATCAGGATAATATTGTTTTTTCATTGATAGAAACCTTTAACAGATTTTGGGAGTTAATTGAATTATTACTACCCTCCTCAAAATAATTACATGGGAGTTAACTGTTAAATATAATGTGATGTTGTTTTTCAGCCAATTTTTTATAACACTTTTTTATTGATTAAAAGTGGACTTGCGGGATATAGATTAGTAGGGACATAACTTTTTAAACAAGAAAAGGCAGCATTGATATTAGTTGATGCTAGGAGAAAGAGAAAGTAGCTAGAAGAGGGAGAGAAAATGTAGTACAAGTACTGTTAATATAGGCAGATTTGACCAATTCAGTGATCTTTAATTATGAAACTTATGAAAACAAAGTGCCTGTGAAATGCCATAGCATATTTGTTGTTCTAATGTGGTACAACACTATAACATCTAGTTCTCAAAAGTACTTCACTATCTTGGAAAGGTTTCCTCCTACTGAACCTGACTTACCTACCACCAGGAGTGATCGAGGAGAGACCAACTGTAAAACAACTTTAGATGTGTACATGGTAATATCAATATGATGTGCCAAATGTTGTTTATGGAATTGCAGGCTCTTCTTTTTGTATTAGCCCTTATTGTCAGGGCTGCAAACAGGCTACCAGAGTATGATAGTGATGAAGAGTACATTAATCCAAGGCAGCAAGTTCGTCAGCCTTTGCTAAACAGACCAGCAGGCCCAGTATCAGGTGCACCAGCAACTGGCACACTTGATAAGCGTCCAAGCAAAAATGATGCATGGAGTGCACGGATGAGGGAGAAGGTGCAATTCATTGGCTCTGTTCGCTTTATCTATTATGGGGAAATTTTCCTTTGTTTGTCTTAATTGTGCTTTTATAACTAGTGGCACAACCCTTTTGGAACAAGAAGATTCATGTTTCACTTGTGTTTTTCCATAACAAGTGAATTGTGTATACTCTCTCTCCTCCAAAAATACCTCAACTGTTAGCAGGCTCAACTCCCCAATAATGTTCTTCAAATTGTTCATTCCTCTATCAAATTTGAAACAATTTTTTTTGTTGGCAAGTAAAACTATTTTCAATAGATTGATGGTCTGCGATCTTATTCCATCAACGAACTTTTTGAGCATTTTGACAAGTTTGTTGATTAGAATGAGATTTTGCATTTTTCTGAAATATAGATTATAGAATCACTGTAATAGCACTATTTCGAATATAGGAATTTCACATGAAACCTTAGGAAGTATATAGATCCTTCTGTTGACTTCATGTCTTCACGAATGCTAAACCTGTTTGTCCCATCACCTCTGTCCCCTGGTGTCTTGCAAAGCCAGATAACTTTTGTATAGAGACTTCTTGCAATAACTGTATTTTTTCCCTCTAAAGCGCAGATTTACTAGTTACTTTTTTTGTTTTTGTTTTGGACCATCACTAATTGTTGCTGAAGAGATAACTAAAAACTCACATGTATTATTACTTTTGTCATGTACAATGATTGTGAAATTGTATGTGGTCAGCTGACATTGATAGTGCTCCTTATGCAGTACGGGCTGGATACTTCAGAATTTACTTACAACCCCTCAGAATCACATAGGTACCAGCAAGTAAACCCTCAGCCAACTGAAGAAAGAAGCCGCTGTGCCATCATGTGATCACTTTGCATTGCTCCAAAATCGCAGCAAATTGAATTTCAATGATTGTTTTTGTGGGAAATGGTGCTGAGGCTAAGTTTGTCAGAAAACACTATTTTGCTTACTTTGTGTATCATTCACACTTTAGTAGATCTCCTTCACTTTTTTTTTCATGACATGGCAGCAACATCTTCATTGTGTTGTGCGTAACATTTTGCCGAGTGAACATAAGAATTTATTGTGTCTTTGTTATGTTCATAGTTTATTGGAGTAAATGAAGTTTTTTGTTATGATGTGGTTGATGTCATTATTCTTGGCTGGAAACCAGTGCTTTTTATTTTCCTTATTTTGAATTGGTGTCAATTGATGGTTGTGTCGTGTATGTCTATGGGGATATTCGGTCACAAATTCAAATATACTACCACAGACCACAACACCACCTGCATCCTAATGTTTATTTTGTGTGCAAGTCTAGTGGCATTAAACTGGTGTAGGGTAATGTAAGATGTAAATAACGCGCAGTACATGATCAGAAAGTTTATCTAACTATTTT
This sequence comes from Glycine tomentella, assembly GCA_007407185.1. NCBI lineage: Eukaryota > Viridiplantae > Streptophyta > Magnoliopsida > Fabales > Fabaceae > Glycine > Glycine tomentella. The sequence goes on along the minus strand of PYAF01004847.1, from coordinate 164,306 downwards.
GTATTAATAATTTATGTTTTTTCCTGTAAATTCTCATGTTATTGAATGATTAAAAATGTTTAATTGTATTTTCTTTAATAAAAATAATGTCGCTACTAAGCCTCGTAAAATCTCCAGTCAGCTATGCGAAACTGTAATAGTATAGTTTATGGCTGTTAAGTTCTTATAGTGGAGTGAAACTTCATGTACCTTCATATGTTGCTTCCTGCACCCATTGCATTATTTTTACATTACAAATTGGCCTTTCTGTAATGCAATGGCGGCGTAGGAAGCAACAGCCCTTATAGTGGTTTATATATTTGGGATGGCTCATGATACTGACCATTTCGATCTTCCCATCTCACTTTTTTTTGTTGATAAAAATATCCTTGATGAAAATTAATTTGGGTTGTATGTATATCTTGACAAAATGTCAAAATCTTATCAAAATTTAATGGAAGTAAGTTTTTGTTATGATGTTTCAGTTGTGTATTTTAACAAAGTTGACATAAAATGAACTAGTTTTTGTTTTATTGGTGGCATGTGACAAAAAAATTAGCAAATGGAATGCTGTTGGGAAAGAAGCAATGGAGGTGCAAAAAATTACATGAAAAAAAGATGGAGGATAAGGAAGAACAATGCTTGTAGAAGAGAAAGTGAGAAGATGTTTGAAGAACATAAGGGAGGGGGAGGGACGTTGAGTTTGTGGGGGAAGGGGGGAGGAATTGATCGAGTTCAATTCACAGTAATATATCTGATGCCGGATCTAGAAATTTTGGTTGACGAAATTTATATATATAAATCAGTACTTTATTGATAATAAATGTTTATTTTATATAATTAAATTTAAATAATAAATAAATAATTTTTAATTTATAAATTAGATTATAATTATAATTTATAATAAATAAATATAATTAATCAAAAAATCATTGATTTAAGTGATAAAAGGTTATCAATTAGATTTTTCGATAAAGATTAATCATCAGTCAAATTAGTAAATAGTGTGTAATATGATAAAAAATAATTAAATATATAACATATTTTGAATTTACAATAATTATGAATTAATATTATTTTTATGTATTGATAATTTATTTTGAAAAAACTATTGAAATTTAATTGGAAGATGAAGATAAAAGAAGGTAGATTGAAAATGATAAACAATTTAAAAAATTCAAATATTATATATATATATATACATGTGGGTAAAGATAAAATAAAAGATAATTTAAATAAAATGAGAAAGAAACTTTCATTAATTACAAATATAGTATGTATAATACACATCTGAAGATGAAAAGAAATACTAATATAAATGTTTAGCTGAGAAAATAAAAAGAATAAGACTAAAAAAAACTGTGGAGATAATATTTATATTATAATAAAAAAAAACTCATTTTATTATATTTTAAATTATAAAAATAATTAATAATTATACATATCTATTACACAATTATTAAAATACTAAAAAGTTAGTGGGACCATTGCTCCCACAATGTTCAACATAGATTCGTGCCTAAATATATCTTTATATAAGGAAAAAAAAAACTCTTTTGAGTTAAAAATTAATTTCACAATTAATTGAAAGGATTAAAACTTATAAAGATACTTAAACATCAGAGTTAAAAGACCCTAATCATAGGCCATTTGGGATAACTAGCCAGCCATCTTGTCCAGGTTTTCATGGGCCATTTTTGGGCCTATATTCTGGGTTTAATTTCACGCTTCTTTCTAAAGGTATCACTGTGTTTTTGGCGTGTAGCAAAATTCATCTTTTCTTCGCTCACTGAAAAAGGATTGCTAGAAAATTGTAAATAAAATAATGTAAGGTGGTTGGGGATGAAAGGCTCCCTGCGAAATCATGACCAGCAATTAGCAAAATCGTTTTAAATAAGTATTAAGATAACGTCACGAGTTATATTAAACAAGTCTAAGAAGGCTCTGGAACGTTATTTATTATTCCAAACTTCTGCAAAATTCTGAACAGTGAATGCCTATAATTGCTCCTCAATAAATATTATCAAGATAGTTGGAGCCACTCGTTAATTTTAGCATCAAACTTCTTATAACACATGCTAGTGGCTCAACGCCCACATAATATTACAGTAGTAGTATATGGATGATAAAATGAGTTTAGTAAGCCGAACTAATTCATTTACCTCATTAAAAAAGTGAGATGGATTAATATTGTTAGTTTATTTTATTTTTTTTGTGAGTTAGAATAAGTCTGATCCACTTTGTTATTTCTATTTTAGATTATGAATGACAAAATGGATTTGACCTGACGGACTAACTTATTGGGACGGGTTAGCATTGTTAACTTATTTTGTAAAATAAGTTAGTCTGGTCCATCCTATTTTTTTGTGGACTAAGATCAATCCGACCCATTTTTTATGGACTGATCCCATTTTACCATTTAGTATTTGTTTTGTAACCAATAAGGCCTTATAGTCTTACGTTACATTTCTATAAAAATATATAATTTGACTAATTAAAGAATGGGTAAAAAACAAACTAGAGCAAGACATAATAATACCAAAACTTGAGTGAAAGGTTATGATAACTAGGACGGTTGTGGCGATGTATAAAATAACAACAATCTTGCATGGTAGTAAGTGGGATTAGTTTCAGTTAAGGTGGCAATTTTAAGAACTATTTATTAATTATGTATTTTCTTATTTATTGGCGGAAGCTATCAACTAATCTAATGTCATTCATGATGGTAACAAAGGTAAACAAATGGCTGCCGCCAATGCTTCAAGAGAGAAAGGGAAGCTACCAATCATGTAGTCCTAAGATGCTTAATTTCAGGCGTATCTACTCATTATTATTTTATATTTAATTAATCTTAATTTATCTATTCGCTTATTATAAATTTTTAGTTTATAATTTATCTATTCTTTTATATTAAATTTTTACTTTATATTTTGTCTTAATTAATACTTGCTTCACACAATTTATTTTTATAATGCATTCCTGGATTTTAAAAATAGTATATTTTATTTATTTATTCTTATACAACAAAAATGTACATCCTTGAAATAAGGACATCTAAACCCTAAAACCCCTGATTATATAATTGTGATATTTTTCTTTTATTTATATATTCTTTTAATTTATATTTTTTAAAATTTTATCTAAATTTTAGAAAAAACATGTATAATACATAAAAAAAACTTGCTAGTGTATATTTTATTTTACTTTTAATTCCTTCCGTATTTTTACTAGATCCATCTTGAGTCTTGGCAACACAAGAGAGATGGTTTTTCTCCTAACTTACAATTTGTACGCGTGTGTTTTCATTTTCTTACAATGACATTAGCAACCAAACATCAAGCTGAACAAATGATTAATGAGTTGTTGAGTCAGTAAAAACATTGTATACCACAAAGTCTTCCCTCTAAATTTTTAATCCATGTGTGTTTTCAAGAAAGTGGAATTTGAAATTCCTAATTCCTAATTAAATTAGAGCAATATCTTACCATTACCAGCTTAATTCTGGTACGTATTTAGAATTAGTATTTTACATAATTATTCTCTCTCTCTCTCTCTCTCTCTCTCTCTCTCTCTATATATATATATATATATATATATATATATATCTTTTTGGATTATGTTGAGTACTAGCATGTCAACTACTTTATACTTCATATTTTTCAAAGATTCTTATTTTTAGGCCTACAAAATTAATGTTATAAAGATATTTATGAAAAAAATTAAAAATATTTAGTAAAAAGTTAAGTTTTTAATATATTATTTTTTAAAATAAATCAATTTTAAATCCTGAAAAAGTATAGGCACTAGTTGACATTTATCATATATTTATATTTATATTTTCTGTTTCTTTTCGGGCAAGCTCAATCTTAGTGATTGATTCCCTTTTGCTGGTCACTGTCCAATACCCTGTCAAAGACTCAAGATTATTATTCTGTACGTGTAGGTTGCTACCATCCAAAAACAATAGCAAGTGAAGGAATTTTTAAACATTAAAGAGAGATACATGTTTGTTGCACGAATTTCTTTTTTTAATTATTACACATACCTTACGTACGTGTCTCACCCACACATAAGCATTTGCATCAAACAATTCTCAACAAAAATACAAGAAAAAACAAAGACAAAGAAGAGAGGAATGAAGATAAACCAACTTGAATGATTTCGCCCACCTTTTTATCCGTACATACTATTAAATATCTCAAATTGGCAATAAGTGAGTGGTTCGAGTGTAACCATTTTATCACTATTTTTCGATTTGAATGTGTGTGGCACAAGTGCATGTCCTTTTCACGTCCATATACTGTTGTTGGTAGTATGAGCAAAGAAGCCTAACATTTGTGGTCCATACATAATGCATTAAGCTCTCTCTCTTTTATCTCTTGTTTAGTTGGAGAACATGACAACTCATTGGTTCTTTCCCAAAGGTACAGTTTTGGCTAGTAGATTCTGAGAAACTTTCTCACGTTCGGTTCGATTTGACCACAAAGTTAATTGATGTGATCATAATAAGGGTGCGTTGTTGGGGATAAGAATGCCATCACAAACCACCGTGAAAACAGCTATGCATAAGTTAGATTATAGATATATGCTTCATGTCCACAACGTACACTGCCAACATAAAGAAAAAAAGTTGATTAAGTTTATGGGGTGGCTATTTTAATTGGTTGATTTTGAGTTGAGAAATATATACACATTTTGTTTGGTAGATGGTAATTTAGCATAAGTTTTTTATTCTGGCGGTTTGCTTCTACTGGTGATTGAAGTTTGAAGAAGTCAACCATCATATTAATTTGTACTCTTTATCCCTCAATAAGATTTTTAAAATATGAAAATATACCTACTACTTGTTTTTTTAGATACTTAAAAATTATTGGTAGAAAAATCTAAGAATCAAACTCAAATAGTAGTTTATGTAAGTTTCCCTTTCTATAATTTATACAAGCTAGTGATATCAGTATAGACTTTAGAGCAATAATCAAAGGTATAGAATCACTAAGCATAATTACTTCACATAATTAAGAACTTGCTATTATAACATTTACAACGTTACAGAAACTAAGCTAAGTACATTGACTGCCTAGGCCAGTATAGTAATCCTCGTTCAGTACAGAAAGCATTAAAGAAAAGGAAAAAAAGAAAAAGTCATAATCTATGATTACATATCCTAGAAGAATTAATGCATCTAAGAGCTCAAACAGTTAATAAATTATTGCAAAATTCTCATCTGTCACATTCACCGTTCCTTTAAAACGCTTCACAAGTTACTTTTATTACTTTCGGTTTCTGACATCATCAACGAAGAGATATATCATCACATTCAAATGAGGGAATCGCATTATCACTTCCTCTTACTCTCAAAGGACCCAAGATGATGTTACTCCTTCGTTCAGATTATCCACACTGATACAGCTTTTATTTTAACTTTCAAGTTACCGAAAAAGCTCTATTTGGGATCCTTCTGAAGACAATTGAGTTGCATTCGCCACATATCCTAAAAACCAGAGCTTAATTTATGGATAGAAATTACAGAGTACACTTTAGAATGTAAAAGTTTTGGTGAACACAAAAGATTAACAATGATAAATTTATTGGCTTTTTATTAAGTGATTAAAGGTTCGAATTTTGATCTGAATATGAAATAAATATGTTGGAAGGAGAAATATACACATTATGTATATTCTTACCCAAAGAAATTAATCGTTATTTTAACAATAATTATTTCATATCAATATGATGATCAATAAAAAAATTATTAATTTTAATAATGAGCATATCTTAAAAATCATATAAAATAATTTTTAATTAATTGATAATGTAAACTTAAATCGGAGAAAACTTTGTCTCCACATGAATTTTTCACACTAGAAATCAAAATTTCAATTTGATTTTTACATACTATATGGTTTTATAAGATTATTATATCCCTCTAATTCAATGAATCAAGCTCATCGCATCAAGTCAACAACTTTCACTTTCAACAGAGTGTATTAAGGTTTTTTTGGTAGGTATATAACTGAAGTTGAATGGCATACTTGTCAATATTTTAAAATTCGGATATTGAATTGATGAAACGACTACTAGCTAGATCACAATTAAATGATTTAACTGCAATTGAATTGGGTCAAACAAATGGTAATTAAATATATTTTTAATATTATATAATATATTAAACAACAAATTAACATGAGGTATATAATTAAATTAAATGAAGTTTTTAAATTAATATAATTAAGAGGATCATTTTATATATATTTACAAATTAAAACTATAATAAATAGTTAAATAATAGCAATTCATGTGTCTATTATTCTATTTCATATATATAAGTCTTTATTTATTTATTTTTTAAAAATTTATTTTTTGTTCATGAAATTCAATTTTTTTTTTAAATTAGTTCAGAATGGTTCATTGGCACTGTTTTTTCCCCAGTTTTGGATGATTTCTAATTTCTCGTAGAGATTACTACTACAATAAAAAAATATTTTAATTAAATAATATTATTTTATTATAAAAATAATAGAATCAATATTTTGTTTATTTAAATATGTCTGATACACAGTGGAGCCCAGTGGTAGAGTAGAACAGCTTCAAATTAAGGAGCCACAAAAGCACAAAAATGTAAAAAGAAAAGTACGCCATTGAAAACACAATGTGAGTCAATCGATAGCCGTAACGAAATTCTTATTCAGTGATGGATACTAGACAGATAGCAGCTACCGACCATGCCAAATGTCAAGGCAAGTTATCATTACCAAAATTAATGGCATCATAAATCACAAGTTCGAAATGTCATTGTTTACCATAAGCTACTCAATGTTAATGATTTTAAGATGACAACCACTTCTCTGATTAATTGATTAAGTTCATATCTTGCATTTTGCAAATTAAATATGGCACCCTTTTCATACAAGTATTTTTTTTTTTTTTTTAGGATTCATATAAACATATGTTAGCTAGTAATATAAAATATTCACTTATTTTATTAATAATTAATCTTTATTAATATATTTAGCTGAACAGTTCTAATGAAATTTTCTCTCTTAATTATTTTTTTTTTCTTTCAAAGTATTTGAATGCGAAACTTTAACACTTTACTTGAGGGACAAAATCTAATACTACTTATCAACAACTTGTTAGAAAATTATAGGTCCCTGGATTTGGCAAATTTTAAACCGTGCTGGTAATCTAATACTTTTTTTTGGGTTATATTGATAAGCTCATTATACTTTTATCATGACTCTAGCTCTCCTGTATTGGATCTCACATCATGGGGAATATTAGCAAAAGGGGTATTTTTTTTAAAAATAAATTTATCAAATGAGGATACATTTCAAATTAATATCAAATAAAGATAAGTTATGGGGTGTGTTACGATTTCTGACAAGGAAGTTGTAAAAAATGAGATGATTTTTTTTTCTTATTGAATTCATAAAAAAATCAATGACTTTTGGATTTTTTTTTTAAATTTTTATGTGAAGTTGCAAAACCAATTTAGGACTTCAAATGTTTTAATTTTTTTACAAAAATATTTAATTGAAGTGGTAAAACCAAATTTATGACTTCAAAGTCATCCTTATTTCTTTTAAAGTATTAAATAAAAAAATTGATAAAAAATACGACTTCAAAATCATAAATTTAAATCTTATGTACATTATTAAATGTTAAATAAAATAATATAAAAATATAAAAAATATTAAATAAAACAATATACAAAAATATGAAATATATAAATAAAATTAAAAATAATATAAATTGGTAAAACATTAATGTAAAAATAAAATTTTAAATTAGTTTTAATTTTTAATTTCTAACATATTTTTAATTAATTTTTACGGTTAACATTAAGTAAATTAATAATTTTGTACAATATTATGAATTAATTTTATTTGATAAAATTATTTTAATATTAATAAAAAAATAATTTAGTAATAAAAATAGTTTTTAAAATAAAAATAACATAATACATTAATATAAAGTGAACAATACAAATTAAACATAAAAATAAAATTAAAAAGATGAAACAATATTAATCGTCAACTTATTTATATGAACAATTATTACAATTATATTATTCAATTTTTCACAATAAACATTTCTATAAAAAAAATATAAAAAATATTAAATATAACTATAAATTAAGACTAATTTAAATTTGTTAAAATTAATTTATGACTTTGAAATCGTTAATTGGTTTAAAACTTCAAATAAATATTTAAAAAAATAAATGACTTTTAAGTCATAAACCATTTTAGACTCACATTAAAAAAAAAAAAAAACAAAATCGTGTAATGTCACAATTGTTCTACTGTAGCTTTCAAACTTCATGCGTCATCCTGCTCTCACTTTCTTTGAATTTTTTGGATGCATACATATATTATTTTATGAAAAATTGTATTTGTATTATTTTTATAATAAAGATAAAGAATAAAAGAAGAAGGATAAGTATGAAATCAGAATTGTTGATGTCGTGGAAAATTGAAAAAAATAGTATTTTAAAAATATTATATGAATAATATAATGTTGTGTTAATTTTGTTATTTTGAATTATGTTAAATCAGCATAATAAGAGATAATTGACTTTATAATATTTCAGAATATACAGGAGAATGTTATCTAGTCATGTCAAATCTCATTTGAATTCTGAAATAAAAGAGAAATAAGTAATAATAGTTTTTTAAAATATAAGTAAATCTCAATTAATAAATAAGAGATCTTTTTTAAAATATTCTTCATTAATTTAATTGAGATTTTATCTACTATCTTTTATTTTTTAAATCAAGTTTCAAGGCTAATAATGTCAGTTTAGGGAAAAATATTTTTAAAATGAGATTAATATAATTGAATGATGTTATTAAGGGAATATAGTTGAATTGGTTGAATAATATACATGAGTTATTATAATAAATTCTTTAGTATCAAAGTTTGATTCTTACAAATAAAAAATTAAAAATTTATGTTGATTAATTTTTTAATTAACATGAATTATTAATTTTTTACTTGAATTCTAGATTGAAAAGGATAAGATATTAGAAATTGAGAAATGTTAGTGACATTTTTTCTGACATTTTATTTCTAATTTCTATGATTAGATGAAATTTATTAAAAATTATCAATTTAAGTGTGTTATGTTTTTCATTTAATAAATCTCTCTCCTAATTTAGAAATAAACCTATAAAAAAATGATGAATTTTTCAGCAAATTTTATTCAATTATAGAGTGAATGTTTTAATAAAAAGTATCGTTGGCATTCTTCTAAGAAAGTATACGCTGCAGAAAAGGTTAAGGTCCAACTTATCACACTGCTCATAACGCAAAATTATGGAGGCGAAAAGCATATGCCTCTATCAAGTTTTCTTCCCAATTCCCATGAAGTTGGACATGCAAAAATAGAATTATTTGGTCTTCAATAGAGGAATAGTGGAACAAAATATGGGAAGTATAAAAGACAAAATTCAAGTGGGATGAATTTAGGAAAAGAACTATAGTTTTTTTTTTCTCCAACTTTATCACCAAGGAAAGGCTTGCAGAGGAGACGAGAGAACACAGTTGTGTCATATTTTCCATCTCAAACCCTCAATATTGCATAGGAAGCAATAAGCACACATGCAACCAACGTATTGCGTTCTCAATATGTCATGACGTATATGTCTTTACTCTTTGTTATATCATGCCAATTAATCAATGACTTTAAATTATATATGAGAATTGGTTTAATATGATTGACACTACTTTTACGAATTAATTTGATCATTTACTTTAAACTTGACTTTTGAAACTTGAAGATCGCATGCACACTTTAGCTTCATGTGGTTATCCACTTTTATTTTCATAATTTTTCAAGAATCCGAGGTTTTTTTACTCAAATTAAAACTCATTTGAATAATAAGTTTTGCATATTGTGAGCCACAGTCCACAAGGGTTGTCAAAGTCTCAACTTTTTGTAAGAACTCTCTACAAAAGATATGTTGTTGACAGTCGCTTATTGAACACTAATAGTATACCATGTGCTATTTGGTGCCTTACTTAGTGATTTAAGAAAACCATGTCAACTCGTCATCCAAAGAGAAGACCAAGTGTTTACCTAGGAAGCACCGACACTCTGAAACAGGGTCCATATCGAGTCCGACACTCCTCGATACTCCGACACGCTCCGACACGTTCTGACACCGTGTCCAACACACGGTCAACAACTCTGATACGTTGACCGGTTTCGACATGCGAATTTGACCGTGTCGGACACGGTCAAAGGCGCAAAGGGAGGCGACGTCGACCTTGCAGAGGAAGGTCTTTAGGGTACGCTTGCACGCCTCGTACAGCCACACGCTCTCATGTCACGTCAGTGAGTTGTGGAACCTCCTGTCGTATGTGGAGTAGAGAACGTGGAATCTCTCTCCATGATAGAGTGAGAGTGATTGAGAGAGAGGGTGTGGGTAAAGAGGGAGGTTTTGTTTATTAGTTTAATTTGGATGAAGGAGTAACAGACATCGAATGCATGTACAATTTAGTTTATTAGTTTAATTTGAATGAATGAGTAATTGAGCCCGAAATGCATGCATAATAACAGAGGGGTACACGTGAACATTGGAAGGGATTACATTGATAAATATTATTAGTTTATTTTAATTTTTTTAAATTATTAAATATTAAAAATGAAATATATACTATATAAATTAAAAATTATTTAATATTCCCTTAACGTGTCGAAATTCATAACTTTTTTTAAGATTGATGTGTCGAAGAATCGAGTCATGTCACGTGTCGCGTGTCGGTGTCGGTGCTACATAGGTGTTTATTTTGTAATAGTTACCCCATTCATTAGGTTGTTTATTTTTTTTATAGACAAAATCAAGTTTTTGTAATAGTTACCATTCATTATGTTCTTCATTTACCAATCATTATGTTCTTTATGTTAGTTAGATCTAAATTTTGCTAGTCTAAGACCCATTACAGACCACTTAAAAAAAAAGACCCTTTACAGATTATGCAAACTCCCCCTATTCATTTTTGGCATTTCTTTTAGAGCTTATTTTTGGGGTTTGAGCTTATAGATCATTATAATTTTTTTTATAAAATTAACTCCTCAATTACTTTCTTTATTAACAACATATTATTTATTCTAATAGAAATTTCCGTTTAATATTACATTATCTATATTTCAATCAAGTGCTTGATCTTTAAGCAAAAAATAAATAAAATTTTAAAAATTATAATTAATTACCTAAAAAAATTATTTTTTACACCTAGTTTAGCAACATATTTTTATCAAATAATTTTAATTTAATAAGTTAGATTATAAATTTTAACTAAAAAAAGTATTTTTTTAAAACAATTTCTTACCAACTTATCAATTATTTTTGTAAAACATAGCCAAAGTTTCCTACACAAACAAAATTTCCCTCAATGATTACATTCAATCAAATCACATGATTAGACAATCATTCATAGGTTATAAGATTTGATTAATTTATTGTGAATCCTCCACATATATAGCTTCCTATTGATGTCCCCCACCCATAGGATAGTTGCTTCACATTTCAACATGGCCATGATAAGACTTATTAGGAAGAAAATTGCTTCATTTTCTTAGGGGTGTGTTTGGATTTTTGATGGGAGGGTTCAAAAGTATATTTGAAAGTAAAATCAGATTAAAGGTTATGTTTGGTTATCCCAAAATATGTTTGAGAGTAAAATTTTGCCAAAAACTTAATTTTAGAGCAATATGATTTAAAATACTTATGCAAACTTAATTTACAAACTGCAAACTTTAATCTAAATATGCACTTACTCAAATCCACTCTTACCAAAAGATTTTAACATTATTTTATCAGTTCAGTTAATATTATTGAAAGTTCTAATCTGCGAGTGAGAGATAAGAATCTTCTCTTGAATCTGTTATTCCCCACCAACTTGCTCGGCAATTTGACATAAAATATGATTAGATGCATGCTAGCTTTCACAGTTGAATACTACCTTCACATATAGTGCGCTGGCCCTACATGCCATGGTCTCACTCCCTCACATTCATCTAATTTCATTTTTGTGGTCAATTTATTTTTATGTTTTTTTATTCAAAGGTTGTCAATTTCTCAACCTGTTCTGCATGAAAGAAGAAAAAATAATAATATTGGTCGACTAGCTCATTGATTAACCAATGAGTCTACAGCTGTTGTTGACCTAATGAATCCTAATCAGTTCACACTCTGGTTAGTTGCCTATTTGATCTAAGCATCCATTAATTAAATTAATAATTAAGTCTCAAGTCTCACAACTCTGGTTTTGTTTATTTATTAGATTGTTCCTTGTTAAAAGAACCTTCCCCTTTTGTGGGGTCATTAGCAAATCTTGGCTGTGATTGAACAGTTAATTTGTATGTATCCTTGATTTTGGTTCCCTGTCGTCATCAGTTTTGGTATTTGCTGATGTATTAATTTCTAAATTTTTTTTGGCACTTGTAAATCAGCAAGTAGTAGTAGTAGGAGTAACAAGATATAGGTATGTGCATTATTGTTCTAATAATAATATAAAATTAACCATTTGTTTTTTTTTTTTTATGGTTTGGGTTAGATTTTTCTATTAACTAGTTGTTTAATTTAATATGAAACATAATATAAATAAATACAAATTTGGTTACTGGCAATGAATACTATATTAGTCCAACGGTTTTGTTTGTTGGTGCTGGCTCCATGATTTATCTTTTATAGGGAAATCATATTTACTCAATTTCTTCATTGTATAATTGAGAAAAAAATAGAAAGAAAAGAAAAAAATGTGTGATGAGTGGTAATTGATGGAATATGGGAAAAAAATAGTGCTATAGAGAAGTGGTACACCAAGAGTATAATATATATATATATATATATATATATATATATATATATATATATATATGTATGTATATCCTTTTGAATGTGATATTTAGTGTTATTGGATTTCCTTTGAGGTTTCTCCCGAAATTTCAATTAACGAGAGCGTTTTCCTTTTAGGACTTTCTTTTCCTGTGTATTTATTATCATTCAGACAATACAGAAGTGCAGTGAGGAACAGTATTATTCTTTGTTTTCTTTTCTCCTTCTGCAAGTTGTGGATGTGGATATCTGGCTATAATGCTATATAGTCACACATTTTCTGCCTTTTTCTTTTTGGCTCTATAGAGGATCTCCCTTCTATTGTGCACTCAAATAACTCCAACTTTGTTTTGTTAATTGTTACAATCTAAGAAATACCACTTTTTTAAAATATTGGCTCTGAAATAGTGCCTAAAACATGTCAGTGACTGTTTCCATATTTAAGAGCTAGAGCTCTGAAAGTCTTAATACACAGTACACAAAACAAGTTCTTTTTTTGGTTCAGTTATAGTATTTTTGACCTGAGGCAATGAAAACAAGGAGAGGAAAACGCTCAGAGGTAAGCATCAACATGCCTCGTATACTTACCTCTGACTTGTGTTTAAGGATAACCATGTTTCTTAGAAGCTTGTAATGTTGTCTCATTGCAGGCCTTTTGGCCTTCCCTTGTGATGAAGAAATGGTTAAACATAAAGCCAAAGGTGTATGATTTTAGTGAAGATGAAGTGGACACTGAAACTGAGAGTGAAGATGATGGTATGCTTTAGGCTATACTATATGCTTTTTCCTGTTTAACTTGATCTTTTTCTTTCTCTTTTTCATTTTTTTCCCTTCTTTGTTCTTTCCATTCTCCTTCAGCTTGCTCTCTTAAAGATTCAAGACTTGGCGTGCGTGAAGATAATCGTCCACTTAGAACACAATCCATATTCACAAGTCAAATATCAGGCAAATACTTTATTCCTTTGCATTACTACGGTTCTTTAAAGGAAGAATATGTGCTCTTTGCTTTTATACACCTTCTGTCATTGCTTGCTCTGGTTATTACATAATCAGTTATATGAGCAGCTTGTTATGAAATATATAATCTAAACACAGTATCTTTCCATAGCTTGCATAGTTTTGTTCCATCCTTTTGGAGGACATGAAAAACCTGTGTTCTTATGTGTTGATCTTTATGGTGCAAGTATGGAGCTAAAATGTTCCTTGGAAAAACAAAGGAAGTCTGAAGCAAATTCCCAATATGTTACTGACTGCAAAGTATATGGAATTAAATTCTTAGGCCAACTAGCTTGACTAATTTTGTGAGCTTTCAAATGATTGACTGTTTTTGAGACTTGATTGAGTTCAGAGTGTTAAAATCACCATAATATGCTGATTTTGTAATTCAGACGCACCTTGTAAGGGCTACAAGACAAAACATAGAAGAGGGAAATCAGAAACTCTGCGTGTTCAATACATAAATACAAAGGAACTGAGGTATGGTGGTAGTAGTCATGTGTTGTGTTGTGTTATTAATTTAATGATATTAATGAAATGCATCATAAAATGGTTATTTTGCAGGGTAACAATTGGCACATGGAATGTTGCTGGAAGAGCTCCAACTAAGGATCTTGACATTGAGGACTGGCTTTGTACCAATGAGCCAGCAGATATTTACATTATTGGGTAAGTAGTTTCTCTATAGTTGCCTAATGTTTTACTATTTCTACCATGTTCAGGGTGCACACATGTCCTATGTTTGCTTCTTCAACATAATGAAACTTTATGAGCTTACATTTCATTATATACATAACCTGATATGCTATGTAGTTATATTTTTTCACATCTTGTTTATGATAAAGTTCATGGAGTTAGACTTTTGCTATGTGCATTGATTTCACATGATTGTCTTTTTCCCCTATTTATGTTTTTTTTATATATTTAAATAGAGTGAGCCTGCTAAGTTCTTTTATTGAGTAAGTCCATAAAAAAGAATATGCGACTTATGGCAATACCCTCCTTTCGTATGCAATTAGGTAAAGTGATCTGATTGATCATAAGTTCATGTTTTTAGAAGGAAATGCCTATTTATCTCCAAAACAATGATTTTAAGAATGAAAGAAAAATATCATGTTCTTATATGTAAAGGAACACCTTTTTGCTATATTTAAGCTCATTCCAAGCCTCTAAAAAAATCACCAGTTCAGAAGAGATAAACAAAAAATGAGAATACTTAGTAACATATATTCTCTATCACATTTTTTGTTAACACACTCTGTTATATAAAATTGAAATTTGTTGAAACATAACTGTGTGTGGCCTATCTCTTATCTAATAAACCTTATTTGTTGCAACAATCTTTATTGACTAGTAATTTTTAATCTTAAAATTTGGTGCAACTGGTCTGCAACAGAGAAAAGAAGAGAGAGAAGGTACAAATCTCTGTGGCATGTGGAGACACTTAAGATATAGGTTCGATTTCCTTGCCAATCTCTATAAAAACTGGATGCAATAGGGTGTCTTGACGAATCCTCTTCAGGATACAATTTATATAGAGGTTGGCAAGAGAATAGAACATAACATGCCTTGGAGACTTGCACCTTCTCTCTCTTATATGTTGCAGACCAGTTGCACCAAACCTTTTTACTAGTCAATAAAGATTGTTCCAACATTATTCATGATATTATAGTTTTTGATAAATTTGAACAAATAAAAAATTGTGTTAGAAAAAAGTATCTTAAAGAGTGTGTTGCAAACTTGCTATCACTCATCAACATGAAATTTCAGTGACCTTATCATGTTAAAACTCAACATGAAGGGTCCCGTTTATAAAATTAGTCTTCTGATGCCTTTTGTGCGATTGGCTTCCACACTAATAACTTCTCTCAACAACAGTTTCCAAGAGGTTGTCCCCCTGAGTGCTGGAAATGTTCTAGGGGCAGAGGATAACACACCCATCCGAAAATGGGAAGCGATCATCCGAAGAACTCTAAACAAATCTTCTGAACCTGAAAGCAAGCACAAAAGCTACAGTGCCCCTCATTCTCCTGTTCTAAAAACTTCTGATTCTGTTAATGTTCTATCAGACAGTGTAGATGTTAATCCACTAGACATGATGAATGAGGAGTATTTAGGAACTTTTGACAATGATGATCTAGAACAAGAGGAAGTGAAAAGCAGCATATTTGGTATAGGAAAGAATTTACAGCTGAGGAAAATACATGACATTGATCTTCAGACTATACTTGACTGGCCTGAACGTCCATTAGATGCAACTCCACATACTGATTCCAGTCCGAAATTGCGCCGAG
>PYAF01004847.1:68192-139518 GCA_007407185.1 Glycine tomentella | reverse complement strand
AAATTGACAATCAATATATTTAATTCTTAAAAAATCTATTTACGATGAATTATTCGTGATAAATTCTAGACTGATAACAAATTATTTTTTATTTTTTTATCATGGACTGTTTTAATAAATTTTAATGTAAATAATTATAAAATTATATTTTTTATTTTTTATTTTAAACTTATACATTTTGTATATTTATTATATTATTAATTGAAGAAAGAATAAATCATGATAAATTTTAATAGGCTTAATGTTTTTTAAGATAATATCTGCTCAACTAAAAATACAGTTACTTATTTTGCTCAATTTTAATATAATTATATTTCATTTGATACTAAGTATTTTTTAAAATTATATATTTATTTATTTTATGTAATTTTTAAATAATACTAAATATTGGACATTTGTATATGAATTGTAGTGCATATGAAAATGCAATATCACATGTTGAAAAAATATTAGAGTCTAGAGTTGAATGCAATATCACATGTTGAAAAAATTCAAATATCTTATGCAAATTATTAATACATTTGATATCGATATTATTCCTATTTGTTTTTTATTTATTTATAAAAATAACATAATGTATTTTATAGGTATGAAAATGATGACTTGGCATACCAAGACAGTCTTATTTCTTAGCAAGTTGGTTTTTAACCAAATTTTACCATAACATTCTTTTAGCTTGGATTCATTATACACAATCATTCTATACATAATATATCTTTTTAAAGTCTGGTTCTTTTTCTAAATAACGAAAACTTTTTTTAAAATAAAGACGTAAATGAAAATTAACTAGGTATTTTATCAAATCTACTTTCCACTCTCTTTTTAGAATTTGTAAAATAGAAAAATAGGAATTTTAAAATATTAGAAAAATAAATATGAAAAAGTTATAAAATTATTTTGACCTTAATTCAAGTATTATATTTGAATATTTATTAAAATCACTTGGCGGTGTATTGTTAGTGTGAAATCCTTAATTTTTCGAGGAATCCTTCGTCAATGATTATTATACTCCTAGTCTATGAAGGATGAGAACAAATCATATAACATATACATCGACCAATACTGTGTAGGAACTATCTTTAATAACGAATTTATAAAATAAATCTGTTCAACCCTATTTCATTTAGCCAAAATAGTCACTTCAATGCTTTATTTTTTCCTATAAAACAATCTTCTTATTTCTAATGAATGGTAAAAATAAAGTTTTGTTTTCCATCCATTATTAAATTTTACATGTATTTCAGAGATTTTTAGACTCGAATTGAAAAAGTTATTAAAAGATTAATATATGAAAATGGGTCAGAATATATAAATAAAAAAATTTCTCATAAAAAATGGCACAATTCATGATTCATAAACTCAGATAAGACAAATAAGTGGGTTGCCATATCTACTTTATATCATACAAGATTGTCATTGACAACCATAACCTGTAATTGAATGTAAAAAATAAGGGCGATTAAATTAAGCTAATTGAGATTGTTCACTGAAAAATACTACTAACAGAACTATCATCATGAATACGCCAAATAGTTTCACCCAACAGATTTGCTACAGTAAGAATAGTTAACTGGGGGAAATAGTTCTTCTCTGCGACTGGAATGGTGGGCTGTGAATGTGATTATCCAAATAAAACAAAATCATCATAATATTAATATTGGTTCATATATAACACATAACATGAATGTCATGAACAACACAATTAATAAAAGGATGCACGGCTTCTCAAGCTATCCACATGCAAAGAGAAAAACAATGCCCAAGAGGCATACTAACAATATCAATTATTGAATAATTAAAAATCAGAATTATAAACTGCAATACAATGTAAGAATTTGATAATTGACAGAGATAATTATAAAAATATAACATGTTTCATATTTGGTAGTAGACCTTACACTTATTTGCTTCAATTATTTATTACGGAAACCAAAAAATAAAAAAAGAATAAAAAATGCATGGCACATCAGAAGGGCAATACCTAAAAACAGCATGAGTGCAGCATGCATACACTTCCCTAGCCCCCTCTTCACGTAATAGTGCCGCACCCTTAGCAATGGTGCCTGAAATCCAAAATAATTAGAATCACAAAATGCACCAACAGATATCAATGGGGCAAAAAGAAACTAAGCAACCATCATTCTTGCATATAGAATAAGACTGAATTTCCCCCACTATTACAATCTTAAAATAGTGTTTATTATTTAATTAAATTCTAGTCTATAGCCACATTCAGCAGTTTCCACATAATACTGGAGTAAACAATTATAAGAATTTTGATGCAAATACTTTAAAAATTAGGAATACCAAAATATGCTAAAGAACATTTGTGATCAGTTGGATAAAAAATTTCATTGAAAAAACAGATATTATGAATTCAATCTTAAAATATAGTCATACGTAAAACTTTAATTAATAAAACAAGCTAAAATTTATTTTCTTAGGTAGATTTCTTTAACCCAGCAAGTAAACACCACAGGAGAAAAAAATATCTCTTCAAATTTCAAATTAGACAATGATGTTGGCATACCAGCAGTGTCGATCATATCATCTACCATTACAGCAACTTTTCCTTTTACATCACCAATCAGGTTCATCACCTGCATGTCAAACATAACACATAAGTTGAATTTAGCCCTGAGGATAATTACTATACTACAACTAGCTAAACCATGAGCACATTCAAAACGAATAATACTGGCAAAAACCAATGTAACTAAGATTGGCCACCAAATAACATAGTAATATGGCACCCAAATATCCAACACAGAAGCCAGAATTCTAGGCCTAATATTGGAGTATTATAATCCATCATTCCCTCTATAACTCAAATTATTCACATCCTTGTCAAAATCAATGATCCCCCACAACAAGACACTTAAGATAGTGTGCGTTTGTATCAAGTGGCATGGATCCCAAATTCCCAATTGACTCTACTAATACCAATTTTATCACAATCTATAATGAACAATAAATACTATGCATACCTAACAAACCTAGTCACACTTGGAAGATAGAAATATCACTGCAACTTCTATACTACAGTGCATAAGGAGGTGTCTTACACACTTATGAAGTTATGAACTTCCATCTTTTTAGATTAAATTTAAATGAATATATATATGGCAATGCCAAAGAAATAATTTAATATACTACACATTAAATAGACATTATCAATGGCCACATTCGTTGATTAAGCAAAGTGTTGCGAACAGGACAATTTATTTCTAGAAAGAGTAATTATTGATAATGAATGCCAAGGAAAACCCAATAAAATCTGTGTAAAAGTATACTCTATTACATAAATGGCAAAAAAAATGCAGCATGTCAAGGATAATGCACAGATTTTGTTGCAGTTATTACCTCAGCAACATTGTGTCCATGGCGCCTTTTGTCTACAATAGCTAAAGGGGC
This sequence comes from Glycine tomentella, assembly GCA_007407185.1. Taxonomy (NCBI): domain Eukaryota; kingdom Viridiplantae; phylum Streptophyta; class Magnoliopsida; order Fabales; family Fabaceae; genus Glycine; species Glycine tomentella. Next base: position 136,104 of record PYAF01004847.1, on the reverse strand, counting down.
ATCAGATAATTTCTTTGCAAAAGCACGTGCTCTTGCAACTCCACCGACATCAGGGGAAACAACCACCAAGTCACTTGAACTTATTGTCTTACTGGCAAGATAATCAAGGATCACAGGCTAGAGGACATCATAATCAATAGTATTAGAAAATGTTTTCAAGAAATAAACTACAAACATTCAGAACTTACTTACTTGACAGTGTACATGATCCACGGGAATATCAAAGTAACCCATGGACTGCCCTGAATGAAGGTCACAAGCAAGAACACGATCTGCCCCAGCTTTTGTAATAAGGTTTGCAACAAGTTTAGCAGCAATTGATTCACGCCCTTGAGTCTGTAAAGGGGGGAAAAACTCCATTAGTTGCATGTAAAACACAATTGTTAACATCATTAAGCAAAAATGCAAAATCAACCGAAGGTAAAAATTTCAATAAAATAACAAAGGTAACAAAAATTATTTCTCCATTAGACAGCACTAGCACACAAAACAATGGGGAAATTGAACATATACATCACAAATAGGTCAGAAAATTTCCAGAAAGAGAACAAAAGTACACCAAAGTATTAAACCAATGAGTAGGAGAATCTTGTCTGCCATTGTGGATCATATGTAGACTCCGAATAAAATTACCCATTACAAAACAAAAACAGTTACATCCAAAATACTTGCCTTTCTATCAGCTCTGGCATATCCGAAGTATGGAATCACAGCAGTGATATTTTTGGCCGATGCTCTCCGACAAGCATCAATCATTATTTTAAGCTCCATGAGATTCTCATTTGCGGGAGGGCAGGTTGGCTGTAAAAGGTAAACATTGCAACCTCTAACACTCTCTTGTAACTGGACATATATTTCACCATCAGCAAATCGCTTGATGGAAATCTTTCCGAGTTCCAGGCCCATGTACCGAGCAATTTCCTAATTGAACCAATACCGTTAGAAAACCAACAAAACTCAACAAAAAAAACATGCCAATAAAAAGACAGCATATATACTAAATTTTATAGCAAGCAACCAAAACAACATGTAACTACTAGATTCTGAGTTCAAAAAATAAATTCTTTTTATATGTAAGAATCGAATACAAGTACCAGGGGTTTACAACAAAACAAGTCACACACTCTGTTCAATCAGCTAAGCCAGACCCACTTGGTAAAAAAACAAGGGTTTGCAGCACCTATCATGTTTATAACAACAAATTGTTGCATATCACTGTGCTAGATGACACCTTCAATTATATTGATACTTTGAATCAGAAATGAAACTGCGACTACTTATTCAGTAAAAAAACACATGTTATTAAAAAAATCCACGGAAAAACCAAAATATTATCAGAAAGTCTGTGAAAGTTAGTGCGCCAGTCAAAGTCATTGGAACGATGATGACGTCCTTAAGCGTGCGTTTCATCGGTCAAATATTAGTCCCAACGAAACACATTAATTTCCATAATTTCAAAAATTAACACAAATTCCAACGCTTATTTTGACCCATTCACTCAAAATATCAATGTAAAACAATACACAAATAATAATAATAACCTGAGAGAGTGTGGGATTGGCCGTGCCAGAGAACAATTTCAACCGGTTACTGTTTCTGCTGACGGTCTTCGCCTCCCTCGCGGATTCCATGAACTTCGGCAGAGTCCGTTTGTTGAGAACAGGAATGATCGGTTTCCCGTTGACGAAATTCGACGATTCCGACATGTCACATTTCTGCCATTGAAACAAAACAACAACACAATCGAGTGTAAATAATAATTAAAAAAAACAAAAAAAAAAAAATGATTAGTGATTAGTTGAATACCACGGTGTTAGGCGCGGATATTCTCGCGCGGGAATGGTCAACGAAACCTAAGGTTCTGAGAGTGCCGGTGAAGAGAGAAGAGGAAGAAGAAGAAGAAGAAGAAGAAGAAGAAGGAGAAGAGAGAGTCATGGCGGAAGACGGAGAAGGTTGGAATAGTGAGGAAGCCATGAGAGAGGGGTTAGGGTTTGTTTGGTTTTTTAGTCTTGTTCGGTTTTTGGTTTCTGTGTAAGAAAAAAAGAAAGACAACAGAGAGAGGGTTTGGGTTGGAGACTTGAAGAGGAGGTAGAGAGAGCGAGCAAAGCGAATTTCGAGCTCTGTTGTGTAGCAGTGGTGGCGGGTCTTTGTATTTTCCACGGGATTCGGCTTTTTATGTGTTCGCGGCTGGGGTCACCGCGCAACGTCGTTCTAATAGTGTTTAAAAATAATATTAATGAATTAATGAATCAGGGGACAAAAATTAAAAAATTATTTAATTCAAATAATACTGACACATTCACAGTGTGAATGTAATTCAGTTTTAAGTTCAGGTACGGTGGTTCATGTTAATAAAAAAGTATCGTTTATTTAGCTCATTAAATTAAATGAATTTAAATATCTTGAAGAATTAGGGTGTGTACAGTTTACGTTTTTTTTACCGGAACAGTGTACGTATTTATTGAATAGAAAAATAAAATATTTTTGTTCATAAGGGTGTTTGGTAAAAGAAGTTTTTTTTTTTGAAAATGTGTTTAGATTGACTTTTGATCAAATCGTATCCCACCCGATTATATTATGTTAGATTTTTTAAATATTTGAGTCAGAATCCAATATATACTTGATTATATTCGGATTGAATAATGAGTTATAAATTATCAACTGGTAATTCTATATTATCGAGTCATATAATAATAATAATAATAAAATATTAATACTAATAAGAATATAATAAAAAATGAAAATCAAAAGAAAGAAATATGCATCAAAGTTACATATTTTATATAATTATATTGCTCATTTTAAAGAAAATTATTTAAAAAATCTATTATGAAATTTTTAATTTTTAAATTTTATGACCTAATTTGACTCAATCCAATCCAGCTCAATCATGATTGAATTGGATAATTTGAAAGTAAAATAAATCACTAGAACTCGAACCAACACAACCTAAGATTTTTTAATTGGATTGAGTAATGAGTTTTCTCAAATCCGATCCGATCCAACTTATGTATTTTTTTATTGGAAATCATAAATTTTGATGATTATAATTTTTAAAAACGACTAAATTTACAAGAAATAAATAAATGATTAAATTTATTTGGTTAATCATTAATATTATTTTATAAGTTTTCTACAAATATAAAAGTAAAATAATATATTTATCATCATCTTTAATTGTTTACCTCATGAAATAATTTAATAAAAGTATTATGATACTTTTATCATAATTAAAATTATTTTTTTTATTTTGGGAAACTTAGATTCCTACCTCCCAAAGAAAATATTTGTGAAAAATTTGACACAAAAAATTATCGAAAAACATGTTATTTTTAAAAAATCAAATCAAACATTACAAATTAACATTCTCAACTTAAGATTTTCGGAAACCAAAAATTTCCCTTGTGTCAAAATTAGCTTATTTTTTTACTTGGAAGTTAAAAATTAGCTTATACATAAGTCAAAAATTAGGGTCTGTTTGGATAAATTTCTCTAGAAGTACATCTAGAAGAAGAAAATAAAAAGAAAAAATGAGATAAATTTTTTCATAAGTAAAAGTAAGCTCTCCATTAATTAATATTTAGAAACTCACTATTATAGATTCTCTAAAAGATGAGATGACATCTACAAATTAGCTAATAAAAAACTCATTTTATCTTATGAAGAAGTTCATTTCATTTTTTTCTTCTTACTTTTTCTTTTTCTAGAAATGCTTCTAGAAAAGTTAACATCCAAACAGACCCTAAGTTTATGGATAAATTAATATGAAAAAAATCTACAAACTAATTTATGTAAAACTAATTTTAATTTATGATAAAGTTTATTTTAACCTTTTCAAGACTATTTTTTGGTTATCATGGTATTGGTGTGAAATATTTATCAACTTTATTAATCATTAAATTAAAATAATTGTGTGCTAATAGATTCACGCATTTGATTGTGTAAATGTAACCTATTTATGAATTTTTACATAATTAAAAAATGTTAAGTTTTTTAATAATTAAATTAAAACTTATATTTAAAGATATTTTTAATTGGTTGATATTAAAATAATATTTATACTGACAAAAGTAGAAAACCATATCATAAAGTTTTTCTCTTAACTTAGAAGATTTTTAATTTAAAGAATTTTTTTTAAACTAATGAGAATGATATGAAGAGAGAGGGGAGGAGGAGGAATTTGTCTTTTGGTAACCGTGGTTGGGTGGAATTTGTATACTGCCAAAGGAGTTGTTGTTTAGGATTAGAACTTGGGAGAAGTTGTGTGTCAAAATCTATAGCGATGAAAGCAATGCTAAAAAAAGTGCATGTTCTTGATTGCGAAGTTGAGACCCTATTCGCCGCTGATTTTGGTTCGGTGCAAGTGCTTGCCATTTTCGCTAAATGAATATGCTCGTTCGTGCATTACCAAGCACCCATTCAATATGCTCCTCCTTTTTCTTTAAGGTATGTTTTTATATAAACAAAACAGAGAGAGAAAAAATCTAAACAATAATGCACTTTCTTTTGTTTAATTAGAAAAAAAAAATCTATAAACAAAAAGTTCTTTATGTTTCATTTTCCCTTCACTTTGAAATTTGAATTACATTTTTTTTCTCAACTCCTTCACTTTTCATTCACATTTCAAACACATCATTAATATCGTTCCTCTCTTGAGAAGATAGCGAAAATTTGTTCATATCCTTGTCTAAAAGACTAAAACCGAGTCTATGACGGAAAAATATTAATCAAAAGCATATTTAAATATATTTTTAATTCTTGTAATATAGTATTTTTAGTCTTTTTAAAATTATTTAAGGTTTTGTTTCCTATAGAGTTTGTTTTACAGTTTTAGCCATTAATGCTATTTTTTTTTTGTCATTATAAAATTATAAACACTTTATTATATTAGAAGATATTCATTTTATACCATGTTATTTAAGAAACATCATATTTGTTCTTCAAAAGATAGTTTACACGTTATCAGTGCATAGTAATAGGAACTAAAACAGTAAAACAACAACTCAGAAAAAAAAAAACAGTAAAATAAAGTTTTTATAAAGAGGAACTGTATAAAAATAATAATAGAGACTAAAAGCATGAATGAAGTGAGTATATTGTAGAAACTAAAAAAAAAATTAAAAAGAAAGAATTTAATCATCAATCATTACAAAAAAAAAAAAAGCTTTAAGAAATTAAAAGAAAAAAATGTTATTTTTCATAGTTGATGGCGCCTCTCTCTCACTCTTCCTTATCTATTTACCTATGCATTTATCTATCTACTATGTAGTTCCGAATATAATTATATATAAAAGAAAATTCATTGCACAAAATAGAATTACATGTTATATTTATTAAATGAATTATATAGTTAATAAAAACAATATTATTAAATACTATATTTATGAAATGTAATACATTTTTTATATTTAAAATATAATATTATTTATCAAATGTATAGCCTTATATATTATAATGATTATTTGAATGAGAGCATTTTAGGAGTTATTCTTCAATAAGAGTGTTTTTAGGAGTTTTTTTTTTTTTTTGTTACGAAAGTTTTTTATCTCTTATTTCCTTCAATCTAATTTTATTTTTAAATTTATTTCGAATGAGAGCATTTTAGGAGTTATCCTTCAATGAGAGTGTTTTTAGGAGTTTTTTTTTGTTACGCAAGTGTTTTTAAATTTTTTTATCTCTTATTTCTTTCAATCTATTTTTTTATTTTTCAATTAATTTTAATATTTTAAAATAAATTTCCAATTATCATAAAAATAACCTTATATAATAATATAAATTATTTATCATAAATATAAAATATAATTTTTTAGAGGAAATAAAATATAACTTATATACTAATATATAAATATCAAAATGACCTTATTATATAAAATTGTTTATCTAGAATACATGGAATGAACTTCAATATAAATATTTAAATACTCATATGTGAAATGAAAATAACTTATATAGTCTGAGAGGGCTCTATTTTTAATTGCAACTTACTCAAATATGATTCTTTGCAACATGCAAGTGGGTAATTCACAACAAAAATCTTAGAGGTGTCGACGGCTTTTTTAATATAATAAAATTTTACAATACAATAATTGTTATAGCCGGATAGTCACACGCAAGATACTCAATTTATTAACATTTTTTTCGCTATGGTACGATGTCATATTGTTATTCACTCAAGTAGGACACTTTTTTCTAATAATAACATATTAACATGTACGCGTCGTCGCGTCACTTCAAATATATTATTTTGCAATTATTTCTGTTAATTATGAATATGACATGTATATTCTATGATAATTAATTCTTTTATCAATATCTATGGTAATTAATTTACCTTTATAAGTTCTATTCAATGAAATGGTTTTAGATGTACTGAAAAAAAGAAAAAAGAAAAGAAAAATGACTTTTGAGATATATCAGGTAACAGTATCATAATCATCCGCGTGTGTGTGATGTGATGTTAGCGAAATCGCATAATACAGTTTCATATATATCGACTTAAGAAAATTGCATATAAAATTAAAATTCTTCACTATAATCATCACATGATTTTTTTTCACATTTTAAAAAGTCTTTAATTTATTACTTCTTTATTTTATTTTGGTTATGTTTATTAGTTTTTTTAACTTCACAAAATTTTATAATTATGTTTTAAAATGTTAACCAGATAACAATAACACATTGTTGGTGTCACATGATAAATTTTTTATTATCGAAATAATTATTACAATTTTTATAAGTGTTTGAATTATGCAATTTTCTCAAGCGAAAAACTATACTTGTTTCTTGTTTTAACAAAAAAAAAAATACATTTCATTGTAGAATTTGTAGAGTCTAAGGCTATATTTGAATTGGTGGTAACGAATTAATGTACTAGAATATAATGAAATGAGATGGATTGGAATGAAATATAATAAAAATGTCATAAATTTGGTTGTTTTATAAAGAAACGGAATAAAAATATTATTTTATTATTTAAAAAAATGGAACTGAATGTGTTATAAGTTATAACTTTAATTTTTATATATCATATTTATTTTAAATGTATTATCAGACTAATGATTAGAATAAAATTTATAAAGATAAAATAGTTATTATTTTACACTTAAAAAGTTTTGTTCCATTAAGAGCACCCCAAATTTGGGGGAAAGAAAATTGGTGTGAAACAATAAAATGGAATGGATCATGATCCATCATCTTTCTTATGTTTCATTTTAATTTTTACAAATTAAACAATGGAACAATTTTTTATTTCTCTTCATCCGTCTTCATTTCGTCCTCTATCACCAATCCAAACGTATCCTAAGTGCGAAAGAATTTCAATTATTAGTTAAGTCATTATAAGAATTTATCTTTTCAAAATTCAATTCATTTCAATGATCAGAATGAATTTTCATCGTCAACACACATATATCACTTTTGAATAAATTAGGTAATAAATACGTTTCTTACGCAACCAACTGGTCTAGGGCCAACCCCATGACCCGACCATAATATACTTATACGCGAAATAACATCGCTTCCTCTTCCTCAAAATATGTGTTTTCACGGGTGGCGTCTAAAATGAACTACCCGTATTACGGGTTCATCAGTGAACCGTGCCTTTTTCCCTACAATAGCAGGTAATTTATTGGAAGTAAATAAAATAATAATTAAATTAACAAGACAAAAAAAAAAATATTTTAATAGACAAACATAACCGCTTGAGTAGGTAACAAGTTTCAAAGTAAAAACCGCTTACTTGTTGAACCGGTAGAAGAGGGGCAGCGGCTGGAAGGTTACGGTTACGACTTTGAAGTCGTAATGTTATTTTTATGTTACTTTTAATTTTTTAACTTTTTTATGTTCATTTTTTAAAAATCTTATTTTATTAGTTTTTAATTTTCTAAAATTTTTTATATATTATTTAACTTGTTTCTTTTTAATTTATTTAATTTCATTTAATATTAGAATATATTTTTGAATATAATCATGTGGAAAAAAAATAAGAACTACCATTTCTTTCATTTTTTTACTTGTATATTTTCATTTTTAAAAATGTTATTTTATAACCTTTTTCTGAAACTTTTTTTTATTAGAATATATTTTATTTTGTTAATGAATTTTTTGATTAATACCTTAGCATTCACCACTAGCATTTGAACCATCCCTCCTGCACAAGCATGCCATAGCTGAGAATCCAAACACTTCTCCAGCACCTCTTTCAATTTCTCCTTTGACTCCATCATACATTAACCTGTTCTCCCTGCTAATTCCTGCAACCACATAAATAACCAAAAAATTATAATTATAAAATAATTATGAAATTACTAAATATAATAAATCAATTAAATTAATATATATGGGTAATTAAAATATTTAATAAATTCATTAAGATATATTTTATATATATATATGTATATGAATATTAAAAAATATTATTACACGCATATATTTGTTTAATTTATTAAATTATTTTGTTTAGGAAATGTTAATAATATAATCTTATAAATAATTATTTTATAAATAATAATTTTTATGTGGTTGCAGGAATTAACAGTGAAAAAATTAATTATTTTTAAATATTTATTTTAAGTTTTGTTTTTTAAAATTATTTAATTTAATTATTAAGTTTTTTAAAAATTAAAAACCAAATTAATCTATTTAATAAATTAATCTAATTAAAAATAAAATTAATCTATTTAATATTTAAGTTTTGAAAAATTATTTAATTAAATTAACATAAAAAAATAAAAAAAAAAGTAATAAAAAAGCCTTAGGAATAAAATAGAAAGTAATAAAAACTTAAATAATACATTACTGTTGCAAGTCGTAAAGCAAGGCCCGACTTCAAAGTCGTAATACATTACTGGACACATCCCCCTTTTCATAAGTTACTACGGTTTACGAAAATTACAATTTTTGTTAATTTGTTTTCTTTTTTTTTTATTCGATCCTTACATCACGATTGTCATCATTCTTTTGCAATTCCCACCACCAATCATAATGTAAGGGTCGAATAGAAAAGGAAGAAGAAAAAAATAACAGAAACCATAATTTTCGTAAACCATAGTAACTTATGAAAAGGGGGTGTGTCCAGTAATATATTACGACTTTGAAGTCGGGCCTTGCTTTACGACTTGCAACAGTAATGTATTATTTAAGTTTTTATTACTTTCTATTTTATTCCTAAGGCTTTTTTATTACTTTTTTTTATTTTTTTATGTTAATTTAATTAAATAATTTTTCAAAACTTAAATATTAAATAGATTAATTTTATTTTTAATTAGATTAATTTATTAAATAGATTAATTTGGTTTTTAAATTTTAAAAAACTTAATAATTAAATTAAATAATTTTAAAAAACAAAACTTAAAATAAATATTTAAAAATAATTAATGTTTTCGCTGTTAATTCCTGCAACCACATAAATGGATGGTTCACGGGTGATTAAATAACCAAAAAATTATAATTATAAAATAATTATGAAATTAATAAATATAATAAATCAATTAAATTAATATATATATATATGGATAATTAAAATATTTAATATTAATAAAATTATTTTAAAAAAGGTAATATAAAACTGCACCTACGACTTTTACGTCGTAAAGGATTTCCAAGCAAACTACTACTTGACGCACCGCTTTTTCATAAATTGCTACGTTTAACTTTTTTTATTTTTTATTATTATTTTTTTCCTTCAGGTCATCAACCGACATTTTTCGGTCAAAATGGGTGGTTCACTGATGAGTCCGTAAAAGCGGTGATTCATGTTAGAATCGACCGTTTTCACGACAAGGATGCAAGCAATAATAGTTTTTCTGTAATTTCTCACTCTTCTGATTATATTTTGACGTCATGTCATGATTCCTAAAGAAAACAAAAGGAAAAGATATAGAGAATGCTCCTCATAAATCTCAAATTAAGATGTTAGATTATTTTTTTTGGACTCACAAATTTTTCAAATTTTTCAAATTTTTTATAATTATTTTAATGATAAATCTTATTTTTAAGTAAATCTCACATTAACTTCACTTTTAAATATTTAAATATTTAATAAATTAAATATAATTAAGTAATTAAATTTAATAAAAATGGAAGGAAAAAATTTATAAATATTAAGAAATAGGAAAATGAGTATAAATTTAATTTTTATTTATGATTAGATGTTAAACAAATAAAAATACATAAATTTGATAATAAAAAAATATAATACATTAATTCCAAAGAAAAATCAAATTTCGTTTTTCATTGTTGGCTTTTTTTCTTCTCCTCTCTCCTCATCTCATACACTATTTCTTCTTTCTTTCTTCCTTAACTTTTGTTTTATTTTCTTATCCCTCTCTCCTCATCTCATACGCTGCTTCTTTCTTTTTTGTCTATTTATTTTACTTTATTCTTCTTCATCTCCTTTTGTTTGTTTTTTGGTCTGTTTTCCTTCTATTTATCCCGAGTTTTGCTGTTAGGAAGAGAGAATATTTTTTTTGAACAATGTGCAGATCTTCAGGATTCTTGTACAATAACTCATTCTCCATATTGGAGATCTGTCGAATTCCTTTATTGAAAGATCTAATGATGACGAGACCTTGAGCTCAAGATCCTTGCTCAAGATCTTTAGAGCATCTTTAGTGATAGATCCCAAATTGGGATTTTATACCACTTTTTGGTGAACACCATATTGTCACGTCGGATTGAAGATTTCTCAAAATCTCTCGTATTTTTTCTTTAGTGGTAGATCTCATTTTGCGATCTTAGATAACTTTTAGTGAGTTTCATATGGACTTCACTTTTAAATATTTATTACACACAACCTCTTCCTCTCCCTTTCCTCATCACACGCTGCCTCTTATTTTCTCTCTTCTCCATCTCCTTTCACACGTTTCCTTTTTTTCTTTTTTCCTCCTCTCTCTCCTCTCCACATGTTTCTTCTTCTTCTTCTTCTTCCGCGGCCCACCCTTTCCCCTTCTGTTGGTATGTCTATTTTTGTTGTTTTTTTTGTCTATTTGATTTGTGTTATTCTTCTTCATCTCCTTCTATTGGTATGAGTCATCTCGCATTTTGTTGTTAGAGAGAGAGTAAAAATATTATTTTTTTAATAATGTGTAGATCTTCAAGTTTCTTGTATAAAACTCATTTTTCATGTGGAGATCCGTCCAAATTATTTATTAGGAAATCTAATGAAAATCAGATATTGAGTTTAAGATTCTTGTTCAAGATCTGACATTAAAAATGCTCTTACAGAATCACATAATTGTTTTAGAGTCAAGTTTGGCTAATAGAGTCTAAAGTCCAACACATAACTTTAGAGACAATCAATTCATATTATTTTCTAAAAACTAATTTTCTCACTTCCAAATCCAAAACATACTTTCAATTTATTTATTTTTAATTTAAACCAACAAAAATAGAATATTTACAATAATATATATATATATATATATATATATATATATATTACAAATAATATGACCACATAGTCCTAGTAAGGATTTTTTCTTAGGACTTATTTTTAATACTCAAAATGTAGAGTGATACATTAACACATGTGAATTCATAGAACAAAATCAACAACGGATGGAAATTAGTCAAAGGTGTGTTCTTTTATCTCCAGACAACCACAAAACAACAACAAAACAATGACACAACAACGCACCTTTTTTTTTTCTTTTTATCCTTACATATCAATATAACTAAAGAAATTGTAATACCAATTAGTGTATGACTATATATAGAATAATAATATGATTATGCATTGGTATATAATATCTAAAATGTGATGCCGCCGGTTGAGGCTTAAATCACGTAATGTTCAAATTCATGTACATAATTGTTTACAAGGTCTTTCGGTCAAAATCAAATAAGCTATGACACTTTTTCTTAAAAAGAAAATAAAAGGAACTCTTAAATGCACATACAACACAAACCAGAATCCAGGGCCGCCCCTGGGGCAGGATGAATAGGGTATTCATTCAGGGACTAAAATTTTTTGCATTATAGTTTAAGTAAAATTTATTTTTTCTAAAAAAATATAAAATAAAAACAAAATATATATTAGGGGTCCATTTTATATGTTAGAGATCTATTTTTTATCTCTTAATTTTAATATTATTTGTATTTTAAAAAATTTGTATATTAGAGGTCCATTTTTTCTATTCCTTAATTTTAATATTATTTGTATTTTAAAAAATTTGGGTGTTAAGATCTATTTTTTCCATATTTTAATTTTAATATTATTTATATTTTAAAAAATTTGTGTGTTAAAGAACTATTTTTTTTACTTTGTTATAAGTGAAAGAATTTTCAGGAATGATTGGCCAGAATCCACTCTAATACCCATATGTTTGTAAAGGATACCCAACATCGTCACAAAGAAAAATTGCAAAACATCCATAGAACAATAACAGGCAAAATTACACCGATAAAATAATCCAACTAATTAGAAATTATATGCAGCATATAGGTTAATAAAATATATGCTCACAAACAACTTTTCAAAACCTATCAAAACACCTAAATTGCACAAAAGAGGAGAACAAAAAATTACAGCCTAACACTTATATAATCAAATCACAACAATAAGAGTACTTCGACTATTCTCTAACCGTCCAATTGAATTTAAAACATATATAACATAGGAATAAAAAAATATAATCTTACACAATTAATTGGGGTTTAGGACCAATCCTACTACGCCGATCATAGTATACTCATGAGCCAGATAATCTCACTCCACTTTCTTTATAAAATATTTATGTGGGAAATATAATTAAATAAAATATTTTAAAAAAGGAAATGAAATATCAATTTTTTGTTGCTGTTATTTGTTCAAAAAAGAAGCTAAAGCAATATTGTAAAGGCAAGTCTTTATGAGACATAATCCTCTTCATTAGTTCCTTCTTCTTTAGCAATGGTTTTTTCATCAAGTCTTTAGCAATGATGTTCATAAGAACCTTTTATTTTCTAAAACCTCATTTTCTAACTTCGAAACTTAAAACATATTTTAAAATTATTTATTTTAATTTAAACCAACAAAAATAAAATATTTAATAATAATAGTAATCAAAATATTACAAGCATTATGACCACATAGTCCTAATAAGAAAGGATTCTCCCATCGGCAGAGCTACGTGGGAGTGCAGGCGGGCAAATGCATCCCCTTATTTCAGTAAAATCATTAGTATCTATCCTAAAATATTATATTTTGAACCCTCTAATTTTATGTATTTAAACCTCCTTACCAATTCACATGTGAGAGTAAGTAAATGCATCCTCTTATTTTAATAAAATGCAAATATTTATTTTAAAATTTTATATTTTGTACCTCTTATCTTCGTGTTTGAACGCAGCTATTTCATATGATAATGATAATTATCAATTTTTATTTTCTTAAATAAATTGTCTGCACTGACCCAAGGTTCTAGATCCGTCAGTAGATTCTCCCTTAGGACTTATTTCCAATACTCAAAATTTAAAGGTATTACATTAACACATGTGAATTTGTAGAAAAAAAACCCCACAAACACAAGGACAGATTTTAGCAAAAAGTATGTTTTTTTTAATCACTATACAACCACAAAAAAATGATTATGCATTGGTGTATAATATCTAAAATTATGACCCAACCTATTGAAACTTAAGTAACGTAATGCTCCAATTCATGTACATAATTATTTACAAGGTCTTTTGGCCAAACTCAAATAAATAAGTTACGCCGCTTACTTTTCTAACGAAGTAGAAAATCTTATTTATTCCTATTTTATCTCAATTCCTTACCAATTTTTTAAATTAAATTTATTAAAATATTTCTATTTTTGACGAATTGTTTAGGAGGAAAAATATTTAATTTATTTAACTAACTAAAGTCCAAAATTATTATAATTCGTTATTTTTGCATTATTTATGATTTTTTATCATTAATTATTAAAATTATTGATGAGCAAAAATATTATGTCATATTTAGTTTAATTAAAGATTTGATTTTCATTACGTTATTTAGAATAATAACGTCACAAATTTATAAATATGCCTTTAATTTTTAAAAATTAAATAATTAACATACTTTTGATTATTAAATTTATCCATTACATTATATTGAATTAATATCTTATATTAGTTCTAAGGTATAAATAAATTAAAATTAAAATTTTATATCAAGGATGTATATATTTCAGACTTTTATCCAGAGAGTCTAATATAATTAATTAAACATGATTAGTAAGTTATTGTAAAAAATTATTTTTTTCGACTACGATGAAAAAAATATTTAAACTTGTTTTAATAATAAAAAATATTATTACATGGAGATACTATCAACAAATTTGTTGTTATTTTATGGGGTATTTGAAATTCCCGGAACTATGTGATATGGAATGATCATAGTACTACTCCTCTCACTTCAGTTTCAGTCTCTATGCAGTATTTTTTGGAATGACAATATGCAAGGCAACCTTGGTTTTTTTTCTTAATGTACACCACTTTCCATCAAATATTTTTTAATATATATCACTTTGAAAAAAAGTCCCAAAAAGTACCTATTTTTACTGAAAGTGGAAAGTTTGAGTTTTCAAATCCGACTTCTCAATGTAAAAATTTATTTTTTTTTTAAAAAAAAATATTTATTTTTTTTAGTTTGGAAGTCGGGAATTCAGTACATTTTATTTTTTTATTTTTTAAATGATTTTTATTTTTTATTTTTAAATTTTTTTTTTGTTTAATAATTTTTAGTAGTATTAAAATTAGTGAATATTATTGTTAAAATAAATAAAAAAAAAGGAAAAGTGATGAAAGTGGATATATAATGTTAAATTAAGTAAAAAAAGATAAAAGTGATTAATAAATAAATTGATTAAAAATAAAGTGGATATATAATTATCTTATCTAAGTTAAAATATTAAAACAACAAAAAATAATAATAATTAAATAGATAAATATAATATTGGAAACATAATAGAATAACAATAAGTACAAATAATAGTAATTTAAAAGACAAACACAACAACCAGATATTAAAAAATGAAAATAATAAAACGTACTAACAATAACAAATGAAAATGAAAATGAGGAAATTAATCATAATTTGACAGATGTTGTGCAGCGGACATGTCTTCTGTCAATAGTTGGATTATTGGTTTGTTAAAAATAGCTAAAATTTTTATTGAACATAAACGCTTCCAGTAATTGAATTCTGCTAACACCTTTAATATGTCTTAATCATTTTTCAGTTATATTATTTCATATTCGATTAATTTTTCTAAATATTTTGAATGACCTGGTTATTAGAAGAATAATTGTCTGACCACCTGTGATTCGTGAATTCCATAAGGGAGAACCCCTAGGGGCGCAACTTGCTTGATTATATCCTTAAGTGTTTCAATGTTGCATCGGGAAGAAATTTGAAATCTTATTGGATTTGTTCCAGTAAAGGAGTAACCCAAAAAATTGTCTTGTCGTGATATATTCCACTTGTCGTTGTAATACAACATTACATCATGAGTATGAGTGATGGTGGATCGAAGTAGGTTGAGTATATCATCGGGTGTTCTGCCGATGATACATAATAATTCTATAGGACCAACATACAGGTGTTTTTCATGGCACATTAACATTGTGCAAACATCATCATCATTTTTCAGTTGCAGAGAATGAAAAAAATATTGCTGACCTGCATCAATTGATGGTTGTCAATAGTAGATTTCATGCACTGATTGGTCATTGATTAGCTAAAGGGTGTTGTGCATTCTACTTTTTAGTGTTTGGAAAGAACACTCAGTAGAAACTCGCATTGGTATTGGAGTAGGACATTGAAAATAAACACCAGTTTTGTTATGTATGATTGATCCATTTGGAAAAATGAATGTTAATATTGAATTAGCAATGGTTTGAGTGCTTGTTTCTCCCAAGAATGTCATAATATGAAGATTGAATTTTGCTTGTGAAGGTATATCGTGTCGAAGTGTGTAGCTGTATTGAGGGAGATTTGTTTATTTATAGACAACTGAATAATTGTCACGTTGATGTTATCGAATTATGATAACGTTAGAATTGTGTATTTGGGTAGAGATTTGTCTGGTATCCAATGTTGATTGAGAAATGTCATTATTTCAACTTTTGCTTTTATCGATATAGTGCATAGTGTTGTCATTTTAGACTATGATTTTAGCATTGTACGTAGTGTACCGGTCTATTATTGATGTTATACATTGATTTTAAATTGACAGTTGTCCATTATTTGGAATAGGTTTGTCAGGTATCCAATGTTGATTGAGACATGTCATTATTCCAACTTTTTTTCTTTTATTGATATAGTGCATAGTGTTGTCATTTTAGACTATGATTTTAGTCTTGTACGTAATGTACCAGTCCATTATTGATATCATATTTTGAATTTAAATTGGTAGTTGTCCATTATTTGAAATAGGCTTGTCAGGTATCCAATGTTGATTGAGACATGTCATTATTCCAACTTTTTCTTTATTGATATAATGTATAGTGTTGTCATTTTAGACTGTGATTTTAGCCTTGTATGTAATGTACCAGTCCATTATTGATGTCATACATTGAATTTAAATTGACAGTTATCCATTATTTGGAATATGTTTGTCAGGTATCCAATGTTGATTGAGACGTGTCATGATTCCAACTTTTGCTTTTATGGATATAGTGCCTAACATGACCACTTAAACATTGTTTTAAGAGTCGAAAACATGTTTTTGTTGTTTTTTGGCCATTTTTTGAGGGCGTTGTTGATGAAACCGTTAGACGATATATTTTTTTGGGTTGTTTGACGTGAAAACTATGAAAAAAACTTGGAAGAAATTTTTTTAATGTCTTGGAAAAATTTTAAAAAAAATTCCTAACGTGACTACTTAAACATTGTTTTAAGGGTCGAAAACATGTTTTTGTTGTTTTTTGGCCATTTTTTTAGGGCATTATTGATGAAATTATTAGACGATATATTTTTTTGGGTTGTTTGACGTGAAAACTATGAAAAAAACTTGGAATACATTTTTTTCATGTCTTGGAGAAATTTTTTAAAAAAATGCCTAACATGACCACTTAAACATTGTTTTAAGGGTCGAAAACATGTTTTTGTTGTTTTTTGGTCATTTTTTGAGAGCGTTGTTGATGAAACTGTTAAACAATACATTTTTTTTGGGTTGTTTGACGTGAAAACTATGAAAAAAACTTGGAAGACATTTTTTTAATGTCTTGGAGAAATTTTTTAAAAAAATGCCTAACATGACCACTTAAACATTGTTTTAAGGGTCGAAAACATATTTTTGTTGTTTTTTGGCCATTTTTTGAGGGCGTTGTTGATAAAATTGTTAGACGATATGTTTTCTTTTGGATTATTTGAAGTGAAAACCATGAAAAAAAAGTTGAAGACCACTTAAACATTGCATAACATTTCATGACCACTTGCACATAATTGTGAAACATACATCAAAAGGTTAGTTAAATAAAGTTGATCACATTACCACAATGACTTATACTTTAATGTCCAAGATGATGACCAGTCCCATAAGGCGGAGGATGTCGATTACGTCGTGGATTTCTTCTCTCATGTATCACTGGTTCTCCATCATGATGTTGTTGTTGTGTCTTAGGGTTTTCATTTTGGGTTGCTACAGCTGAAGAACTTTGTCCTTGATCTCCAAACGAATTAGGTGCATCAAACTGTTGCAAAAAAGCTAAATATGATGTCGCAGAACTTGGTGTATTTAAATCGGCACCAAATAAATTGGTCATCCATTCATGGCTCGTTGCACTTACTGACTCGCGAGTCTGGCCAAAAGGTTGATGAATAGGTGATGGAGTAGAAAACATTGATTGAGGTGGTGGATCTGGAAATTGTGCTTCTTCAAAGGTTGTCCCTACAGCGTTATGGGTAATTGTTGTGCGTGAATCATTTAGTTGTTGTCCAATCGACAAGAATAGAATAATGTTTTGCCTATACCATTCCATATACTCCAGTGTATGTGTCAATGACCCTTCAACCGATTGTCCAGTTAAAACATCATTGCGTTTGTTTTTCCATAAATTAATCTACCCCGCATGATATTCCATCTAGTCACTATAATGATTGCCTCGCATGTCAATCTGGTGAAGTCGATCTAGATTCATCGGATCAACATGGATATCTTGATGTAAAAAAAATTGTAGCTTGACCTGATTTGTTTGATGCCATTCGACAATGGAAAAACAAATAATTGCAGTGCATGCATACCAAATGTCCATGTCTCTGTATGCATGTCTTGGTAGGTGCTCTTCAAATCCTGTATATGAGACCCAACAAAACTGGAATATATGTAAACAATGCAACATTACTACTAAATTGTAATATGTGCATATTGATGGTGTCATTCATGATAGTAACATATTAGATGACTTTCCATATGATCTATACGAGATCTATACCCGACCAAGTCACCATGAGGTTTGCCTATATGTTGTAATCTACCACCACTGCATCTGAAATGTAAAAACGAAATTAATGCAGATGTTCATTAAAATGTTATAATGTGCTTCATTCAAATGAAAATATTTGATATCATTATTTGTAATAACCTTTTAGAGAGTGGATAAGTTGTTTCGGACCGTAAGACTCTTGGTGCAATAAAAGGCATGCGGTACCAAGTCCATGATTACAACAGTATGACACAACCACCCATAACTCTACCAACCTCTGATGATGCCCAACCAGTTCTTTATACATGTTTGCTAAACAAGCAGAACCCCAACTATATCTTGTATTCCTGGGACTGTTGTCGCTGCTCAAACAAAATTCGTGTTTGAAGAGGGAGAAATGATACTTGGAAATAAGTGTTTAAACGTGTCTTTTGGTCCGTGCATTAATGGGTATGCACATTGCAAACTCATCGTACAAGTAGATAGTACATGGCTTTACGAGAAGTTTATAGGCACATTATTAATAGCTACAACACAAGACGGTGCTAACCATATCTTCCCGATTGCCTACGCCATTGTAGAAGGGGAGACAACTTCAGCGTGAGGATTCTTCCTAAAGAATTTGAGAAGACATGTTACTCCGCAAAGTAACATTTCTCTCATTTCAGATAGGCACCCTGCGATTATAAATGCCTACAACAACGCAACTAACTTATGGGTTAGCGACACATCTCATGTCTTCTGTCTGCGCCACATTGCATAAAATTTCCTTCGCGGTAACCCCAACTGCAAACATCTGAAGAAATCACTCATGCGAGCTTGTGAGAATATTTAATATTTTTTCCACTAAAATATATTTTATTTAAAATTTCATTAGGTATTAAATTTATTGAATATTTACAGGATATGCATACACGGAGAAAATGCATTGGCGACATCTTGGGGATATTCGTGCGAACAAACCAAGTGCAGCTGAATGGCTTGATTGGCTACAAAAAAAAGATTGGGTACAATGCTTTGATGAGGGAAAATGTTGGGGACATATGACCACAAATTTGTCTGAGTCGATTAATTCCATGTTCAAAAGCACAAGATATTTGTTAGTGTCATAATTGGTTGAGGAGACGTATTTCAAGACCGCAAAGCTTTTTACAATTAGAGGCTGACAAACCCAAGCAATGATCAACTCCGACTCACATTATTCCGAAGTCGTCTCTGAGGCAATGAATAGAAATCAACTGGAATCAAATACGCACATTGTTAATGAATTCGACAGACACAATCACACATTTCTTGTAACAGAGACCCAAGCCTCACTTGAAACACCTTGACCACCTAGAAGATTTAGGGTCATGTTACAATCCCAAAATTGTGATTGTGGTGAATATCAGGCTAAACACTTACCGTGTTCTCACGTCATGGTTGCCTGTAAATCTGTCTATGTTGATCACATGAACTATGTGTCACTGCTATTTACTTTGCAAAACATATTACACATCTACGACAACTCATTTGGTTTATTGTCACATGAATCAATGCGACAAGAATATGAAGGAGATTAGTGGGGTCCTGATCCAAGGAAAAGAAGAAGTGCAAAGGGTCGTCCTATATCAAATCACATTCCTACCGAAATGGACTAAGAAATTGAACGGATACCAAGAAAAATGTGGAATTTGCCGACAACAAGGACATAACAGAACAAATTGTCCTAACATACCTTCATAGAATTGTTTTTGAAAAAATATTATTTTTTTATGTATTTTATTTATGATGTCATTTTGTATGTTCCATTTTTTTTGTTATTTTTGGTTGTTTAAATTTTATCATATAATATAATTAATATATGACAATTATATATTCACTTTATTTTTAATCTATTTATTTTTTCATCACTTTTCCCTTTTTTATTTATTTTAACCAAAAGAAAAAATTATTTTTTTAAAAAAAATCATTTAAAAAATAAAAAAAAACAAACATATAGAAGTCGGGTGGTGAATTCTCGACTTCCAAACTAAAAAAACGTAAATATTTTTTTTTGTAAAAACAAAAACAAATTTTCATATTGAGAAGTCGGGTTTGGAAACTCAGACTTTCCACTTTCAATAAAAATAGGTGCATTTTGGGACTTTTTTTCAAAAGTGGTGTATATTGAGAAATATTTGATGGAAAGTGGTGTACATTGGGAAAAAACCCGACAATTTTCTCCTCATTACCACAAGCGTTCATGGCATCCCCTCGCATCTTCTTAGGCTTTGTTTGGGAGTTAGGAGGGGAAGGGAAGGAAATAAATTCAAGGGGAAGGGAGGGGAAGGAAAATGAGGGAAGTTTCTTCCTCCTTGTTTGAGAATTAAAAATATATTAAGAAAGGAAAATGGAGAGTTAATAAGATACTTTTACAATTTTAGCCTTACTTCAAAAATTAATACACTTTATATTTTACAAATAAAACTTAATTTTGAATTTGTAGTTGGGGTAGGATACTAATTTTATTACTTTTCCTTCTAAAAACTCCTAAATCGGGGGAACAACAATTTTAATGGTTTGGAGGAATTCAGAGAAATTTTAAAAATCCTCAAATTCTTTTCCTCAAAAATTAAAACTCTCAAACAAGATGTTACTACCAAAACTTTTTCCTTCCTTTTCTTCTCCTCTAAAATTCCTCTTCCAAATAAAGCCTTAATGTTACGAAATAAATAATTGTTGACAGGAAGGTTGGGAGATTTTTTTTAGCAGGTACACTTAAATTAAATATTGATGGTTTTGGTGTGGACATGATACTCCTTCATCATCAAGGAATGTTCCTAAAAGTTCGATCTAGTTTCCACCTGATCCAATGGAGTCTGAGGCATGGAATTTGCTCCCAAACAGTACCTAAAAAATGATCCAAATCTTAGTGGTGAATTTTGTTAGAAGGCGTGCCAATCTTGTCGTTGATAGTCTAACTAGAGTGCTTTCATTATTTGCTAGCAATAAGTGCTTTGATAGTATTCCTACATGTATTTAGTATACTCTCTTAGGTGAAATGGAATAAGTTTGTTTTCTGTCAAAAAATAATAAAATTTAAATAAATTAAAAATATTTAATTATATTAATTAAAATCAATTAACATATATTAATTAATTCAAATATCAATTTATAATTACGATAATCTGACCTTGAGATGAATTAAATGGATAATGAATAATCAAGAATTATGCAGAGATATTTGATAATTCAAATAAAAGTTAATGAAGTTATTTGATTCTAAAATCTATTTTTGTTCGATCTTCAATAATTATTAAGAAATATATTTTATTCAGTTACCTTATCTAAGAAAATGGATAGTAATTAAGTGATTGTTAGTTAAATTACTTTTCTATTATCTACAAATGTATTTGCATTTAATTAAAAGTAAAATTTCTAAAATACTCCTAGTTTGGGAGGAAAAAATTGTTCAAACTTTTCCAATTTATATTACTTTTAAGGAGGTGTTTGGCAGGGATAAATTTTTAGTTTTCTATAAATCTTATATTAAGAATCTTTGTCTTTTATGTTTGACATTTTTTAAGAATAGCATTATCGAGAAAGAAGGTTTCCCGACAATTTTTTTACCTAGGTTTGCACAAACCCTTTTCCATGGAAAATGCAAAATTTTAGCTTCTTGAGTTAATTTTTTCTAGTAACTAATAAAATATAACATAACTCTTTGATTTTAAAAAAAAACTTATTTAAATATTCTCAAAATATTTATGATCAACCAAATTTTATTTATTTCCATGAATGAATCATAATTATCAAAATTCATAAACAATTCTGCAAAAAAAAAAAAGGATTAATGAATCTTAGTAATCATGATTCTCAAGCATGACAAACTTATCCTCTTTTAAGATTAAGCTTTTGGTTCATATTTCGTCGACCAATCCTTCCTAATCCACATCTTTGTTGATTTTTTTTTTAATTCTTTACATAAAGATTCAAAAAATACTGGATCTCCACCAACACAAGCAAATTGTCAGTAAAACTCCAAAATGCCATTTTAAGTAATATTCTTATTAAATTTGGTAGAACCTTTTCAAGCAACAAAACAATTCTCCGTGACCTCATCCTCCAACGATGGTGGGGTGCACATGCAATGACTCTCTAAAGGGTTAGATTTTAGTTGATTTACCTAAACCTTGATGATCTCCTTTTATAGAAATGAAATTTGATAATAAGATCTCAATTTCACTTCTAAGATAATGTAAATATGAAAAAAAATATAATCTTATCCTATATTTTTTGTAATAATAGATAGTTTATGATATTAAGGATTTATCTTTATCTTTCTACATGAAGATAAAGTTTTTCTCTTTTCTTATTTAAATATGTTGGATCCCCTCAATCGGCTATCGAATATGGAAGCTTGCCAAGTTCGAGTAGTACAAGTAACAAAAGAAAGGTGTTAAGAACCTATATAAATGATGATTTATTTTAAGTTTTAGTGTTAGAAAATTATGATATTATATTTATTTAATATTATTTTATCTATTAATTAAATAGTATTATTATTTATTAATATTAATTTAATCACAATTGAAACATTAAATCTAGCATGCTAAAATATATTTTTCATTCTTATAAAATGAAAAATATTTGGATTTATCCTTACAAAAATTTTAGTATAATTTCATCTTTATAAGATTGAAATGTCAAACTTTGACATAAAGCTAGGTTCAAATATATTTGTGTCTACATTTTGTTATTTGTGGTGGTTGGATTTTTGGGGATAAAAAACCACACAAATTATAGAAAAATCATCACAAATTAAAAAAAAACTATCTTAATTTGCAAAAAAATTGCCACAAATTGTATTTTTCTATGATTTGTGATAATTTTTTGTATTTTATGATGATTTTTAATTTTATAAATTTTCATATAAATTTAATCGAATTTATCTAAACTTAGTTCTTATTCAAAATTTGACACATTTAGAGAATTATAACTTACTAAAAATTTTATAAGAACGAAAATCCAAACATTTTTAATTTTATAAGAAGTTTTTTTTAGCTGATCTAGCTCTCTAGCATTAGAGTATGTTTTTACCTATTCACTAACTGATTCGGTTTTATAAAAACCGGTCACACGATATATTTGATTGATGGAAAATTTTGGATCATTTTTATAAACAAGGTCTACTAGAAACTTTTGTTTTGTGAGTACTTTTTTCCTCCACGGGCTACGCCGTTCTGAATTTTGCTCTACTCTTGGCCGTAATCTAATCTCCTTACTCCTCTTTGCATCTCATCTCGTTCAGTCGCGTCCATTGTAACTGACGCTGGCACGCCTTGCTGTCTCGCTTGGAGGTAAGTTGAAATTGCTTGTTTCGTTTGGGTCCCATAGACCTCCATTCTTATTGCATTGATTTCATGGATTGTTTGGGATGCTGAAATGATTTCGTGGATGTTGGTCTCAGATATATAGCTATAACATTGGATCACTTTGTTGCCTATTACTACTTGTTAGTTTCAAAGGAACGGATTTCCTGTTAAATAAATAAAGTAACATGGCGTCTGATCATCTCGTGTTAGTTCTCCAATCAAAATTGGAGCTTCATCTCAGTAATTCGCACAATAAAGGTCAGCTTTAGTTACTGAGATAAAACTTCAATTTGATTGAAGAATAATACCATAAACACCTCAAGAATTACACATTTTGTTCAAATAAAGGATATGTGAAATCCAAAAGTAAATGTATTAAGATTCTTTTGGTTTGGAAGGTTGTGATACAAATAGCCTGTAGCATATCTACAAGACAGATATATTACATTATGTTTTGATCTTCCCACTCTGTGAATACTATTGGTAGAACATATCTTTATTTGTTAAGATCTTTAATTGCTAGTGCTACAAAGATTATTTATAGGTAGGTGACAGAAAAAGATGAAGCAAACTGGCTTTGTATTTAGTAATCACTCTCATAGGAGCAATCAGAAAAAATTCCCTGATTTTCTTCAATTCCTGGTTTGTTTCCTCTATTATAACATGTACCTCACTCTTGCTTAGCTCACTATTTTTAAGGTCGTTGCATAGTAACATCCACACATTTTGGTTTATTGGCTTTATTCAATTATTCCTATTTCAATTTCGTAAACTTTGTTCCATACTTAGTCTACCTTAACTTTTACATGTTAATACCTCTTTTTGCTGCAAAAAATCTTCCTATGTGGCATTCCATTTCTACTGGGGGAGTTCATGTCTCCCTTAAATGTACCTTAAGTGTATTTTTAAAATTTTCTAAAGTTGCTCGTTAAATTTGGTTTTGTTTTGTTCTCTTTGTAAGTGATCATGTACAACACAGTCAACACTTATTCCGTAAAATATATTGCCAGCGATATAAATTGATGGTCAGTGTTATTTTATTTAAGTAATCATTTGGTAAATGAATGTGTGTGTGTAAGTTATTCTGCCTATGCAGTCACTCAGCTAAATTAGAATGTATAAGCAATCCTTAAGTTTCTTAGTTAATGATTGTTCATGATTGCATGCTTGTCCCTGTTTCACTTACACACCGCAATGACAAAAACATTTGCGTTAGCACTGGGAGGAGAGACATATAGTATGTAAGATCTGTAAATAGTTGGTAAATGTAGCTTAAGATTTCACACTTGGAAATCAAAATGACATATTCATTGTTAACAATGGAACGTACAAAGACAAAAGAAAGGAGGCTTAAAGTGGCCCTGAAACTGTCATTGTCTCTTCAAAAACTTTAGTTTTACACAACCCATAAACTGAAAATATAGGGGTCTGTTTGGCTTGTGAAATGATTTATTGTTTTTATTTTCAGTTTTCAATAAATAATTATAAAAATGCTACCTTATTTTCAATTTATATAGATTTCAAAATTTTGTACAAGAACTGGTTGCAAACAACATTTTGTTGTTTTTACCATTTTCTATCAAAAATTTGAAAGCAGGATACAAATTGGAAACAGGGTAACATTTTAGTAATTATTTGCAAAAACAAAAAAGGAAAACAATGTTTTCTCAAACCAAACAAACCGTTAGTTGAAACAAAAACAGTGACTACAGTTATAGGAGACTCAGGTAAAAGGGCTTCTGTCACTGCAAACCAGCCACTTTTTCTTCCAATAGCAGCTATAGCTCAAGTTAATTTGACTGGTTGTTAATCCCTTCTTTCTCTTATTTATATATACTGTTACCATTGTCCATCGCAAATTAGACTTTAAAGCTACCAGGCATATCATTCTCTTCATATTTCCCTTCCAGCTGTATACTCTTGAACCACTTTGCACATGCAATATAGAGGACCAAATCTATAGATGTCAAGATAGCTAAGAGGAAGTAAAACCTATCTAGGTGGCCTCTGTTTAAGTTTCCGGGGATCCACCCTGGCATGTGATCCCCAGTGGAGATCTTCATAACTATACTAACAAGTATGCTACTTACGTAGTTCCCAAGAGATATGGACGTCATGCAAAGGGCACTTCCAAAGCTCTTTAAGCCATCTGGCGTCTGAGCATTGAAGAACTCTAACTGGCCTACATACATAAAAACCTCTGAAGCTCCAATAAGTGTGTACTGAGGAATTTGCCAAAAGATGCTTAAAGAGCTTGTGCCACTGCAGTGGGGGCATCCTGGGTCTGCATACTTAAGTCTGTAGCATTCAACTATTCCAGCTGAAACCATTGCCATTACAGCTATAACAAGCCCTATTCCCATTCTCTGAAGCTCAGTAAGTCCCTTGGAACTTTTCTTTTTAAGTCTTCCGACAAGTGGATCAATCACTCGACGGTATAGGAAAATGAAGACAGCTACGCTGAGAATGTCAAAGCTAGACATGCTTGCAGGTGGTATTCTGAAATGGGAAATTGTAGTTTTCATGGCAGCCCCTTGCTCCACAAAAAGAGAAGCCATTTGTGTGAAAACCACCGAGTATATTATTGTGCAAAGCCAAATAGGAAGAAGTCTTAGTATGCACTTCACTTCTTCAACTTGAGTTATAGGGCAGAGATGCCAGGGGTTATAAACGCCATTCTTTTGGTCTTCTAGATCTCTGAAAGATATAAACGCTGCTCTATCCAGAAACCTTCAAGGCAGATGACAAATTGCATATTGATCAAATTGTTATAGCTTGGTAGAATGAAGGGTGGCCAATTATACTGAAAACCTATGGTGTTAAATTTGTAAGTTGTGCCATGGTCTAAGCAAAATGATTAGTTGAGGACATCGATATAGTAAAAGCATTCCATGGAACCTCTGACCTATAAGGTATAAACATCGATTGTTTTCAGAAGTATTTAACTATGTGGTTTCAGCTGAAATTAGCTTCTAATACTTACTTGAACCCTTCGGTGTGGAGAATCTTCCTGTTGCCATTGTTGGGAGATTCATTTTCATCCATGACATATAGATCCTCTCCATTTGACGTCATTTGAGCTCTCCATTTCCTTGATGCAGCAACAAGGACTTGGCTGAACCTTGAAAGAGGATTGCCACTAGGTTTGAAGTGTCTATATCTTGGGGTCCCAAGAAGAAATAAGACAAGGGCAGCAAAAGCAGAGCCTGCAGACACCCAGAACCCTAGAGCCCACAGTCCTTCATCTTCAAAATAGCCTAGAATTGTGTTTGAGAAGAGTGAACCAAGGTTCAAAGCCAGATAGAAGTAGCTAAAGAAGGCAACCTTTGAGTAACCCTCCTTTGAGTGCTCCTCGTCAAACTGATCAGCTCCAAATGTGGCAATATTTGGTTGATACCCTCCATTCCCTAAAGCAATAAGATAGATTGAGAGGTAGAACATCCCCATCTCCAAGCTTGAATGTTTCCCACATGGAATTGTTTCATTCCCACAACCTTTAGGCCTAATCAAGGAGAGGTATGATGAAAGAGACAAGGATACTAGACCCTGTTATTTCAAACCAGAAGATTAGTTTATTACCTAAGGCCCTTGAAATTAATGAGGAAGAATAAGAAGGAAAGGAAATAGAGGATATTACTTACTATTACAAAGATGACCTGAAAGATGGCACAAGTTTTGTATCTTCCCCAATACGAATCACTTAGGAAAGCACCCACAAGAGAGAAGATGTAAACTGTGCCAGTCCACTTGCTCACATTGTTTGCAGCTTCAGCGTTATCTTGCCCCATCACTCTTGTCAGGAACAGCACTAGGTTCACCCCTACTCCAAAGAATGCTAAGGTTGCCAGACCTTGGTTCACTGATTGATGCAATCAAGAAAATAAGCAGTGTCAGTTATTAGTATTGTAGACCGCGTTATCTGAATACACTCACATGCATCCTTGTGTATATGCATTAAAAATTTAGCTTGTTAATGGCCAGAAAAACTGGAAGGATCCTGGTTCTATTCGTGCTTAATTACATATTTTACAAAGAGACACTTTCAAATGGTTGCAAATTTACTCTGAATTAAATAATTAATACGTACCCAACTAAGGTGGTATAAAAGTATGTGCAGGTAACAGAAAACGTGAAAAAATGAATGTGTAAATATGCATGGCTAAATCAATCAGGATTACTAATTTACTATATCTCGCGAAGGGTAGTGGATCATGTCACTTCTGCATATATCAATGACCGAATATGATGATGATAAGTTCATCGAATCTTCACTGTGAAGAGTGCATTACCACTAATAAGCATTATGTACCACCACAAAAAAAAAAAAAAAAATGCACACGTGATACTTAATAGTATAATTTTAGGAATTTTGCTTTTATAAAGCATACACTTTTCGTTATGCAACAATAATGGTTTCACACCCAAAGTAACACTTCGAATATGTCACCTAAATTGTTAAAAAATAGATATGGATAAATTGGAATAATAATACCTCATTTTTTTTTTCATTCATTCCTCTATTTTCTTTCATTTATTTTTCCTTAACACGATGTTTTTATATATAAGAGAGAAATTTAACAAAATGCTAATAATATAGGATAATAACAAACTGATCTAATCTTAATTCGTGTTCAAATATTTAAATATAATAATAACAAACTGTAACAACCTAACAAATTTTAACAATAATTTGAAATTTAAATTATACAATTTAACACTCCCTTTCAAGTGCATAAATATCGGTCATGCCTAACTTGGTTCTTCAAACACTCTTCTAGGAATGACTTGCTTCAATATAGTTCACATTAGTTGTTTAGATTATGTGAGGTAGAAAGATAATCGAGGTACGGGAAGAGATTCAGAACAATAACATGTTCATGTCAATAAACTTCATGGATGGTCTATGAAAATTCAGAACAATGCAATTGACTTCATGTCAATGACCTTTAAATAGAATAAGTGCAGGGATAATTGAGATACAAGAATGGATTTGGAACAGAACCAAAATCGCAAGGGTTATGAGAGATAAAAATGGAATTTATGATAATAATAATCATAATTTGTAAAGGAATTGGAGAAGCTGAAGGTTAAGGAGGAGATAAATGGTTGAGTATAAGTGGAATACATTGAATATAAGATAAAGATAGAAGGAAATGTACGTTGTGGTGTGAAGAAGAAAGATTATAGAAAAATAAGACAGCGGAAATATTTTTTTTTTTCATGAAGGATATCATGACTCTCATTTATGAAAGAATCGTGGCTCTTATTCATAGAGGTGACTCTCATTCATGGAGGGAACCATGGTATAAATATACATAAATTGAAATAATAATTCCTCGTTCGTTCCATTCAGTTCTCTTTCGTATATTTTCCTTTAACACGATATTCTTATATATAAGAGAGAAATTCAATAAAATGCTAATAATACGGGATAATAATAAACTTATCTATTTTTAATTCCTGTTCAAATATTTAAATATAATAATAACAATATATAACAATCTAACAAATTCTAACAATAATTTGAAATTTAAATTATACAATTCAACAAAAAGGAATCATTATTTTTATACACTCTTGTTAAGTAGAAGTAATTTCCATGCCAATATTCACGAACCGCCAATAATTCTGTAATGGGAGAAGTGTTGCAGGTAGGAACGGATCCTCTCGAGTGTAAAAAAAACTTGACAGGTCAAGTATATATTACGATCTTACCATTTTAATTAAATTAAAAGTATATTATATTGGTAAAAATTATTAAATAGCTAGGATCTTATAAAATGACGAAGCATATTCAGGAATGCGAGTCGTATTTCCAGTACTAGCACCAAAAAACAAAAACCTCAATTTGCATGACTGAAGTATCAAGAATTATCTAAAGTCTCCCTTAGCAAACAAAAGCAATAATATTCATAAAAAGGGTATATTCCGTATAGTTTGAAATGGAAATTATTTCTTTATTACGAAGTATCATTCATATTAACAAAAGAAACTATTCATAAATGATTTAAAATTCTTTTATGTTGGATCCTTTTTTGTGTCGTCCCTCTAAAAACCAAAAAGAAAAAGACATTATTATTTCAGCATGTACTTTTCGATCGAAAAATCAATCACAGATTTCAGTACATGTACATGCACGCACGTTACTTATTTGCACACTTCTCTGCAGTCTGCACACACGAAAACTATCGGAACTAACTTAAGTACTTAACGATGATTCTAATAATAATAGTTGGCTGATTCCGACCTACCAATTTTCCTTCACCTTTAACGCTGTGCATGTGCAATACTACTATCTTATTTTTGGAACGAACTACTGACCAAGTCAGGGAGCATTTATCAATTATTCCTTCCCATTTATGATAACAGTTTTTGTTATCTATTATTCCGAAAGTAATTGTTAAAGAATCAACAAATGAAATATTACTATTATTATTTAAAATAGAGATATGTTGATAATATTAAATGTTATACTATCTACTCCTAGCCGTTGTTGTAATAATAATTATCATTCAAATGTAAATATATATTCAATTTTCTATTTTTTACTTTATTAATACCCTTTAATTTTATTAAATAAAATGTTAGAAAATACGACAAAACTAAAAAGTAAGTTTAATTTAAAAATATAAAAAATGAATTAAAATCATAAAATAGCAATTAATAAGTATACCAGCAACTACTCCTATATGTTAGCTACCATGGATTCTATCTGTGTTAACTAAATATAGAATTAGCCTTGCTTGCACTCATTGGTTAATGGTCATGATTCGTCTATTGTTAAGGACACGTGGCAATAACCCACATCATCAAGATCCTAGCATTGGTTACGTGTCAGGAACGTATTCCCCTAAATGGCATGCTAGTATATCCTCATCCCTCTCCTTTTCCTCCATTCTTGTGTCGTTTTATCTGGATTCAGGATATCTCTCTCTCTGAACTGGACAAAGAATCAGTATATTATATAACTCCAGAAAGATATATAGTGCAGTGGAGTAGTAGGAGTTAGCCCGCAACAAAACTAAAACCTTTAATTTTTTGTAAATTAAATGGAGCACGAGGTTCTTGCATTTAAGTTGTGTCGTTTTCTACATGATGAAAACTGATGATAAGATGACTTCAAGAAAGGCTGTTTGTTTGTGGACCATTCTAAAAGCAAGTTCTAGAGTTCTTTCAATTCTTATGATAAGCTAAGATATGTATGCTGCAGTAACCCAGGATCCTGAGTCAATGAGAATAATTAAGAATAATAAGTTTAAATATATAAAATTAAAAAGTATAAAAATATGAAAATATAAAAATATAGTAATTGATTCAAATATATAAAAAAAAATAAAATATAAAAATATTAGATAATTATAAATAATTTTTTAAAATAAGAAGTACACTGTATATTAGATTGGTCACTGTATACATCATTCATTTCATCAAAATCTCCGCTAGCTGGACGCAGGTTCATGAAACTTCTACGACTCCAACTTCTGCCACGAGTAAGCTCAAATAATGGACGCAGGTTCAGCAACTATATATACTTAGACGTATCTCTCTCACTCTCTCACATAATGGATGTTAATCACTGTAAGCTCAAATCAATAATAAATAATAATAAGAATCTAGCTAGCTAGCTAGCCAGTGCAGGGACATATACAATCTTGGAAAGTGATACTTATCAAATTAATAAATTAGGGAAATTTTATGTATGATGGTAGCTAAGGATTATTATAAATTAAAACAAGATCAACTTTTTTTATACTATGATATTAGTAAGAAGGTTTTATTAGTTTTGTTGATAATAATTTTCGGCGAAAGATCTGACTATCTACATTTAAAAGATGCAGAATAGGAGGAGGCCAAGTATATACATTACATATGATTGAATTTGAATGCAATAATGCGTTATACTAAATAATAAAATATAGTAAAAAGAAAAAAAATTTGGCCCAGCTATTTATGTTTGGAACTTACATAGAACGATGGTTCCAGCAACCCATCTGCCAGATTTGGCTCTGATTGCAGGGCGACCATGCCAATCAACACTTCCATCAAGAGTGAGTTCTTCCGTGTCACCTTTGAATTTTACCTGCATAGTGATTTCAACATTGAAAAACAAATGGCCTCATTTTTAGCTAGTACTTATTAATTATAACACATTCATAGTTTAATTTTATACATAGATATATACACTTATAAAATTCTGCAGGGCATGCTAAAAGAATGCATGCACTTGACTAGTGATCAAGGAAGTGTAGTGAAAAAGAAAGGGAGTCGAAGCTGAGAATGAAGGATTTGAAGTTTCTTGAGTTACCATGTATATGTGAGATTTATCATTTTTGCTCATTTAAATTAATATTATTTGATTTAATGAATAAAAGATATAAGAATAATTGACATTAAAAGTATAACTGTTGAAACATTTATTAAGTGTACTGATTCTGTTTTTAATAAATAAGGATATAAAAAACTAAATATAGTTATTATAAAGTTATATCCTATCAGTATCAAAAAGAAGATGCAAGAATTCAAAGGATTAAAATAATATTATATCATAAAAGATCTTCCATAATCATAAACAAATGTATATTTATGTGAAATTCATGGATTCTAATGAATTATCTTGTTCATAATATTGATATGATTGTTTTAAATAGAAATTATAATAATGTTTTCAGTATATGTAAAGTTCTCTCTATATAGTTATAAGTTTAATTAATAACTTACCTCTTTGCTGACTTCTAAGCAGGCCATGGTGGTGTCAAAGTTAAAAGTTAAAGACAAAGTTGTATTAATTTCTCAACCTGCTATAGAATGCAGGTGAGAGAAGTGAAGCAGAGGAAGTGTTGTGTGGAGTGAAGGGTGAATAAAAGAACAAGATCGAAATTTACACATGAAGCAGAGAGGGTGGGAGTGTTCAATAAATAGAGGAAGCAAAAGCTGGCTTGAACGGTGCAGATTTCAGAGTGCAAAAAGTGGGGACATCCCACGTGTCATCCTCCAAGACTTTATACTAAAAATATATAAAAATACAGTCAGCTTAATTGATTATTGATATGAAAACTTTGTACCTAAATCGATTGTTACAAATTATGATAACCAATATTATTAAGAGACATAAAAAGTTAAAAGATATATAATTAACTAAGAAAATATAATAACCTTTTCATTTTTTACAAATTATTTCACATAAACATATTCTGCAGTATTTTTCGATGTCTAAAGTATATAATTGTGTGATGGTAACATATGCAGCCGTCATCTACGTATTATTTTTCTGAATCTTTTATATCGCTATAAATTTGTCAATGAAGAGTATAGTTAGTTAATCATTTTATTAGAATATTTAAGAAAATAAGTATATTTTGTAATATAAGGTGGTAATTTAATTATAGGTGATAATGATTAAAAATAAAAATAATTAAGCATATCAAATTAAAATATAATATATGTGTTATGGATTTGATATATGGGCTCAATATTAAGGCCCATTAATATGTTGAAGATAACTGAAGAGAAGATCGCGGACTTCAATATAATAACAGCTAAGAAGATATTTATGCTGAGCAGTTAGAGATATTGATCCAGTATATCGGACGAGATCCATAACTGACTTAGAGGTGAGTTTGTTATAAATAAGGGTTACTTTGAGAGGAAACGGGTACACACCATTCGTTCTCTCTTCTCTTTCCATTAACACTGTGTACACACCTCACTCCACTGGTTGAGTATTGCTTTGTGCATAGTAATCATATTTCTGGAGGTATTTCTCCTCCATAGATACCTCAAGAGAGAGCTTGATCCAATATCAAAATCACCAGCTTCTTTACTGGACACACTTCGTAAAAAACAGAACATTGGCGTCGTTTGTGGGAATTGTAAAGTTCTAATCCCACAAGTCACGATGGTCAATACCAGAAGTAACCAGACTCCACACCCACGTTCCGATGCAGGTGGAAGAGGTGAATTACCCCATGGTAATCAGAATGTGGTCCATCATGATGTTGTCCGTGTGAGCGATGCAGTTTCAGACTCAGCCTTGTCTCTTGCTCCAGCAAGACAGGCAATTCCTAACGCTCATCAGTTGAACCGACTCATCAACCAGTGATCATGGCGACCCTTGAGTCGAAGCCTGCTGAACAACTCATGAATAGTGCTCTGCATGCGATTTTAGCTCGAATGGAGAATATGGAAAGAAGATATGCCCTCCAAAGGCAAGAGGGCATCAGAAATATCACGCTTCAAATAGAGGAACACAAAGTGGAGTGGAAGCGCGAAGAAGAACAGTGCATACAACGCATAGAACAACATCTCAGAAATATGGAGAACCCGATCCATAATGAGGATCATGGGCATCAGGATAGCCATGCAACCAGGAATGGGACAAATTACCAAGCCACCCAGGTCTCGGTTGTTCCAACAAATTGTCCTGTCGAGATACATGTAGATCCCATTAATTCGGAGGGACCAGTGAGTCGATTTGAGATTGGAGGTTCATCTCGAGTGAATATTAGAAATGATAACCCGGAGCATCAAGACAGTGAGAACATAATGCACGCACGACCGGCAGCTAATACTCAACCTGACAACGGCGGAGTAAAACAAACAGGTCAAGCCCGGATGATAGTCCAGAATCCCGCCGTTGAATTTGCACCTCAAATAAGGATGGACAGGGGAGTGTATCGGAGGAAATACAGTAGAGAGCAACACAATAACAGTCCTTTTTCTAATGAGATTGTTAATGCCCAATACTTAGAGGATTTGGATGGTTCTTTTTTTATCAAAATATGACGGAAGCCAAGACCCACAAGTACACATCGATGAATTCGATATGCAGATGTGTGTGCGAGGAATTGATGAACCAATCATATCCCGTATTTTCGTTACCACCTTATCCGGACTGGCCCAGACGTGGTTTCATACGTTGTCATCGCGATCAATCTAAAATTTTGAGGACTTCGGCCAAAGGTTTTTACTGAACTTCGTAACCAGTAAAAAAACAACCGAAATTTGAGTTTGCACTGGGCAAAATACGACAACGACCGGGCGAAACATTACAAAGTTATCTGGATCGTTTTAAGGAAGCAGCATTGCAAGTACATGGATTGGAGGAAAAAGTGCATGTCATTTCATTTATGTCGGGTTAAGTGGATCTTCTCGTTTGGCAAAGTCAATATACAAAGACCCGGTGAAATCATTGCTGGAATTTTGAGCCTGGTCGAAGAAGTATCTAGAGTTGGAACAGATGGAGATTGCTAACGCAACGGGAACAAAAAAGGAAAAAAGTCTTAAGAGGAGGAGCCCACTGCCAAGGGGCAGGCAACATCATGGAAATCCTAATCAAGGTAGAAACCCGAATGTTAAGTTTAGGTCGGGGAAATATGAAACCAAATACGAAAAATATACACCTTTGAATGTATCCCGGTCGCAAGTTTGGAGGGAGGTAGCTTTGATTGATATGAAGAAGGTGGAGCGACCTCTTCCAGTGTATAACAAGGTTGGGGTAGATCAATCCCGGTTTTGTGAGTTTCAGAACGGGGCAGGACATACAATTGACCAATGTTGGAATCTCCAAGACACGATTGAGAAATTTGTCAGAGAAGGAAGGTTACGACAGTATGTGATAAAGACTCAGGTCGGAAGAACAAGCGTAAGGGTGGCGAAGTTCAATCCAGGAAAGAAAAAGAAGACAAGAGGAAAAAGCAGACCAATGATGATGAATTTCTAGAGCCGGAGTTTGAGTGTAATGTCATCTCTAGAGCTCTGAGAGGAGGAGGAGACACTGCTAACCAAAGACGAAAGTATTTGAAAGAGATTATTTCAGTGAGAGAGCAACCCAAGTTTAAAGGGAAAACCGGCAAACCAGAGCCTCCCATTCTATACTTCACTGAGGAGGATATGAAAGGTGTAGTGCCAGATCATGAAGATGGCCTAATAATTACTGGAACATTGGTCAATTGTCGAGTTAAAAGGATGTTCGTAGATAACAGCAGCTCCGCGGATATTATCCTCTGGAGCGCATTCAAAAGGATAAATTTGGACGAAGAGGATCTCAAGCCATGTAAGACAAACCTGATAGGCTTCAATGGAGAAAATACCAATCCCAAAGGTTCCATTGATCTTCAGATGACATTAGGAACTAAAGACACATTCAAGTCAGAAAGAGTTATGTTTGTTGTGGCCAACTTTCCCTCACCATACAATGTTTTTTTGGGAAGACACACTATTCACAAGTGGTATATGTTGATGTCTACTAAACACCAAAAGATAAAAATGGTAGGGAATAAGGGTATAGTGGTGACAATATGCGGGGACCAAAAGGAATCTCGGTAATGTTATTAAATACAATCAAGGAAAGTGAGGGTGGTCCGTCTTCACCGCCCCAGATACGTCAAGGGGATCACGTCGGTCGGGAGATAATGGAGCGTCGACCCGGGGAACCGGTAAATTTGGTAGAACTTGACATGAGGGAAGATTCTGAAGAATGGAGACCAGAACCGGCCGGAGAGGTGGAAGAATTGCAGATAGGAAATCATTCCTGACAGACCACCAAGATTGGGAAAACAATTGACTTAGACATCAAAGTCAAGCTCACGGAGTGCCTCAAGAGAAACGAAAATGTTTTCGCTTGGAAAGCATCAGAAATACCGGGGATAGATCCAAAGTTTTGTTGCCATAAATTATCTATGTACCCCGGATCAAAGCCGATCCAACAGAAGAAATGGAAACTCGGTCCTGAAAGAACACAAGCTTTGGCAACGCATATCAAGGAATTGTTGGAAGTTGGGTTCATACGAGAAATCCAGTACACTACGTGGCTATCTAATGTAGTAATGGTCCGAAAATCTAACGGCAAATAAAGGGTTTGCACAAATTATACCGACCTAAATAAGATGTGCCCTAAAGATGCTTATCCAATGCCAAATATTGATCATCTTCTGGATAACTCGTCCGGGTTCCGGCTACTCTCATTCATGGACACTTACTCGAGGTATAATCAGATAGCCATGCATCCGACAGATCAAGAAAAAATAGCTTTTATAGGCGATAAGGCAAACTACTGTTATAATGTTATGCCTTTCAGGTTGAAAAATGCGGGGGCCACATACCAAAGAGTAATGGACAGGGTTTTTGAGCACCAACTTGGTCGAAACATCGAGGTCTACATCAACAATATGATTGTGAAAACAGCAACCATGGATGATCATATAGAGGACTTGGAGGAAACATTTAGTGTATCGGCCGGAAAGTTCCTTGGATTCATGTTAACCCATAGAGGAATAGAAGCTAACCCAGATAAATGCAAAGTTGTACTGGACATGCAGTTCCCAAAAAACAAAATAGATTCAGCAATTAACGAGACGATTGGTCGCCTTAACGTGTTTCCTCCCGAAATCAGCAGAGAAGGCACTCCCTTTCTTTAAGTTACTAAAAAAAAGGCTAATGTAGGATGGAATCCGGATTGTGAGGCGACATTCATGGAGATAAAAAGATGTTTAGCCTCCCCACCCGTGCTATCGAAATCGAAACTCGGGGAAATATTGATATTATACTTATTGGTGGGTGATGAAGCGGCTAGTGCGGTATTGGTAAGGGAAGCCTCTAAAATGCAACAACCTATTTATTTCATAAGCCGGGCCCTCCGAAATTCTGAGTTACGATACCAGAGGTTGGAGAAAGTGGTCTTTGCCCTGTTAATAGCCGCGAAAAAGCTTTGCCCCTATTTCCAAAGCCATACTATCATTGTCAGAACTAATCAGCCAATTCGACAAGTACTACACAAGCCGAATTTGGCTGGAAGGATGATAAACTGGGCAATACAATTGTCATAGTTTGATTTGAAATACGAAGCCCGGCACACGATTAAATCTCAAGCCTTGGCATATTTCGTCATGGAATTGACCCCAGCGGGTGGCGATTCAGAAAATGTTTGGAAACTATACGTCAATGAATCGTCTAACATGAAAGGAAGCGGCGCCAAGATTATAATTGAAAACCCGGAAGGGGGTGGCTATTAACAATCCCTTCAATTATTTGACTCCCAACTTGTGTTAAGCAAAGAAACCCCATTTAAAATGAAGCGTTGATAGCCGAGTTGTGTCAAGCAAAGGAACAAGGTGCGAGGAGAATAAAGGTGTTTACTGACTCCCAGCTTGTTACAACTCAGATTGAAGGGCGATATCAAGTGAAAGGGCCTATATTGGCCAAATATCTGAACAAAGTCAAAGAAATCATTGTTGATTTCGATGAAGCCATTGTGAATCATATACCCAGGGAAGAAAATTCAAGGGCCGACATTCTGTTGAAACTAGCAAGTACCAAGAGTCCGGGTAGTCACAGAACCGTTATCCAGCAGGAGATTGCTAGACCAACTTGTGTCATGATAATCTCGACATTTGAAGATTGGAGGAGGCCTATGATTGACTATTTGGAAAGGGGTATATTGTCGGATGACGCAATGGAGGCTAGGAAATTGGTTCGTGACGCAGCCATGTACACTATTCTAGAGGATGAATTGTACCGCAAAGGATTGCACACCCCAATGCTGGTTTCTTTGAGCCAGGATAAGGTTGAGTACGTGTTGACTGAGATACACGAAGGCATCAACGGCCAACACATGGGAGTTAAGGCACTAGCAAGAAAGGCCCTTTGAGCAGGATATTAGTGACCAACGATGGAAGCGGATTCTGCAAAGCATGTCAAAAAATGCGAAAGTTGCCAAAAGCACGCCAAGTTGTTGTGGTCTCCCCCTGTTGAGTTGCAGTTTATTTCGACGCCATGACCTTTTTTTAAGTGGGGAATGGATCTGTTGGGGCCATTCAAGGCAGCCGAAGGCCAACTAAAATGGTTGATAGTGGCAGTATATTATTTCACAAAGTGGATTGAAGCTGAACCTCTCGCCACCATCACGTCGGCTCGAGTACAAAGATTCTTTGAATGGAACATTATCTCCAAATTTGGAATCTTGGATGAAATCGTTACAGATAATGGGACGCAGTTCCTTGATAAACATTTCCACGAGATGATGGTCGGGCTACACATCAAGCATCATTTTGCTTTAGTATAACACCCACAATCTAGCAGGCCGAAGCGACAAATAAGGTGATCGTAGATGGATTGAAAAAGCGGATGCACGAAGCCAGTTCTAGTTGGGTGGAGCAGCTATATTATGTTTTATGGGGACAAAGAACTACGATTCAAATGTCAACCAAAGAACCCCCATTTAAAATGACCTATGGTTGCGAAGCAATGATACCTGTAGAGATTGGCCAGTTATCTTGGTGAAGAAAGGAAGTACTTCTGGAGGTTGAAGGAAAGAACAACGAGGCCTTGGACATTGAGCTGAATTTGACAGATGAGGTCCGAGTTAATGCACATTGTTGGGATCTTGTAGCAAAACAGATAGTAGTCGCGAAGTATAATAAGAAAGTTAAACCCAGGAAATTTGAAAAAGGTGATCTAGTGCTTCGAAGGGCAGATATTGGCAGCAAACACGTTCGAGAAGGAAAGTTAGCAGCCAACTGGGAAGGACCATACCAGGTTTCACAAGCACTCGGGCAAGGAGCTTATATATTGGAAACCCTCGATGGACGAATTATCAAACGAACTTGGAACGCGGACAAGCTGAAAATATATTACAGTTAAATCAAGGTCTGATGTTTTGTTGGAAAGAGTAATAATCCGGAAAGCTGGCATAATAATATTTGTTTTCCTTTGTTGGAATCCACAATGTAATGAATAATTCATGTGTTTCTCTTTTATTGAGAGTATAAGCGGTGGTATAACGAGTTTTTAACCCAGAACTCATATTGTCCTTTTTCATTGAGATTATGAATTTTTTGTAATTCGATCGAGAATCGTTTTATGAAATTTTTGAATGAATGTTCTTATCTTCATGATGAGATTGCAGACTTATTTGTGTACAGTCATGAGTTGTTTGTAACTCGGTCGAGAATCGTTTTTATAAAGTTTATAAATAAAGACTTGTGCGTACACAATGCATCATACTTATGAATATCTCGACAACGAATGACGTACTATTTAAACCCTTATCAGGTTGAGATGTAGGGCCATTTAACTAAAATGGTCTACATATAGTATGTTAATCATTGTCAGGATCAAGGCTGGGATCAGCCTGGACCGTGTTACAGAAAAGAATGATATGTATTATTAAATACTTGGTTGTTGGAACCAAACGAATATTTATTCCGTGTGCGAAGGATATTTTCACTTTTGGCCAAATAATTTCATAAGAATTCATATTAGTACGGATTCATGCGTATTTGGATTAAAGGAGCGAATACGTCAAATAAAAATAAGTTGTCGATTACAAATAAGACAGGATCAAACCTGGCATTGTTCAAAATGCTTAAAATAATTGACAAGTTATAGAATAAACTGGCATCCCAGTCCTTCAATCACTTATGCTCCCGAGGTTTGAACTTGTATATCAGCCTGTTGAGTGGAGGTCACTTCTTCTCCTTGAGTCGGATCCTCGTCCATTGGGACTACGAAATCTTTAGGAAGAGAAGGAAGGACTAACTTGTCATTATCCACGTAGGCTTGAAAGTTCATACCGGTGGTATTGAGTTCAACTCCTGGGTTTAAATAGCGTATTTGTTCAAGGGTGTTCTTGAAGGATCCTTCCACCGCGGTAACTAAGGCCTCCCCCGCCATGACAGCATCCTCCTCGGCCACTCGAAGTTGAGATTCGACATGTGCAACCTGGATTCGGCCTCTTTGCACTTCAACTCTGATTTCTTCAACAGAGTCTTCAGTTCATTGAAGTGTAAGGTCAGGATCGAGATCTTTTTTCAAGCTATTTCCAAAGCCGAGTGAGCACTT
The DNA here is from genome assembly GCA_007407185.1 of Glycine tomentella. Taxonomy (NCBI): domain Eukaryota; kingdom Viridiplantae; phylum Streptophyta; class Magnoliopsida; order Fabales; family Fabaceae; genus Glycine; species Glycine tomentella. The sequence continues at coordinate 95,542 of PYAF01004847.1, read as the reverse complement.
TCAGCAGCATCCAAGGCAGTTTGGAGCTCTTGGCGTAATGAGGCGTTAGAATCATGCGCAGCCAGAAGCTCCTCATGTGTTTTTTGGGTCTCTTCCCATGAGGCTTGGAGCTCATCCGCTAATTTTCTATGCCTGGTTTTCAAAGTAGCCAGACTTTGCACTAAAGCCACACATTTGCAGGCATTTTCTTCAATACGACCGAGCAATTCAAGGTCACCATGCGAAAGGAGACTTGTATCGGTGAAGCGCTTGGGAGCCTTGGCGATACGGATCATATCCTTTGTAACCCCTTTCTCTCAGAGGCATGCCGGTGAAGACCCGGACCCGGAGGCATCAGTAGAGGGAGGAGGAGTAGAAGAAACCAACGGTGGAAGGGGCAGTTCGAGTGCAGCAGTTTCCGGAGGAGAGGATGTCGGGTTATCTTTGTTTGTTGGGGCTATTTCCAATTGAGCTGATTGGACAACCTTACGTTTTTTCCTTTTTTCAAGGATGTTAAGGAAAGCTAGAGGTTGTGATCGCTTGGGGGGTGAGAACGCTCAGTCACTGAGGCGGAAAGAGCTTTTTTTCCCGTTGCGACGGAAGGGGTTGTCTTTCCCGGCCCAGCAACAGCGACGGTTGAAGTGACCTTGGTCAGGGCAGGAGAACCCGCTGCCAGGGTCACAGTAGAAGCATTTTGTTTGGACTTGGCGGAGGATGACGACTGTGGTCTCATATCGTCAGCTACAAAATTAAGATCAACAGTTAGAACATATTAGGTTATATATCACAAATCAAAATCAGGCATGTTCTTACTGGAGTCAGCAGAAAACCCAGATTGATGATGGCGAATGTAAGAAGCAACAGTTGGTTGTCTGTAAACTTCTGTATAGGACGCGATCCGGATCACAGAGGAAGCGTCGGAATCCGACAATTCCATCTCCTCAAAACGGTAAGTGGAGGGAGGAAGGTCATGATGGGTGCGGGTCCAATAGAACGGAAACTTCTACTCCACGTCCTGCAACTCTTGGCCATTTAAAAAGAAAGGTTGTTTACCAGGTTCGACAATAACCTTGAAGTTTTTATTTTTAAAGTTTTTGAAGGATTCAGTATAAACTGTGAAAAGCTTACAATTTGAACGATCCCAGATAGAAACCCATCCCTTTTTGTTAGGAGGTTCTCTACCTGTCCTACCGGTATGTACGGTGAAATAATAAAAGAAAAGGCAAATAATATAAGGAATTTCTAAGTGTTGACAAAAAAGTTCAAAAGACTTGATAAAACCCCAACTGTTTGGGTGGAGTTGCGAGGGAACTACATGAAGGTGATTTAAAATTTGCATTTGGAAGTCCGAAAGGGGGAAACGAATTCCTAGACAAGTAATTACTTCTTTATAAAAGAAGAAAAAATTGTGTTCGGTCCCTTCTCGGATAGAACAGACAGGTTCGTCCAGGTTAGGAGCACAAACACAAAAATCGTCCTGATTTCCAACCGGGAGTGCAACAATAATTTTTGGCTGTAAATCAAAAAGGGTATTTAACACCTCATAAGTGACCCATGGAAATTTGGTAGCTAAGATAGGAGGACAGTCTGAATGAGAGACCTAGTAGAGTGAGATTCAACGAATAGCTCTGATGATGATGGATTCATAAATACCTACGTAAAAGAGATAAGAATCAGTAAAACATACCTGAAAGGGAAATATGGGTCGTATGAGTAGAAGAGTTGGTTAAGGTGCCATCAGGGGTAGGAACGACGTTTGTAGGACTACTTGTGTTAGGAGACATTTTCTGTACAAGCGCCTCATTTTGGAGCGCAGTTCTCGGTCTGGGAACGAGAATCGGGTTGTGCCGGCATGATCCAATTATTGAATCAGCCCTCAAATCGAGCCCGAATTTTAAAAGATAGGAACTATCAACAATATAGTCAATGCACGGATCGAACTGGGTTTCAAAAGTGCAATCCAAGGAATTATTTTGTTCTAAAGATGAGAACGGAGTTTGGGGCGTAGAACTTAAAGTTGAAAGGGGAGGATTTTCGGAAGAATTTCCAAACTCAGAGATGGATTTGTCTTGCTGAGGCATTATGGGAATTTTAGGGCTAGAAATTTTGGTTTTCTTTGTGTTGGTTTTCTTTGTGGCATTGGAACCACCAGAAGGGCCACGTAAGAAATCTTTTTTCTTTTCGTCTTCTGAAAAGGGAAATCCGAAGAGCCAGTATCCAATTTTGCGCGGAACTATTTTGTGCAAATGTGCTTCCTCTTCGGGCGTAAATTTTATTTTAAAAAAGACGAAATGGGATTTCACGCAGACGGATGAAAAGGAAGTGCAAGAATGATGAATAAAGAAAATGACTCAAGAACAGAAACAGAAACTTAGGAGTAAGAAGGAATAGAACAAAAGTTACGAAGATGATGTACAATTACAACGATGATAAAAAGAAAGAACAAAATTATAATGTACGATGGAATTGTAAATGAAAAAGGAAGTTTATGGTAGTGAAGATACCTAGTGGGAGAGAAGTCTTGAAGAGTTTGGTGGTGAAAGATGATGAACAATAGAGGAAAGAAAGCGCAAACGCAGAGAATGCAGAAGAAGCTTGAGAGAAACATAAAGAAAATGTGACCTTTATTGTAATCTTTAAGAGATATAAAGAAGAAAATGTAACTGTCGCAGACACGAAACGATGCAGTTACATAACTGGCAGGCATGAATCGTCATATAGGGGTGAAACGGTCAAATCCATTTGATAGTTGGGGGCAAAATAGACAAAAAAATTCAAACATCATGATTAAGGCATGTAATGAAGCGATGGAGCATTAAATGTGTAGACTGTATGATTCTATTCAAGACAAGACATGATGACGTTATTTCATCAAGACACTCCTCATTCTATATGATAAGAGTATAGAGATGAATTGACTATCCAAATCACAAAGGATAATATATTTCAGTATCCCGGTTGTGGTAAGAAAGGTTCAGGATCGAATTAGATCCTGAATAAGGATGGTCGGGGTGATATAAGAAATATCCCGGCGTATGATAATGAGCAGTCGATCAGAGAGGAGTATCAATTGTTTAAGTTGCTGGAAAAAATAGCCTAGAATAATGCATCCGGGCTATCAAGAATCCTCGATAACCGGGTTGGGGGCAACTGTTACGGATTTGATATATGGGCTCAATATTAAGGCCCATTAATCTGTTGAAGATAACTGAAGAGAAGATCTTAGACTTCAATATAATAACAGCTAAGAAGATATTTATGCTGAGTGGTTAGAGATGTTGGTTCAATATATCGGACGAGATCCATAACTGACTTAGAGGTGAGTTTGTTATAAATAAGGGTTACTTTCAGAGAAAACATGTACACACCATTCGTTCTCTCTTCTTTTTCCATTAACACTGTACACACACCTTACTCTACTGGTTGAGTATTGCTTCGTGTATAATGGTCATATTTCTAGAGGTATTTCTCCTCTATAGATACCTCAAGAGAGAACTTAATCCAATATCAAAATCACCAACTTCTTTATTGGACACACCTATTCATAAAAAACAGAATAATATGGTACGATAGATATCAATAAATGCAAAGAATTTTCTTTTGGATTGAAATATAAGCAGGTAGATGTCATATTTAGCACCCACATAAAATCTTCTTTTCATTTTCTTTTATTTTTGGTTATATTTTAATTTTATTTTTTTATATTCAAATCGATAGATATATTTTAATTAACTTATTAGAATATTATCATTTTTAATGTTGTTAAAATATTTATTATTTGTTAGTTTTTACAAAAATATTTTTCCTTTATCTAATTTTTAATAAAAACTAATGAATATTTAATAATATATTATCATTTGAATTATTTTAAGATAATTATTTTAAAATTTAACAAATTTATCATATAGATTATAATTGGATAATCTCTCTAAGAAATATTGCATAACCCTTTTCTCTTTAATAAATACTGTTTTCCAAAGGATAAATTACTCATTTGTTTTCACAATTTCAAGTCAAAAATTTTATTTAATTTTAATAGTTCGAAATCATTTGAAGACTTTAAGAGTTTTTATAATTCTTTAACAACTTAAAATTATCCTTACTAATTGTATATGTTTTCTATTAAGAGAAAAACTATAAGAATATATAAGAAAGGGATTGGACCCTTTACTTTGTTTAAAAACCGTAAAGATTATTTTATATTTAAAAAATTTGTAAACCCATTTTAAAAATAAAACTCAACTATAAATAGCGCCTAGCCTAATAACAATAATAAACGCCGAAATTAAATCATTAATCAAAGTTATGACCAAGCATTATAGGCCCTCGCGTGGTTAATTATTAGTAGCTCGTTTGACGTTGAAGGTTCTTGGTCCTGTTTATTTTAAGGTTGAGTTAAGTTTATTAATTTTAATAAAATTAATTTTGAATAATTGAATAAATTAGTATAAACTTTTAATTAATTTTAACCATAGATTTATATTGAAATGTATATTTATTAGGAAGTGTGAATTAATTTTCTAATACTAATTAACACAAGCAGGACTTCAAGAACCTCTAGGCGGTGTAAAAAATTTAATTTGACAATTTAATCCCCAACTTAGCAGACAATTAATCTACAAGATTAACAAACTACATAAGCAGCATTAATAAAAACACGTGATTTGATCATCCTATAATAGACAAGTAATTTAGTTAGAAAATACCATAACGTACCTCTGGCAACTTCGTGCATTGAATTTTTCCGTAAAAAAATAAAATTCATGCATTGAATTTTATATGGGTAATTTCAACCAAAGAAAAAAGGAATAAAATTCTAGTAGACAAACGTGCCATAGCGGGGCAGCAGACAACAGGAAAAAATACTCATTCACATGGGATTTAATTTGCATATGTTTGGTGACAGCAGTATCTTAAATTAATTTAAATATTATGGATGAACATTCATCACTACTCAATTGTCTGTTGAGCAATTTTTATATAAACACCTGCTTCTTGGAGAATCAATAAAAAAAAATAAAAGATAATATTAAAGTTAATAATTTTTGTAAAGTCATTGTTGTCATTTTTCAATTCACATTTTAATATATGTATTGAGTTTTTAATTGACTGTCAAAAATAAAGAAAAGTTTATATTCTCATTCAATTAAAATTGTATTACAACTTTTATGATTATATAATAAGTTTAATTTCTATGTATTATTCACATAATTTTTTTTATACTCAATCAATAAAAAATTATATTAAATATGATTTTTAAGATATCCGGTATAAAAAACAACACCTTATCATATATGTCAATTTTAGATTGAACATATAATACCGTGTGATAACCCTTAACTTACACCACCTATACATTTAAGTTAATTAAACTCTTTTGCATGATATAGAGTTGGATCCATTTTGTCCACATTATATTATTTTAAATAAGATGATAAATTGTTACACAAGACAAAGTGTCTATTGCATTTTCACGCTTAATTAAGTTGAAAAGTTCATAAATTCACCTCATGGAAATCACTTTTACGATAATTAAAATCAATTTTCATTTTCGAAAAAACAAAAGTGGCAATAATCAAATTTTCTGCTCCCTTGTTCTGTAACAAAAACAAAAATCCTAGTCACCTGATTGAATAATTCTTTGATATTCGTGAACTGATATATATAATATTTAACGTCCATAAAAAAAGCTCATGCAATTGTTTAAAACATATGTTTTTTGCTTTTGTTTTTATTTCCCCCAGTACTAGTCCAAGGTGGCAAGGTAGTATATTTCTAGCTGCAAGTTTAAGTCCATTTGAATATTCTATAAAACTAATCTCCGTATCTTATCGTTATCGTACTATTTCAGGGAGTGACCATGAGAAGACGAGAGTTAATAGTTAATTATTCCGTGGAATAAACATAATCACATATCGTTTTGTGATTTGCTTGTTATAGATTTAGTTCAATTATATTATTACATGTGATACGATTCCATTATTCCATTATACATGCTCATCATTTCATTCCTCGGCAAAAAGCAAGGTTTACAATTGTAACATTCCAAGTGTTTTCTTTCCCTAGCCAATGGGAAACTATATGTCATTTATTGAATGAATTCTGATTAATTATATTTATATACATATGATAGACATCAAGTTGTTGAGACATTCTTTGCCAGCTTCTGAATGCAGTAACAGTGTGATAGGATCACATATTCGCAGACAACCAGGCAACTTACGTAATTAATTAATGGTATCATATATCATAAAAGTTTAAATATAGTTAGCAAAGGTATATTTCATAAAACTCCAATTGCAATAATTGCTTTGCTTTTAAAAACTATGATTCCTAGCCAATACTATCACCTAAACGAGCTTGACAAGTTATGTGTACCAAACAAAGAGTTTGAAAAGCAAATAATTTATCCAAAGTGCATTTAAACAACCCTTGTGTAGTATTATTATTATGAGTTATGACCCCAACTTGCATGTCCGGCTGCTATTACCAAATTAAATGTAGAAAATTATTGTATTCATTTCATTCATTAATGTGAGATACGTTTATATAATCTACTATTTATACAAGCTAAATATGTAACGGAAGTTCTAACGAGTGTTATATTTTTTTGGTAACTAATAGCAGCACCTGATGACCAGAGAGCTGGAGTGGGTCACCCCCCAAAAAAATTAATTAAAAAAAAAAACTAAAATGAAAGGAAAAAAAAGGAAAGAAAAATATTAAAATAATAAAAAGAAAAGAAAACATAAAAAAGGAAAAAATATATAAAAAAAAGAAAGAAAATGTAGTAAAAATAAAATAGGAAAGAGAGATTACAGAAAAAGAAAAAATGGAAATAAAAATGATAAAACAGAAAAAATAATAATAAAAAAGAAAAGGATAAAGAGGAAGATGGAGAAAGAACACTATATAAGGGAGATGTTTGGACACAAAAGAGAAAAAGGAAACACAAATCTCAAGAGAACTTAAGGAGTCAAAAAAGTTGTTTCATTTGGTAAACAAATGAAAGTGAAGAGTCTCAGTTATCTATTATTCCTTTCTTTTTATCTTTTTTTTAGGTTCTTCTCTTTCTTCTTCATGTTATTATTCTTCTAAAATAAATTAAATTGTTATTTGTGCCCCTTTTTACACATGCACCCTCTACCATATTGGACTGAACCTGCTTTTGTTAAATATGAAACGAAATAAAAAAAATATAAACTACTTTTTCGGTCGTTAATGTTGTGCAATATATTGTGTGCATCTCATTCAAAATGTAACAGTGATTTACTTTACGCGATTGTCATTGATACTTGATATTGTTTATCATTGACTTGCAGACAAAATATAGGGAATGGTGAGTAGTACCATTGGTGCTTTGAGCATGACTTTAGATCCAAGAAACAAGTACAAGTCATTTAACAGTGATGATATTTGCAAACTTAAATTTTATTATAGAGATTTCATAGAACAAGAAAAATTGCATTTAAAGATGGAGTTACAACATTCTAATCTTGACATTCTTAAACATTCAGATTTAATTAATTTATCAATTACATCTAAATTATGTCAAGGGTTAGCAAAAATTAGAAAATCCATTATTTATCCTCTTATTGATAGAGTGATTAGACTTGTACTCACTCTTTCAGTTTCTACATCAAAGATCTTTCTCAGCTATGAAGATAATCAAGACCAGACTTCCAAATAGAATAGAAGATCAATTTCTTGATAATTGTTTGATTACATACATTAAAAAAGAAATTATTTTGAGTTTTAACACGGATTCAATTATAGATGATTTTAACAATATAAAAACATGAATAAGAGTCAAGTAAAATGATTTTAATTTCTATAATAATTTTTTTATATTAAATTTATATTATTTTTAAAATACTTTTATTTATGATATAATTTTTTTATATTTGTCACCTCTCAAACATCCTCCGGTGCTGATAACCGATCAACTAACTGTGCAATAGACTCTTTTTTTGAATGGTATGAGAGCGAAGCCCCAAGAAAATAACTAAAAACCACGTGGATCCTATCACACTGTTACTGTCCAATAGCTACGTCACCTAATTACGAAAACATTATAAGATAATTTGATATATATATATATATATATATATATATAACCTTTTAGTTGTAATTAAATATTATAAAATTAACTAATAATAAAAATAATCAAACATTTTTATAATATAAAAAGTATATTACATTACTGTTAATAAAGTATTAGATGATTTTAAATTAATGAAAATTATGATCTATATTTTTTTTTATCGATAATTGTTAGTTATTAATATATTAATTTTTTTATTGATGAGAGAACTCGAACTGACCATCTATCACTCTTTCTTTCCTATTTTTACTACCAATAACTGTGTTATATAAGAAATTACATTAATTTTTTGCAATAAACGTATATTTTATCCAAACCCATGACCTGAAAAATTCGGGTGTTAAAGTTGATTTAGTATTTTTGTGTAGTAAGCATAGGTTTATTAAGAAAATAAATAATTGAAAAACTTAGTTAAGTGGTGAGGAAAAGTTAATCTTAAGATTTATAAGTTAAATTAAAAAAATGAGAATAGAAGATATGAATTAATTAAGAAGTAAAGAAAGTATAAATAATTATAAAAAATGTAGAGAAGATCAGGGGACATGAATGGGGGCAGGCAGCTCTGCGTACTTTGCCTCAGTTTGGCTTTTGGCTAGCTGGCTTAATGGAGATTAATAAGTAATTTATATACAAGAAAAATTATTTAACTTAATCATTGTCTTTTATGGGAACACGTGATGCATAACGGCCTTGTTTCCACGAACCTTTTAAATCATTTTTAAAGTACCCGCATTAGCATTATTTACATGCCAATAAAAAACTTACTGCATGCGCAGTTTTAAATGGCCAATGCAGTAAGTCTTTTCTTATATATATAATATAATATAGGAGTATATTGTTAAATTCTCAAGTCATTTTCTTATATTTTTTAATATATTAAATATTTGGTCAAAATTACACTAAAGGTTTTTCCTTTATATTGATTAAACCTCAAACTTTAATTAAAAGATCTATTATTGTACTAACAACTTCTGCTTTATTAGTTTTTTTTAAGGCAAAAGCAACATGCAAAGACTTCACTATAGGAAATAATAGCCAAATAGGCATCCCAACAACAACATTGGCACCCGTGTCCCATTGGATAGATCTAATTAACAAAGCTTCTTTTATGAATTTTTTTTATCAACATATAATTTTTGTGGAATTACATGCACCTTCACGTAATTATGTTCTAAATTAGTGCATCAACTCATAAAATATAAACTTAACAACCTAGCGAGCTAGTATTTAAAGTTTTAGTACAAAATGAACTAACAAATTTTTATCAAGTTAGTTATAAATTTTTGTTAATAAAAGAGATTGAATCTTCAAATTTTTTCTTCTTCTTTTCTTTTTTAACCATCCAATCAATAATATATCTTCAATGAAATAACAAAAAATAAGTAGTAATCAAGGGACATCTTTCTTAAACATCATATTTTCTTTTGGTATTCAAAACATCATATTATGTATGATAGAAATAGAACCTGGAGGACCAGACTTGTATATAGATCTCCTCGATATTCATGCACAGTGGTGACGGTAGAAATTTAATTGAAAGGGGATGAATATAAAAAAAAAACTATATCATAATAAAAGTATTTTGAAGATAATATAAGCTTAATATAAAAAAAAAACTATTACAAAAATTAAAATCACTTCAGTTGACTCTCACTCTACATGTTTTCATATTATAAAATCATCTATAATTGAATCTGTGTTAAAACTCAATTAACCTTTTCCTAATTTCTAAATCCCTCAACAATAAATGTATTAAATCTAAAACAACCACTGTCACATGGTTTACTAAATAAATAACAAGACAAACAAAATGCAGCATCTTTGCTTGGAGAATACTCTAACCAAGATGGAAACAAATCAAACCAAAAAAAGCAAAAATGACGTTGATTCTTCTCTGATCCAGAAAAAAGGATAATTTTGAAGCTTGCACTAAAATGGACCAAATTTAAGATGAGCACGACGAACTTCATCTTGTTGATTTATAGGATATTTCCATATTGGAGGGTGTAGTGCATGATATCTTTCCAATAAAGCAAGATCAACTTCTTTAACTACCTTTTTATTTTCAATTCTAGGAGACTTTGAAGAATGAGTCTCAGTATTCAACAATTTAACATTAGGAGTAGACAATGGCAAAGACTCATTATTCTTTCTCTTCAAATAAGCATCAATAGTAGTAGCACCCTTCCCCATAATTTTTCTATGCGTCAATCACAAACAATATTAAGTATCAATGACAATCGTGTAAAGTAAATCACTGTTACATCTTGAATGAAATGCACAAAGCACATTGCACAACATTAACAACCGAAACAATAGTTTATATTTTTTTATGTCGTTTCAGATTTAACAAAAACGGATTCAGCCTAACATGATAAGGGGTGCATGTGTAAAAACAAGGTACAAATAGAATTTATTTTATTTTAGAAGAATAACAACAAAAAGAAGAAAGAGAAAAAGAGGGAAAAAGTAAAGCATGAAGGGATATATGAAACTCTTCTCTTTCAGTGGTTTACCAAATGAAACAACTTTTTTATTCCTTTTTTTCTTGGGATTTGTGTTTCCTTTTTCTCCTTTATGTCCAAACCTATCTCTTTTATAGTGTTATTTCTCCCTCTTCCTCTTTATTTTTTTCTGTTTTATCATCTTCCTTTCCTTTTTTTCTTTTTTTGTTATCTCTTTTTCCGATTTTATTTTTATTACATTTTCTTTCCTTTTTTATATATTTATTTTTTCTTTTATGTTTTCTTTCCTTTTTATTATTTTAATATTTTTTTCTTTTTTACTATGTTTTTTTTTATATTTTTTTCTTTCCCCTTTTACCTTTTTTTAATATTTTTTCTTTTTTCTTTTTTTTCTTTCATTTTTATTTTTTTAATTAATTTTTTTAGGGGGGACGGTGGCCCACCCTAACCCCCTAATTCTGCCTCTGTTCATGCGTCTCTTGGCCTAATTTGAGTATACAAATATTCTTTCTTTTTTTTTCAGTGTCAAACAGGAAGTACATTGATGACTAGCTAAAAGAAACCTCACAAAACTCCAAGGAGAATGAAAAAATATTCTTCCAATAGCTGGTTTGTGAGGAAAGAAAAATATGCATTATTCTAGACCTCACATATTAGGTCAATATGCAGTATGTATCAGCATCATGTACTACAGTGCTGATACAATCAACTTGAGATATTGCCCCTCTTATGATCAATCTCCCCCATCCCAAAAAAGAAATGGGAAAAAAGAAGTGCGTGTCTTATTTGACAACTTGTTCTTAATTTAATTACTCCTCCATGAAATAATCTAATCAACTCGATCAGTAAAGTTCAATTCCATCATAGTTTTTGTTCACACATTAATGCAATAATATTGATCGACCTAGCTAGCTACAATAAGCTAACACATACCTTTTATGTTGATATATTGTGTTATGTTGTTAAATGAGTTTCTAGCTATTGCTAGACATGTTAGATTCATTTGTTTCTAAGGAATTCTCCCACGTCTTATTCAAACACCATTTGTGCACAAGATGTCAAGTCTACAAAGTAAAAGAAAGCTTGTTAAAAGGATTACAATGTGACGCACGCGAGACCAATTACAAAATCTCCAATCTCCCCCTTTTGTTGCAGATGGAAATTAAATGAAAGAGAAAGAAAAGAGCTCATAAAGCAAAATGGCCATTAATTAGTATCACAATTTTTGTGTGGTGCAATCCAAAAAGACAAAAGAGAAAAAAAAAATGCAATCTAGGTATAACAAGTCAATTTTGAGTTAAAGTCTCTTTATTAATTAATTCACTCTAGCCAGTATAGCCAGTACATTTCATTTTATTTTTTCAACATCTTCTTTTTAAAGATACCACAATGAAAGGTGAGGATTAATTAATTAATTGGAGGGTAATAATAGCAATTAAGTCAGTAGGCAAGATTTCAAATCAAGAAATTTTCCCATTATGATAAACTATAAGCTATAGTGACATTTAATATTCCCTCACTTTTGGATGTGAAATGGAATTGCTCGTATTGTGTTTATGTAACTGACTTATCAACAGAAACTCCATAAAAAGCAGCACATTGTGGATCTTCTGACGCAATAAAGCACTAACACATGATGCATCCACAGCCCTGCAATGCAATAAAATCTGTGTCTTATCACTTTCTTTCATATGATTCTTTTTTTTTTACCTAATTTATTCCATAAAGTCCATTACAACACTTGATGCCATGTAGTTTTTCTGCATAACTTTATTCTAAAGTCCATTTCAATAGTCAGATCCCACCATTTAATTTGTATTAATTCATGAACATCAACGTCGTGACCAAAAAATTTCATGATTTGGTGGAACAATCTTGAACATGTATCATATGGATTGGATGTGTGAGGAGACAGTGACCTGTTTTTAGTCCATGTTGACATGCACACTTGTACACGTTCATTGGTTGCACTTATGTTGGCCTCTTCTGTTTGGCCTTTATCTGTGTTTTTTCTTAACAGGACAAGTCAAATGTTTTACTGTTGGTGTTTCAATCTTTGGATTCACTTATCACTCTTCTATATGCTATGTTGTTCATATTTGAAATACTAGCTAGCTATTAGTATTAATTACTAGTTTCTCTGGTTGATATATGGAAGCACAAATTCAATGTTTGCATTTGATAAACTATCGCGCATCATCTTATATACCTAGTGATATATAACGTGGCGTGAATTGCTCTCCAACACGGAGTTATTATAGATTAATAGGGAATGATTGCAGAATTTGAGTATTTTGTTTTCTTAATGATGGACTACCTAGGTTTCCAGGACTATATGTCTTTCCTATATTTGGCCACTGGGAATAAATCCTAGTATTTTAGTACTTCAAAAGTTCTAATGGTAAACATCGATGACTCTGTCCTTTAATTTTGTGAAACGTCGTTCGATTTTTTAAGAATAAATTGGCAGTGAAGAATAAAATAAATAGTAAATAATTAAATTATTTTTAAAAAAATTAAAGATTAAAAATACGAATTTTATAAGTTAAAGTCTAAAGTAACTAATGTTTATAATCTCAAGAAGTAAAAAGTTAGAATTTACTTTTTATTAATATTTATAAATTCATTGTTGCCTATCAACTCAGCTGAATGAAATTTGATATAAAATTTGCTAAAATTTTAGATTTGAGTCTTATTGATAAATGTAGATAATTGGAATGGAAAATCTTATTAAAGATATTTGGTCAAGTTTTTTTAAAAAATATTAATTATCAATTTTGATGACTATTTTATAGTAATAACATTGTTGTCTTTGATAAAATATCTTCTGCAACTATCAATTTGGTTGGGCTATTGCAGGCCAACTTATTTTTATATAAGGTTGGGATAAATTAGGAGTTATAAGGTTGGTTTGATGGTTGAAAGGGAAGGAGATGTTGTAAATTTGTATCTTTCCTTCTAGCTAGTTAAAAAAATTGCCTATAAAAAAAGAGAAAAGATGTTATACATTAATTGTATAAAAAATTGTAAAAATAAAGTATCTTTTATATAAAAATTTAATAAAATATTTTTTAATCACTATCAACTAAAAAAATATAAGTTGTCATCTGTACTATAAAATAGCAAAATAAAATACATAATAATATAAATAAAATAAAGTGTATTAATTGTAACAATGAATAAGTACAAAAAAAAACTCAATATATATAAAATATGAGCCTTAAAATTAGCATTAGCAACAAGTATAGCAATAAGTTTATCATTTATAATTTCATCAATTATAAAAGAAAAAGTAAATAACAAAAACTAGGCATTCGAGATTACCCCAACTCATAGCAAGCCAGCCATGTTCAAACTACTAAGAATTTGGGTTAGGTCAGACCGTAATAAAAAACTTAATTTTCACTACAAAAACAAATGGATTTTTTGACGGATGAAATCTGTCGTTAAGTTAGAAAATCCATCAGAAAAATATAATTTTTGACAGAATTTTGACGGACAAAAATCTGTTCATAAAATGATCATCGGAAATTTTAATCGACGGATTTTTTCGTCCATCAGTACGGGACATTAACGACGGACAATTCCATCGGAAATATGCATGGGTAACTAATTATCTACGTTTTTATTTTTTTTATTTTTCCAGCACCGTTTGTTATTTATGAATATTTAATTCTTAATTATATTATTTAACGACAATATTGAAACATAATAACATAGATGCAATTAATGAAATATTCAAATTCATTAATCCCAAACAAATTAACTAAAATTCAAAGTAACAGAGTCATAAAAGCACCATGTTTAATAAGTGAATACTAATTATAAAATGTTGCGTTTCAATAATCAAAATATTCATTGTTGTAATCCCTCTGTTGGTCATTTTGTAGTTGTTGCTGTTCCGACAGCTGCTTGTCAAGTTGTTGCGTGTCGGGCAGTTGCTGTTGAGGTTGTTGATGCTGTTAAATAATGTTCCACTCTTCAGGAGGTAGAAATTTAAGTACAACTGACTGAAAGACACGCATCTCCTCCTTCGACTGACGAATCCCCTCCCTTAGTCGAATAACTTCCGCATAATCAATTGGTTGACTGAAAGATCCTTGCAAATGCTGCATGAATGTCTCATCTCCAGATTTATTAAAGACATCCCTTATTCTTTGGTCCCGCAACAACAATCCAACACTGAGTCCTGAGTCTTTTTTCTTCAGCAGGGTTTAAAGGAGTCATTTCTAATTCACAACACTTGAGGCCACATTGGACCTAGCTTGAGATAGTCTAGCCTCAAAGTTTTCTTGTCATTGATAAACAATTATTATTAATAGTCCATTTAAACATTGTGACAAATAAGAGTGCATGGCAGATAATGGTCTCACATATGTTCGTCTAGATCTATCATCGTCAAACTCACTAGTATTCTTCCGTAAATGAGTTTGTTGAAAAATTTCATCAACATATGCAAATCGACCAAGCTCCTGAGACTATATTCAAAGTAAAAAATTAGGAATGTTTTTAACTAAATAATTATCAAGTACAAAAAAGTGGCATTATCGAATCTTAACATGGTCTTACTAAACGAATGATGTGATCCTACAAGGTAATGGAACCACCTATCTGCAAACACACACCCTTTTCAGATGCCCGATTTTTTTTTGCCTGTTGACACCTGGAATGATATTCAGGTGCATTCCAATGTGATAACAGATCGTTCCAAACACGATCTCCAATCCAATATGACTTTTTATTTTCATTTCGGACATCCCTAATCATCTCAGAAAGTTTATGAGAGGCTTTGGAGTAATTTTTTTTTAATTGCATCCTTTTCCTCCAGTCTCCATACCAATTTTCTTTAAAGTATCATAAAGTTATGAAATGTTTTGTAGTTAGCAAAATACAAATTGGTGTACATTAAATGAAATAAAACAAAATCAGCTTTAAATGGGACTAATTTTAAGACCCAATATGTCTTATGTAATAAATATTCCACACATTTAAATGCTTTATTTCTTCTAGAGTATGTTTAAGGCATTTCTCAAATTACACAAAAAAATAATTCTTAAATCATAATGTATTCATTTCAGCTATTGAAGTAATTGATTAACATGTCAATAAATTACCTTAAAACACTGGAAAAAAAAGATCTTAATGATCTTTTGGAATTGCTCCCCATGTTGGTCATGGGTTAACAAATTGTTGTCTAATGGATAATCTCACAGTCTTTGCCGCAACCTTAGATGGATGAAACCTTATTACAAAAATAAATCATAAAAAATGAGAACAGATGAATTGAACAATGATATAATTAGAATTTTTACGTAAATTGTAAATATTTACACTCCATTGATCAGTGTAATCGTAGGACGATCATTGGGGGGGGCGGGGTTCCATGACCAAATTAAGATCGTCTTCATCAATAGTCATGTTTCCTGCAGTCGTGGATGGGGATGGTGTGGATGTAGGCACCGAAGACGGTGGAAATGGTATAGGTACAACATCTACAGGTGTATTTGGTATAGATACAGTAGAAGGGGATGAGATACTTGATGGAAGACTTACTCTAGATGGTTGTAGTCTAACCACATATGATTTTTTCTTCTCACTTGTCTGTTTCCCACTATCATCAATCAACGGGGGTCGGGGAGAATCAACATTACCTGATGACATTTCTATATATATACAGAGTGTAAGTGGTAGTAGGGTTGAGTACTGAATTTATGTACCCAAAATGGATTTGGACCTCCAGTACAGTAGTACTAGCCCATGTTAAGGTAAAGCTATCTCTTGATTAAAATTTTTTAACTCTTATTTACAACTTTATCATTGAAAAATGAAAAGTATAATTTTATAAATTTAATCATCACAAATAAATTATGAATTATAATTTAAGAAAATGAATTTATTATGCTTAATATTTTGCAAATACTTTAATTTTTCTTTTCTAAATGTAAGATATAGTGATTTAATAATAACTTTATTAGTATTATTAATTATTTTTTATTATACACTTGATAATTCTTAAGCTAAAATTTATTTATACTTTTATAAATTATAACATATAGAAACTGATTGATACACAAGGAAAATTAGTGGTCACATGGATAAAGATTATAAGAAAAGAACACTTTTTAACGTTCTTTTTTCAATGCGGTTATAAAAGTGACACGTGTCAATTACATTAACGTTAATCTCAATTTCGACAAATTGACTTAATTAAATCTATTTTTTTTAAAATCAAATTAAAAGACCAAATTAAATTTTTAAAATATATTATAAGTTCTAAAATAAATTAGAGGACAAAACTAGCAATTTAGCCAAAATATATATACACACAATTAGAATTTGCTATTTTTATACATAAAATTATTATTATAAAGATTATTTGTTTACTCTACATGATTTTCTATTAAAAATATTTCAATATAATATTACAAATTAGCCAAATGTTTTATAATTATTTACTTTAAGTTCAGAATTTAATTTTCACAATATGATTTATCCTAATAAAAAAAGTATTAATGTAAACATTTCACATTCTAAATTAATTTATTTGTTAAATTAAAGTTTGCAAATATTAGATAAGTTAACACTTATGAAAATATTGAATATCAATTAAATGATTAAATGATACAATTTTAATTATATGATACAAATAAGGATAAAAAAATTGTCAAAATAAATCCTATTAAAAATTAATATTATTAATACCATATACTCAAATTGTAAAAATATTTATTTACATAAATATGTAAGAATTTATTGTAATTCAAATTTTCCATTAATTTGTGCTAACTACAATTAAGTCAAAATTAATTTATGAAAATAAAATGAATTAGAAAGTTTTTAATATTAAAATAAAATTGAATTCATTGATCCACCACAAATCAGTGAATTAAACAGATTGATCTACCTAATATAAAAAAATGTTAATTTTTTCTTCTTCTTAAAGATACAAATTTCAACATCTATCATACTTCAAATTCAAAATTTTATAAATAAATATAATTGTAACATCAAATATTATTAATTACGATCAATTTCAAGTCTTTTAATTTTAATAAACAACAATTACAAGACATGAATAATTGTCTTAGAACTCAGCAACAAAAAATTGTCTTATAACCTAATGATTTTTTTAGTTCATAGACAAATAGTGAAAAAATTGACCCATCATGAGTTCAATTGAGTGAATCAAACCATTTTTTTAATATTACTAAAATATATTTTTTAATCCAATCCAAATATGTCACCCATTGATGGCTAGCTAGTAACATACTAAAATCCGTGAGACATTAAATATGGTATTGGAAATTTATCATATTATGACACCAAACTCAATTAATTAAGTGAGACTCATTTGGTTGAGAAGTATGATTCATGTATATTTAACTTAAATTTTTAAAAGAAATATTTTCTTTTAATAAAAAGTTAGTGGGGTAAAAAAAATATATTTAAAATAATCTAAACATATATTTAACAAATTTATGCATATTAAATTTTTTTTAAAAATGATAAATGTATGTTCCTTATTTTCATTACCAAGCTCTCAATTTTTGTCTTATGTCTTAATATAAATATTTAAACATTTTCGACGGATTCTATTTTGTCGCTGAAATCCGTCAGTAATAGCATTTTTTCTTGTAGTGTTTTCCCACCTTAAGAGTATTCAAAATGGAAGTTGTTTAAAACATTACTTATAAAAAATATTATTTTGATGTGTAATACTGAACACACCTTAAGAGTATTCACAACAGACGTATAAAAGATTGCTTATAAAAAATATTATTTTGGTTTGTCATATAAAATTTTGATTTAGTTAAAATTGGAGAAAACTGTTTATATAAATAATTATTGTTGATGAATTGCTTAATTTTATATTGAATGTAGGAGATAAAAATAGAATATTTGTGAATTAAACAGTTTGATAATAGAAAATTTCATTGTAGAAAAAATTAATTGAGTTACTTAAGATTAAAGTAACATAAATTGAATTGTTTATATAAATATCATTAAAGATGCTCTAATTAATCTAACCTAGCTATAATCACCAGATTAATCATATCAATCCACTGTGTCAAACCTGATAATGGTGTGTAAAAATGTTGAAAAGTTGTTGAAAGGAAATTTATTAAATTCTCTCTTTCACATTTTGACATAAATTGAATTGTTTATATGAGTATGCTCTAATTAATCTAACCTAGTTATAATAATCAGGTTAATCATATCGATCCACTGTGTCAAACCTGATAATGGTGTGTAAAAATGTTGAAAAGTTGTTGAACGGAAATTTATTAAATTTTCTTTCACATTTTGTTAGTTGAAATGTATGTAGTGGGTGGTTAAATGAAAAATTCTAAATTTTCTTATAACTTTTTCTATTTATTTTTGTTTTTTAAGTATTTGTGCAATATATTATTAAAATAAGAAATATTTTTATCATTATTTCATGAATTTTTTTAAAAAAATATATGTAATGAGACTCTTTGTAATTATTAATAAAAATAAATTATAACAATTTAATACTATTTGCAAATTATTTTAATATTATTTTTCAATATTATTATTATAAGAGTAAAACACATATAATTATATACAGTTTTCATGATTTGTTCCCTCTTTTAATAAAAATATCAAAATAGTATATCAATATTCTTTTGCTACGTACAGTAAATAGCATATCAACATTACTGCATAAATAACAAAAAACACATTTTTGATGAAACATAAACACATTGAAGTTTCTTATAGCATTTTTATTGGTAGATCTCAAATTGGAATCTTAGATTACTTTTTGATACGTCTCATAATGCTAAATAGGATTGAAAATCTCTTAAGATTTCTTACATTTTTTTCTTTAATAGTAGATCTTATTTTGAGATTTTAAGAAAAGAGAAAAAGGAAGAAAATTTATTCTTTTTTGAACAATGTGTATATCTTAAGAGATCTTCTACAAGAATTCATCCTCCATGTTGGAGATCTCTTCAACTCCTTTATTGGGAGATCTAATGAAGATCAAATATTGAATTCAAAATCTTTGTTCAAGATCTTACACTAAAAATGCTCTTAGTAAATATTACTTGTGGACACTGTATTGTGATGGCTAAAATATCATATAATTAGAAGGGGAAAAAATTCATACAGCTTCTTAAGTATTTATTAGTGTTGTTTTACAACTAAAATTAAAGTTTCACTTTGATATTATATGTTGATGTTTAATATAAATATTTATTATGTGAATTGCCAAAGCAAAATTCTAATTTTAATTGAAAAATATATAGTACTATAAATATACAAGTAACTATATCTAAATTTTTTCCATTAGAAAATTAATTGACAGAGAACTATCAACTTGTTTATATATAAATAGTGCATTAGATCGATTTCTTTTCAATTACAACATCCCACAAACAAATCTTTCTCTAGAGTGAATGTTCGGTTATTCTCTATTTTATATTTTGTGGTACTAAGTGCAAGACCTGTCTCTTCTTACCTTTAATTAAATATGACCGTGTACCGAATTACAGCTCAAGAAAACTTCAAAACTATGATAATATAATACAATCCATATATGAAGCCCTACCCAGTTGGCTTTAATTAATTATGGCAAGGTACAACCGAAGATTGAAAGCAGAAACTCAATAGTCACACTAGCTTATTTATTTAAGTATAAAATATTGACTTGTCTAGGTGTACTAGTGTGCCATATATATCTCATTTGCACTTTGAAGATATGGCCTTAATCTACGATTATCTTTCATGGGTTTAACAATGAGCACGTACTACTTAATATGAACCATGAAAGGAAACATTGAACCAATTTTGACAATGAAATTAGCTCTTAGGGGAGGACAGAAATCTAGCCACGAGAATGGATTGTGGTAGTGCCCACCACTATCATTTCATCAGTTAGGTCATTTGGATACTAATCACACTTTTTTCCACTTCTTTTTATTATGTCATGTATCAAAAACGTCATATTCATACTTTTGGGCATGGAAAAGAATTAGATCATATAAACTTTTTATTAATTAAGTTTCATGGTATTTGCAGCTAGCTAGCTAGGATTAGGAACAGCTTCTAACTACCCGGCCGCTAGGTGAGAATCAGCATCAAAATTGGTCAGTGTGATTTATCTGGTTGACTGTTGTTAATTTATTACAATGTGATTTGTCAATTGTCAAACTTATCATGTTTGAGAGTATTTAACACATGGTGTGTGCAGTGGTGGAGTTTGACATGGATCTTCTGGTAGGTATAAATTCAAAAATTTAACACAAATCACTATTTCTTTGTGGATTCCAAGAGTTGGATCCACCAATTAAAATGGAAATTTTTTGTCACCAAGTGAAGTAGTCTTGTGTTCTTTTTGTGTATAACTTGTTAGCAGGTTTTCCATAACATATTTCAAAAAATTACCATTCATAATTAAATAATGTAGGTTTTTCGTAACATTTTTTTTTCTTCTTTCCTTCTCATTTCACTCCTCTTTTATTTTAGTTTTTTTTTCTCTTATTTTTTTCACCTTTTCTTTTTCTCTCCTCTTCTCTTTTTTTTTTTTTTATCTTATTTCCAATTTATCATTAGGTTCATTTATCACTGGCTCCAATTAACTTAAATTAAAGGTATTGATGTTAATAGTATATGCATGTGTGGTCCTAAATACACAAGATTTGGTATACATTTGCAAATCAAGAACAAATCCGATTTTGGATTAAATTTAGATTGGCATGCCAAGTGGGTAGTTCATCTGGAAGGTCAACTATATACACATAAATTATCCTAATTAATCTTTTCCTTTCAGGAAGACGCCAAGTTAGCACTAATTGACATTTGAATTTTGACACTATATAGTAGATAGGCTACAATAATCATCTCTTCCAAGAGAAATATTGGAAAAAGCTGTGACTGATGATGACTATTTTTCTGTGCTGTGTTTTGTCTCTATACCCTCTAGCATGAAAGGTATTAATGACTTCGGGGACTTTAATTTGATTCATTCAGCTTTAAAGTACTTCAATTTTTTGTCAAAAGAGGAGAGAATTAGTGTGGGGTAAATAAGAGTGCCTGAAACGCTTCAAACTCTAGTGTCTTTAATTCCTTGAAGGCTAGAAAAGCTTCTAAATGAGGGAAAAGAGAACAATACATTAAATTTAGATGTAACACTTTGTGGTCCTGCATGCTGCAATCATTAAGGGTGAATAAATCAAGGGGAAGTGCCACAATGGGATAGAGCGAAAAATAATACTGTAATAAAAAAGAAAGTGTCATTTTGTTATATAGATTCTTCATGTAAACATATATGTTTCATTATCATATGGCCGTATCCTTTCTTTGCTTTTTATTCCAAATCTTCCAGCTTTTTTTCATTTTATGGAACTTTAATAGGCTATCTTGCTCTTGGATCCAGCGCATCAATTGCTTTAATTTGAACATTTTCAACTAAAAGAAAAAAAAATACACTTGGAAAAAACATTTCATTTTTTAATGATATATTTGTGGATGATTAAGAAAACCACAATGTGAGTGGGAGGTATATATGTAAGTCTGAGCTTCTCTTCCCCGGCCCATCCGAAGAAAATGGAAACTACTCCTACTTGTGGACAAAATTTATGAATAAGCAAAGCACTACTTGCTTTCTCATAATCTAATTATAGTAACATTCATACACTTTATTAGGATGTTTCACTAAATTAGGCTGCATAATGATTCTGAGATGGATTAAAAACAAAGTACTTAAAAACTTGTATTTAATATCTGTTTTTTTCTTCGTTTAATTCTTTGGCCATTTGGTAATCTTGCTGACATTTAAAATACATGTGGAACAGTTTCTTTGACAAAAAAGATCAAGCAAAGAAAACTGATGCCATTAGATGTAAGAAATCATTAAAAATTAGGTTGTTATTATTAAAAGTCTATAAATAAGAAATTTGACAGTGATTTTTTTATAAGATTGAATTATTATCACTCAAATCTTCATACATCATTAATGTCGCTCACACAAAAATGTTCATCGGTTCGAAAGTTTCACAAAATATATTCATGTCATTCTTTTTTAAACTTTGCTTTTTTTCTATCTCAATCTCTTACTACTTTGGAAATTATTACTATCAAAATTATTATTGAAATTAATATTAAAACTACTTATATAACTACTATTGAAATGGATATTATCATCAAAATCATAATTACTATTTTATTAACACTTAGGCAATTCTCTTAAGTTGAAAACCATTTGTTTGATAAAAAATAACATACTATGTCCTACACTTAAACATTTATTTGTTAATAGAATATCTAGTGTGAAAATTATTGTTTGTAGATAGAAATTCTTTTCCAAAACTATTTACAATTTTTATGATTAGCAAAATTATAAGAGATAAAAAAATATATACTAATAAGGATTTTTACAAATTGGATTAATTGGACCGGTTTGGTGAAACCATGACCCAACCCAATAAAAAATTTCATGTTGAGTTGCATCGAGTTTGTGTTAAAATTCTTTAAAATTCAACCCAACTCAAATTAATCCAATCCGATCACGAATGTGTTTGAAAAATTAAGTTTATTTTAAATTTCAAAATATTTTTTGTTAAAAAGTAAAATAATAGAAAACAATGATTTATACTGTGGTCTATCCATATTCTATTACATCCTAATGCTTGAAAATTTAACAAACACAAGAAAATTTAGCACTTATACCTACCATATCATTCAATAAATTTGCAACATCATGTGTTGCATGAACTTTCTTCCTATCCTCCAAATCTTTTTTAACCTTACACAAGACACACCTAAATAATTTTATAGAGTTGCTATCATGATAATAATAATATTTGATTTTTTAAAATTTTTAAAAATATACACATATATAAATACCAACAACAATAATAATAGTAATAATAATTTTTATACTAATCAATAGGTTTTAAATTAAAATCCATAACCCAACTCATACTTAAATGGATTGAGTTAGGTTTGACTCTAACACTCACAAAATCCAACCAAAAGTGTTTGGGTCGATTTGAGTCAAATCGAATTTGTAAGTGCCACATACCCATGAACACTCCTAAATGCTAAATTATTTCAATGCATTATTTTAAATACAGTTTTCTCATTGCTTGAAATTACTTTATTGAAAATCACAAAAAAAATTGTGAATGTCTTATTTAATGATTTTCTCTCTTGATTTTGTAGTTTCTAATAAATTAAAATAATTAAGAAAGAGTATGTTAGAGAATACATTCATATCACTTCTAAAAAATATCATAGAGACAATGAGGAAGTTTTAAGAAAGGGTATAATGGACAAGATAAAAATATAAAAAGGTGGAATAGGGTTGTACTTATAAAATGGGGTTGTAAGTAGCAAGTGTCAATCTTAAATTAGCTTCTCAACCCAAGTCGAATGAGGACCCTTAAATCAAAATAAGGGCAATTGCTTTATGTTCCAATTTTTTGTTTTGTACACTCAAAGTTTTTAACATTCTGTCTTATCCTTCTCTCAATTTCTTTTTAATATTTGTTGGTCTTGTTTTCATCTTATCATGCAGAGGTAAGAAGGAAAGGATTAGAGGCGGCGGTGAGAAGTTATGATGCAGTGAAGAGGAAGATGGAGAGAAGAAGAGAGTGAGCTATCGGAGAAGGGTGATGGGGAATTAAAAATGGGTTGCATAAAGTAATTACCCAAACGAAGGGCGATGAGCATTGAACTTGCTCAGCCCACAAAATGTTTATTGAAAAAAACCCATTAGCCTTACAGCCCACAAAAAGCTGCATATGGGCCACACTATTGCAATTCGCCGAAAATACAAAAGGGTGTTGATTTATTTTCTTTATATCGACCAAAACAATTTTTTTTTAATTTATGTTTTTATTGATGATTACAGCAATAGTATTTTTTTTCCTTTCATTTATGTGTTTTTGTTTTCATTATTTGTCAAAAAAATTGGAGATAAGGAAATGGTGTTTTCACTTCTGAGTCACGAGATTATATATATAAAAAAGAAATTAAAATATATTAATTTTGTAGTTGTAGATGAAAACACATGAACTGAAAACTGAAAAGGAAAAATAAGGGAACATGCATTTTTTTTTTTTTTGTATAATTTTCTAAAAGGAGTTTATAATACGGATATTTTTTTATGAAGAGGAAAGAACCAAAAAACAAGAAATCTAAGCTCTACAGTCCAGAGCCCCTAAGGAATCCGATAGCAACTGCAAAGTTAACTGCATGGGACAAGATTTCCACACGCCGAAACCAGTAACAAAGAGTATAACGTTGTCGATCTAGTAAAAAACAAATGACTTTATGCCCAGAAAAAGAAATTCACCAAAAATAGTAAAATATAAAAAAATGAATGTTGTTTTGGAGTAGAATCATATTATATACCCGCATTTTTTATTTTGCTAACACCCGTATTTTTTTTAAACATCACATATAAAATAGTAAAATACTATACTCTCTCCTTAGAAAAAAAAAAAGGTTATAGGGGATGTAAAAATTTTCCCATAATTATTTAATCATAACCTACCATATATGATAAATTTATTAATTTTTAATATAATTATTTTAAAATAATTTAAATGATGATTTATAATAAAATAATAGGGTAAAACTATTTTAAACCGGACATAGATATTAAACTCATATGTGATATATGATAAGAACATGAATTACTATTTTAGAAAGATAATGATAAGCTATTTCTTATTATCACAAAACTCCCAGAAGATATGGACTATTATTTTGTTCTTAATTCTTATTGTCTTGCTTATCTCTCAAAACTGTGTGAGGTACAGCCCATGTATTATTTTATCTCATATCCTTGTGAATTTGCAAAACATATTTTGTTAATTTCTTGATAATAGTTACCCTTGCCATTTCCAACCGCTTACGAGAAACAGAAGGGTCAAGCAACAATTAAGAACATAAGTTGCTTGGAATCCATAGGATTTCAAATAGGAACATTATTGACATTGTTTGTGGAAATATTAGTAAATTTTTATTCCATCTACCGTACAAGAATGACTGTTAACAAAAAATAGAATGCAACAACCACAATAGGAAATATGACTGAAAAAATAATCTTCATATAAAAAGGAAAGACAACCCTAGAGATGATTAACAAAATAATCTTAATTTACAAAGAAACCGTGACGAGAAAAAAAAATAAAGAATACAAGGATGGTATATTTACCTATCTTGTCAAAAGTTAACATACTAGCTAGTACACACAAAATACATTACTCATAAAGAGATATTTGCTTTGTTTTACATACTCACCGAATTGTTTTCCTTAAACCCTTCTATTTAAGGGTTTCAACATTCCTTTGAGCAAACCTATTCAATTTCCCACTGATTTGTGAGATAAGTAAGATTATTAAAGAAAGCAATGCCCGATGCAACTGTTCTGTCAAATGTTTTTGTTTGGGATCTTAATCCAAGAGAATGTTTATTATCCTGAAATTTTGGTATCTTTCCTAAATGATAAGGATATAAAAAAAATATAGGGTAAAAAATATGTCATTTTAGAGTTTTATCAACAATTTGCTTGTGTTGGTGGAGATGCAACTTCCTCTCAATATTAAAAACTTTGACTTAAGAGAGTAGTCTTCTTTTCAAAGGTGAAGATAGTAATCTCTGAATGAAGCTCACAATCAAAAACAACTTTAAGAAATTAGCTCAAAATGTTTCAAAATTTACTTAAAATCCAATTCAACTGTATTTTAACTAAACAAATTTTATTTTAAAATCTGTTTTTGAGAAATTAAAAAACTGCTTTACTCGAAACAAGCCCAGCCTAACAATAATTGTGTCGTTTTATAGCAATAAACAAATATATATAATTTTATGAAACTAAAGTTACTGCATCATTAATTCAATTTTATACTATTTTATAAATGAAATGTGAACTATTAAAATGCCTTACTCTTATAATTAAAATATTACAGAAGTCCGTGTGTATTTGGTAAGGTCTTTCAAACATAATTTAAGGTAGTGTTTGTTAAATGAGCTTATTTTAATAATTTCCAAAACTTAATTGACAAAATTATTAAGAAAAACAAGGATCAAATAATGAGTAAGAAGAAGGCAAAGAATGGATAAGTGGCAATTTATGAGATTAAAATATAAGTAAATTGACACTTATCAAAGACCTAACAAGAGAGAAAGTAAAGGATATGGTGTAAAGAAAGAAAAAAAATGGACTTGCATTGCATTATTTTCGACAAATGGTGATGGCTGGATAGACTTTACAATACTTGATTTGAAGAATTCAAATATTTTCTTAATAAATAATAAGATTTTATTATGTTAATTCTTATTTATCTTTCCTTTGATATTATAGTTATATTTTTTATTGAAGTGAGATTGTTTCAATTTAATTGATGGTCTCATATAAATATGCAATTGAATTAAATATTTAAAAGGAAATTTTATTGTCCTAATTATCTTACTCTACTCAAATAAAATTACTTTTGCTGTTATATAAACAACAAATTTAAGCTTTTAAAAAAATTTGATTCTATATTAAAATTGTTCTAGAGTACTAGGTTTTTAGCTAGACTCAATCTTACAATCTTTAACTATATAAAGGTACTCAAAAGCTAGCATAATATGTTTCAGTAAGATATGAAAACTGTGCCATATCATTAGAGAATCGTGACTTAACCTTCTTTAAATTGAGACAAATACTTTCTACCTCAATCTAACTCATCTAATAAATCTCACATAAACACATATTATGAAGATAATCTAATCATATATTAAGAGATAATATTTTCTCAAAAATTCTATACACTCCACTTATT
>PYAF01004847.1:43501-61419 GCA_007407185.1 Glycine tomentella | reverse complement strand
GTTTCCGGTTTAGGGTTGAGGTCTGACATTGTGATTAGGGTTTAGGTCTTCGGTTACATACTTAGGGGTTATGGATCCCGATTGAGGGTTTATGGCAGTGAATAACCTAATGAGTGTTACATACACTTCACTAATATTGAGTAATTAGTTTTCCAATTCAAGTTTTGCCTTGGCAAACACTTCCTTGTGAAATGACGAAAATGAGTCTGATGTTGTGATTAGGGTTTAGGTCATCGGTTACAGACTTAGGGTTTACGGTTTAGTCAGAGGGCTTATGTTGTGATTATGGTTTAGAGCTTATGTTTTTTTACTTAGGGTTTATGGATATCGACTAAGCTTTCGGGCTTATGTTGTGTTAGTGTAATTGGTTTAATGTATTTGATATATAAGAAAATTTTGTTGGAATGATTTGTTAATCGTTAATATTTTGTTTACTGTGGTTTAAAATTTTTGTACATGAAGATACTGATTAGATGGCTGATTCGTCCTCCACATCTTTATCGTGATCTGCAACCGATCATGAGGGTGAGCCCATGGATCCCACTGCCTATGTTGTCCCTACCCCATACAAGTGGGGCGTTCTGCGTAGGCGTATTCAGTGCACGCACGTTTCACAAGTTGTGTGGAACGGGGGCAGCACATCTCGAGTATTGAAGACTCGACATGGTAAATTGACCGGTGGACCAGATGGGAACGATATACCCGATGTTGTTTCTGACATGTTGCGCTAAGCTGGGTTTCTTCATGTCGCACGCATGCAACATATTCAGGTATGCAACTATGCAATTATGAAATGCGTAAACACTGGTTAATTTCATAATTGAACTTGTTTAATAATAATTATTTTTTTAGATGGATGTTGCGCTTATTAGTGCTCTGGTCGAACGATGGAGGCCAGAGACTCACACGTTCCACATGCCGCAGGGTGAGATGACCATCATGTTGGAAGATGTGGCTGGTATGCTGGGATTGTCCACGGAGGGGAATGTGGTTACTGGAGTGACGGTTACCGATTGGACGACCGTTATTGAGGAGGTGTTTGGTCACGAACCTGAGGAGGACAGCGAGTTGAGAGGTGGATATTTGCGTCTGTCTTTCTTTGATAGACATTTGGCGCATTGGGGTGAGGTGGTTCCTGAACCAGTTCGCATGACGCGGTTCACGAAGGCCCACATTGCACGGCTTATTGGATCATGGCTGTTGTGCGACTGATCTAGAGGTAGCATGATTGCAGCACGATACATGTCGTTGCTTGCAGGGGATTTTGTGGACATCGGTCGATATAGCTGGGGCTCAGCTGTCCTTTCACATTTGTTTAGACAAATATGTGAGTGTACAGATCCAGGCAGGAGTGACATCGGTGGGTGTCACATGCTTCTTCAGGTGTGGGCGTGGCTGAGATTCCCACCAATTGCTCCAGCTATTCCGCTGCCTACACAGTCGGAGTGGTATTTCGGACATCGGTATGTGTGACTATATGTTGTTTTTGTTTACAATTGTAACAATGAAGTGTTATAGTATACTAACATTTGTTATTATGAAATTAGGTTTAACGCTTTAGGCCAATTTAAACCGCATGAACTGGTCTTGTATAGGATGGCATTGGACTCCCTTACTCGAAATGAGGTACATATGGTAGTTTTTCAATTAGTGTACGTTTGCATTTGTGGAACATAGTGTTACCTAATGAAGTGTTATTTTGTTTTGTGCAGGTCGTATGGCAACCATACGGGGACTACGACTTTCTTGGTGCATCTGAGCATGAGCGACTGCTGTGGATGGCAACTACGCCTATTATATGCTTCCACATAGTTGAATATTTGCAACCGGATAGATGCATGCGGCAATTCGGGAGGGATCAGCCAATCCCACGTCCTCCCAGGAAGCTGAAGGGTGTGCATGACCTTTCGCTTCGCAGTAAACGAGAAGACAACTGGGTTCGTAAAATCAGACCGTTTATTTTGCGATGGGATGCTAAGGACCAGCACATTGAGCTTCCCCCCTTGATTCAGGGGTTGTTGTCACCACACCATGAGTACATGGTTTGGCACAGAGAAAATGGGAAGCGGTTCTTGACAAAGATGTGCTCGAAGACCGGTCGTGGTGTAAGTTTTTTTGACATCCTCATTTGTTTATTTAGATTAATTATGGTACATTACATACTTGACACTTATGTGTGTATATTTAAAATTTTTAGGTTGATGGGCTGGAGGCGTTGTACTTCGTGACAACTAGCCCCAATAGGGAGGCAGAGTTCGACTTCGATTGGGCGGGTGAGGAGGTCGGTCGCTTAATGTCTGTCTTCGCCGAGAGCTGTCGCGTGGAGGAGGCAGGCCCATATGCTCCTGAATTCTAGCTTCAGGAGGACCCAGAACTTTCAGTTGCAGTTGGCCGTCAAAGAAAAGAGGGTCGTGGGCTTGAGCGTCGACGAAAACCGGTGCAGCAGGTTCCTGAGCCCATTGTTCGACCCAGGCTGCGGACTGAGGGTTACTATAGGCCTCCTGTTATTGCCTCGACATATGGGACACAACCCGTATATTACGAGGCTACTGCGCAAAGGGGGCATGGGGGCATGGACTACAACGCTTATAGTACCGAAGCCCAAATGCCTCCACCGGGCCACTCGCACACCCATGCCACATATGTTACGACTGCGATGACATGTGCAGATGTAGATGTTGGGTTCAGTGCTGGGATGAACATTGATCCCAATTGGACTAATACAAACATCGATGACATGCTCTCGCAGATGGATTATAGTGCATCAGTCTGTGCGGCTTGGCAACCATATTCACCATATGTCACCGATGCTGCTGAGCATCCTATGTCGGTATATGCAAAGCAGGGCACAACATGTCGCTCTCCTTATGTCCATCCGTATGAGGCAAGCTCTTCTTATGCAGGTCAGTCTCAGCTAGACCCTTATCAGGCAGGCCCGTCTCAGCCGGACCATGATCAAGCAGGCCCTTCCCAGGCAGCCCCGTCCGAGCCAGGCAGTTCTCAGCGACCACGAAGACGAACGCAACCTGATCATCAGGCACGTCATATGTCGTGGCCACCACCGTCACTCTGATTTATTTGCAATTAGTTTTTTTTTTAAATTTTTGTTGTTGTATTGTAATTAATTGTTTTTGGTAAACTACACTTGTTTGTGACATTTATGTTAAGCATGCTCGATCTAACTATTATTTAACGACGTTAACCCCGCAACCCGTAACAATTACATACGCTGTCAACACCACGAATTCATAACAGATTTGTAATTAGAAGGATAATTAAAAAACAACATCTTTGGCGTACATGTCTTATTCCATCTAGATTTGTGGTTTGTTAAAAATGGCTAAAATTTCAATTGGACAAAGACGTTTCCAGTAGTTGGATTCCGCTAGCATCCTTAAAACGTCTTCATCGCTCACCAACTCTCTTATATCATACTGGATTGTGGTGTCTGAGTATTGTGCATGTGTTGGATGACGGAAAAACATTTTTCTTACCACCTGTGACATGTGAATTCCATTAGGAGGAACCCCAACAGGCGTAACTTGCTTGATGACGGCCTTCAGTGTATCAATGGTGCATGCAAAAGGAATTTCAAATTGGATTGGGTTTGTTCCAGTAAAGGCATAACCCACAAAACCGCTTCTTCGTGGTATGTTCCAACTTTCGTTGTAATATAACATTGCATCGTGTGTGGGGAAGATGGTCGACTGAAGTAGGTTCATTATCCCATCGGCTGTTCTGTTTATGGTGCATAACATTTCTATAGGACCAGCAGACGACATTTGGTCGTGACACCTTAACATTCTACAAACATCATCATCATTTGTTAGTGCGACAGAATGAAAAAAATAGTGTTGACCTGCGTCTAGGGATGGTTGTCGGTAGTAGATGTTATCCACGACATGGTCATCGATTAGTAGAAGGGTGTGGTGCATCCTACTCTTAAGCATCTGAAACGAACTCGCATCGCTATCGGAGTGGCACACTGAAAACAAACACCTGTCTCGTTATGCTTCGTTGATCCATTTGGATAAATGAATGCTAACGTGGAGTTACCAACAGTTTGGCTGTTTGTTTCTCCTAAGAATGCTATGGTATGCGAAATGCGAAATCAAATTTGCGGGGCGAGACATGTTGTGTCCGAGCGTCTACCTTATATAGGGGTTAATCACGCCCAAGTTGGGCGTGTTTAGTGACGCCGTATTTACGCGTGTCCAAAGACGTCCTAGTTGGGTGTGTTCAATCACGCCCTTATTAGGCATCTTCAGTTAGGTGTGTTCAATTAACGTCCTACGTGTAACATAAATCATGATAACTAAGGGCTAAAGTGAAACCAAATCACAAATTGGTTATATTTGAATTTGTTGGTTAGATTTCATCGTATATTAATAAATGCATGTGTATTTTCTAGTGACACAAAAAACGCTCATTTGTAAACACACGCTCTACTTGTATACCCATTTAGGATTTATAGATTGCACCAGTTAACAACATCTTTAGGGCTTATGGATTGCACCACTTAACAACATCTTTAGGGTCATAAAACCTATGTCACCAACAATGTCACCTAAACCTAGGTCATACATTACGTAACTAACTAACGAAAATATAGGTCATAATCTACGTAATTAACTAATAATATTCTAACAAAATAAATCATGTTTCAGCAGAGCATCACCAACAATTTTACGCAACATTTTTTATCGTCATTGATGTGCACCACAACGAAAACATTATCGTCATACATGTTACACAACATTTTTTATAAATCAAATACATTTGACGACGCACTTATCAAGCAAACATAATAACAGAATCATGAAACACCACCTCGAGTAGGACAAGTTGTACGATTATGTCCAACTTGATTGCACAAACCGCATCTACGAGCTCTCTGAGATGTTTCGACTTCGTCCATCTCGTTACGTATTCTAGTTGACCTTGGACGACCCTTCGCTCGCAACATTGCCCTGTCAAGGATGATAACTGGATCTTCACTCGGGGGAATAACAAGTTCATTACCAATAGGCTGCCAAGGTAATGAATAAGCCTCAACCAAGTTGGTTACCAGGAACACATCATCCACATATTGCAAAGGATTCTGACGGATGTATAAAGCAGCAGCTACGGCATGGCTACAAGGGTATTTGAAGGCCTTAAACTTCCCACACTGACAAAAACGCTCAGTTAGGTTTACTGAATATGATCTTTCCCAGCCATCAGCCACCTCAAACGACGTTTGCTCAAGGTTATAGGTGCGTACATGATGCCCTGTAGCAACATTCTGATTATTCCTCATAGCATCAACCACATTTTTACAATGTTGATGTGATTGCTGTAGCTGTGAAGTAGCCGCCTGATCCCTTCTCACAAAATATTCCACCAATCGATTGTATGTGTGCTTCACCAAAGCAGTGATAGGCATGTTCCTTGCTCCCTTGAACACCTTGTTCACCGATTCAGCCAAATTTGTTGTCATATGGCCATATCTTCTCCCCTCGACATCATATGCACGAGTTCACTTTTCCTTAGGAATGTTGTCAATCCATTCTGCAACCTCAGCACTGGTATCGCGGAATCGTTCATACGCTATGTCAAATTCAGCCACATAGGGAGTATAACCTGCACAATTATAATACCATTAACATTAGGTGGGTAAGACATTTTTGAATCTTACTAAATTACAAATAATTGTTTTGAACATACCCAAAGTCATGAGGCTCTTTTTCAATCTTGCACTCTTGAATCTTTGATTGAAATTACTGGCAATATGACGAAGATAGAAAACGTGATGCGCAAAAGGTGGTTGCCAACCGGCATGATTCTGCACTGCAGATATAATGCTCCGGTGTCGATCTGAAATGAGGCATATATTTTGCATTTGGGTTACGTGGAAGCGAATGTTAGCAAGAAAATATTCCCAAGCTTCCAACGTCTCCCCCTCAACAATGGCAAACGCCAGTGGCAGGCATTCATTATTCCCATCCTGAGTCGTGGCGATCAACAATTTTCCTTTATACTTGCCATATAAGTGAGTCCCATCAATTTGAATGACGGGTTTGCAAAATTTAAAAGCCTCGCAACACTGTCTAAAAGTCCAAAACATTCGCTGAAACATACGCTTCCCTCGGACCAGTCGATTTGCCACAAAATAATCATTGGTTTGAATATAAAAAAAAGAACCTAGTGAAAAACAAAGCATGTAGTTGCACCACCTTGGCAAATATGCATAAGATTCTTCTCAATCCCCATAAATCATTGTCATCGCTCTCTGCTTCGCATACCATGCCTTACAATAGGAAACTTTAAATCCAAAGCTATTGGTGATCCTCTCCTGAACCAACGCAATGGACACGCCCGGTTCCTCCTTAACCATTCCTGAAAATGACATTGTAACACGGACATTAACAACAAACCTTAACACAAATTAATATTTTTCATATAAAGCACAAATTCTGAGTTCCTACCTACTACAAGTAAAGCAATGACATTAACATCAAGTTGTCTATGATCCTGTGATAGACGGTCGTTGAGGCAATTGTGTTTTCCACCCCATCTTGAAACCACCCACTTCTCACCATACATTGGTTTATACACCCTAACCCTCCAAGGGCAACCATCCTTGTGAGCAACACACTTCATGGAAAACCTGTCAGGTTTGCTCTCAGCCACAAATGCTTCTTGATGCTCCCTCATTAGGTTCCGCTTAATTGCAATTTGTGCCTCCTTTTAGGATTCAAATTGTTGTTCAACAAACAAATCGTCCCCTATTTGCCGGGGACCTTGGACTGAACCCGAACCTGAACCGCCAAAAGAACCTTCTTCGCTTCGGTGATTCCAATCGATATATGTGTAATGTGGAATTTCATCCCAAAAAGGAATAACCGCACCGCCTTTAAATACAAGACACATGAATAAGCATGGGTTTGTAAAATATATACATGAACAACAATTATACAAAATCGCTTAGGGTTTAAGTCATGTAACTTACCGTCAACAGGTTGTTCTGATTGTGTCGGTCCAACACCTGCACGGTACCGCATTTCAGACGACCCCACATCAGTGTGTTGCTAGAATGCATTCGCATCCACACCAACATCTTCATCATTATCTGACGCACTGGCATTCTCCTGAAGAAGACGATCTTCCATCGCTATATTTTCATCATCATCATCATCTTCATCGTCATCCATAACCCAAGTTGGGTCATGTGAATCTTCCTGAGACATGTTTCCACCTACAACATGATATGAGGGTGCAACATCGTATGACAGTGCA
The DNA here is from genome assembly GCA_007407185.1 of Glycine tomentella. NCBI lineage: Eukaryota > Viridiplantae > Streptophyta > Magnoliopsida > Fabales > Fabaceae > Glycine > Glycine tomentella. Next base: position 54,141 of record PYAF01004847.1, on the reverse strand, counting down.
ATATATGCAGAATTACAAGCACCTGACCTCCTGGATAAAACAGCTTCATGTACTACGGTGTAATCCACATACAACTCTAAAAAATTCTTCTGTGCCTGATTAAAAAATTCTTCAATGACCATTTCCAATTCTTCATCATCATGTATTGGAAACCCCATGTATTGATCTTGCTGCCATATTCTTGCCGTCAGCAATGTGATACAAGTGTTTCCACCCACACCCAATTTTGGACGTATCTTCTGATGCAAATCACCCAATGTTGCATTTCGTTTGATTCGTGTCATCCTTTTCTCCCCTTCGAAGACAAGACCTCTTCCCCCTTCAATTTTCCTTCCATTGAAAAAGAGAACAACACAAACAACCTCCGCACCACTTGAACTCATTTCCTGCAATCAACCTAAATAAACGTCTGAAGCACATAAACACCCGAAACCCTAAATTATGAAACACAAACCCTACACACTAAACACACCCTAACCCACATAACTGCACGTCCTAGTAAATCATCAAATGTTGAAAGAAAGTCAATATTGTCAAACACACAAAGGCATAAAGAAGTTGTCTTATTTACACAACAACCTATACCCTAGGTCCAGTCACGCCAAGCCCTACACCTTAACCACCACATACGCCTTAAACCCTAAGCCGGAACCCTTAAACCCTAAGTGTGTAACCCTACACCATAAACCCTAATCCCCCCCCATAAAACCTACACCCTAAACACTAAACCCTAGGTGTGTACCCTAGGACCTAATCCCTAATCCCCTCATAAAACCTATACCCTAAACCCTAAACCCTCAACCCTTTGTATGTACCCAAGGACCTAACCCCTGATCCCCCCATAAACCCTAAACCCTAAGCTGACACACTTAAACCCTAGGTGTGTACCCCGGGACATAAATCCTAATCCACACATGCGCCCTAAACCCTAAGCCAAAACCCTTCAACCCTAGCCGTGTACCCCAAGACCTAAACCCTAATACACCCATGCGCCATAAACCCTAAGCCGGAACACTTAAACCCTAGGTGTGTACACCAGGACCTAAACCCTAATCAGCATATGCACCCTAAACCCTAAGACGGAACCCTTAAACCCTAGGCGTGTACCCTAAGCCCTAAACCATAATCACACCATAAATCATATACCCTACGTCAGAACCCTAAAACCCTAGGTGTGTACCCCACGCCCTAAACCCTAATCCACACATGCACCATTAACCCTAAGCCAGAACCCTTCAACCCTTGGCGTGTACCCTATGCCCTAAACCCTAATCACCCCATAAATCCAATACCCTAAGCTGGAACCCTTAAACCCTAGGTGTGTACCCCAGCCCCATAAACCCTAATCACAATATCAACACTAAACCTAAACCCTACAACATAAACATAACACACTATCAATCTAACAGCTATGTCGCTAACAATTTTATATGGCCCTAACAATTTTCTAAGTAAAAAATATACCAACTTTAAATAATATGCAACATTGTTTAGGGTATAGAACTTACTTCTTTCAGCGCTAATCTTCACAAAATATCCAATCCCAACCTGTAGATCCTGAAGCAGAGCAACTTCTACACAACACGCAAAATGATAGGCCTATGCATTCTGGGATTTTTGAGGCAATATATAGGCATCTGGACACCCAAATACGTCCCATCTGGGTGTGTTTAAATACGCCCAAGATAGGCGTGTTTAAACACGCCCAGATGGGGCATATTTGGGTACACCAGATACCTAAATATTGTCTCATTTGCACCTTTTTACTAAATAAATAATTAATTTATATTATTTATTAATTTTTGCCTTTTCTCAAAGATAACAAAGGAGTTATTTCAGTATTTTTTTTTTATTGAATGAGTTTCCAACGAATATTCAAACATGTTGTAAGCAACTTAGTCCGTTACGTTGTCTTAACACTTTCATACATGTTTACTAATTTAGACAGATTCACGTGCTGATGACATAAATCATAAAATTTCAACTTTATAAATAAAATAAAATAATTATTATATTATTTTTGGAGTGCCATTGGAAAATGGTTCTTACTAGTTCTCAGTCCCACCTGGTGCAGCACGTGCTGCATGATAGACACTGTCATGTGACCTTCTCTGCTCCTTTCATCCCTTCATCTCTCTCTCTTCTTTTTTACACTTACCTTTTGAGTTTTGGCCTTTTCATCTCTCTCTCTTTTCTGTGTTTCCGCCGCTGCAACAAGCAAAGTAGCAGTGATTCAGTGGCTTGCAACATTTTCGGTTTAACATATCATATCATATCAAACCCATTGAACCATCACTCTTGTCTGCTCCTGCTCACGTATCTCATCATGCCCCCCTATACCAATCTAGTCTTGTAGTAATCTTTTCAAGTTTCAACCTTTTGTTTCTATGTAGACCACCCCACTTATATATTACTCACAGCCATAATAATCATAATCATATTAATCATTTCACAATCATAACCAAAACCATGGGTTGCTTACACTCCAAAACCGCACATCTTCACTCCCCTGAAGACCCTCCTACTGCCTTGCCAGACTCCAAAAAACCCGATCCAGGTCCACCCTTTTACTCTTTTCACCTTTTGGGATTTTTTTCACTGTTTTGGTTTTCAAGTTGTGTGGATGGTTCTATTGATGGGGTTTGTGAAAATCTAGTATTGATGGGGTTTGGAGCCAAATAGGGGATGGTTCTACTGCTCTTGTTTTGGTGTTGGTTTGAGAAAGTTTTGGTTTTTAGTTTGTTTTTTTGATTTGGTTTTTTGTTTGTTGTTTTTATTTTCTGCAGGGAATGCTGGTGATGATGTTGGTCAAGAGTGTCAGGTTCAAGCATTCAAAGAGTATGGTCTGATTGAGCTTAGAAGGGCCACAAATGAGTTCAGCACAGATTACATTGTTTCTGAGAGTGGTGAGAAAGCTCCCAATGTGGTTTACAGAGGGAAGCTTGAGAACAATCGGTTAGTTGCTGTGAAACGCTTCTCCAAACTGTCTTGGCCTGATGCTCAACAGTTCATGGTGAGAGGAATCAACAACTTTTTTTATTTGATTCAGTTCTTAATTTGGTTTCTGAGAAATTGAAGGAAACTAAGGAATAGGAGAAGAATGACAAGTATTTAGTTGTTTTTAGAGAAAAAATTGTTAATTTTTGTGGATTCTCTTGTGCATTTTTGGGGTTTGACTGAGGAGATAAAATTTAGGATTCTCTCACTTTTCTTTAAGGATTTTCCTTCATGCATTTTTTTCCCATTATGTTTTGTTAATGGTTTTGATTTGGTCAGGCAGAGGCAGCTGGAGTTGGGAAAGTGAGGCACAAGAGAATGGTGAATCTAATTGGTTGTTGTGCTGAAGGAGATGAAAGGCTCTTGGTTGCTGAGTACATGCCAAATGATACTCTGTCCAAACATCTCTTTCATTGTACTTTTCTATATCCTTTCATTCAACTTTGTTAGCAGTCATTAAAGCTCTTTATTAGCTCTAGTACTTTTTTTCCCTCTCTTGTCATTCTCCTTGTTGACTTGCTGTCTTTAGATCTGGTGGAAAGACCTTGTGGCCTTCATTTCTTATAAGACAGAGCTGCCTGGTCTTAAATTTTTACCGGTGTAATTTTGCCCGAGGCCTGAACAGCATGTTATAAGAAGTGTTAATATGGTTTTTACTGAGACAAAAATGATACATTTATTTTAGTTGTTGGCCAATATAAGTTGTACAATTCAAGGTTTTAAGGCTATGTTTTTGTTGGAGTGAAAATGGACTCTTGGAACTAAGAAAGTGCAGAAAGGTCAAGTGGTTGAACACAGTCAAATTTAGAGATATTATCGGTTTCCTCCTTTCCATTTTCACCCAAACCAAGCATAGCTCAACTGTACAAGTCGTTTTTTGTATGTGAACTAGGGTCGCTTTAGTTTAGTCTTATCTGGTTTAGTAGTTATGTTAGTTGCAATCTAAATTGCTTTTCCTATTTGCTAGTTATCTTCTGTATGCTGTCAACTATAAAAGATATTGGACTATGTTGAATGACCATCTATCCTGTTTTTGTTTCTTGCTCTAAATTCCATCACAAACTACCTTTTCATACTTATAGTTGAGTTTAGAAAAGATTTTGATCTGTGGAAATAATTAGTGTTTGATTAGAAGAAAGAAAAGATTGTCAGAGATAACAGAGGAACAGAAAGATATATCATCCAAAACAGAAAAGAAAAAGCAAAGGCAAGCTGATTAGTTAAGCAAAGCTGACCACATCTCCACATATCCAACAAAGAAACCCCTTTGAAAGGGACATTGCTACATTAGCTGAACACTATCAAGAAGCAAAGAACTACACCCCAAAGCAGAAGTAGCATAAAATATAATCCTTTCAAATTATGGTATTCCTCACCACTAATAGCAATAAATAATTGCGTACTTGCAAATCATAACAGAGTCTTAGCAATAAATATATGATGAAATGTTTCAAGCATATCTTTCTAGAAAGAATCTCCAAGTTATATTTCTATCAACCTCATTTCTTAATCCTGTTCTATCCTATTGTGAATACTTTCTGGCTTGTTCATGATTTGATGTATTTTATTAAGCCCAAATACCCCCTCTCAAAGAAAAGCACAGTGAAAAGTGAAAGCAGAGAAGTATAGTCAACTGTAGTTTGATAATTAGTTCAAGTAATAAGTAATCTAGTAGCATCTGTTTCACTTGAAAAAGGTAGTTTGATGATCACTTTGCTTAATTTCTTACTTGATGAATTCTGTGATTCTATGTCACAGGGGACAAGCAACCATTACCATGGGAAATGCGTGTCAGAGTTGCATACCATGTTGCCCAGGCACTAGATCATTGTAGCTTGGAAAACCGTAAAATATATCATGATCTGAATGCATATAGGATTCTTTTTGATGAGGTAAGATTATGAATCTATCATTATTTGCTGAGCAAAAAAATAAAAATAAAAATAAAATGAATCTATCATTATGAACTCTCATTGTTTGTTTTGTATATTATGTCACCATATTTTCAGTGTTTGTTGTGAAATATATTCTGCATGATCCATTTTTCCTGTTTTAGGTATATTTTTGAGCTTTGTTGTTTGTCTTTGATACTTCATCGCTGTCTTCTCCAGATCATAGGCAGTACGTAATTGTCATTATATTCATACACTTGTATGTGAAGAATGTCATAAATGCCATGAACATCATTTGTTCATTAGTACATGTCTAAATTATGGATTGAAATTTGTTACTAATTTATTCATTTGTCAGGATGGTGATCCCCGTTTATCTAGTTTTGGGCTTATGAAAAATAGTCGAGATGGGAAAAGCTACAGTACTAATTTAGCTTATACTCCACCTGAATTTTTGCGAACAGGTATAATATTTGCCAACATGTATTTTTCTGGATAACTATTGATGGTTGAAGATTTTACTTATGTTTCTCATGGAATTCCCAACAATGATTGACATGGATTTATATACATTTGATGGCCTGGGCTTATTATGTTCATATATACTGAAAAAGTAGAGCAGAATTTTGATTTTCTCAATGTGTTAGAGTCTAAAAAGAATAAAATTTTTGTTTGGTTCATTGGCAACATTGTTTTGCCCGATGTTCCATTGATTGTTTCAGAACTGTCTTATTAGAAGTCTTGCTAACTATAATTACTGAAAATATGATACTTAACAACACCTGCAGGCAGGATAATCCCAGAGAGTGTGATCTACAGTTATGGAACTGTTCTTCTGGATCTTTTAAGTGGCAAACATATCCCTCCAAGCCATGTATGTTGCGTTCTAAGAAAATCCAGTCTCTGCATTCATCTAAGAACGTGCTTTATGTTTTTTATTCTGTTTCATAAGGCATGATAAACATTCTATGTTACCCTACATTTTCTGGATTCCATTGGTGTTTGATATGAATCATATGATTTAATCCAACTCATGCGAGTATTGCCTGGTTATGACTTTCTGGTTATGAGAATTTGCACTGAACGTATGCTGGTAAAAAGTTGTTATCACTCTAGACCCTCTTGCATGCTGCTGGATATTAAGGTTTCTTTGTTGTTGAAGTTATGTTCATGTATCATAAAAAACGAATGATTCATTTTCATTATTATTTGGAATCCTTTGACGTCTTGGCTTGATACATAAATGCCTAGTCATACTGCATAGTTAAATCATATGAAGTTGAAAATGGTATATGGGATGCAAGTGTGTGGAAGTTGTTAATAGGGCTGATTTTGTTCTTCAGGCTCTGGACCTAATCAGAGGGAAAAATGTTTTGTTGTTGATGGACTCTTCTCTAGAAGGGCAATATGCAAACGATGATGCTACAAAGTTGGTTGAGCTTGCTTCAAAATGTCTTCAGTTTGAGGCCAGAGAACGACCTGAAATTAAGTTCCTTCTTACTGCCGTTGCGCCTCTTCAAAGGCAGAAAGAGGTTTGGTTTTTGTTTTTGCTTTCAATGTTGACCTTCAATTTACATTTGCTGTTCTTTTATCTCCATTCCATTCCAACTGTGTTCAATATCATTTTCCTGGTTTCTCTTCTCTTTGTCTAAAATCTTTGTTCACCATGTTGAATTCGCTCCCTCTTTTTACAGGTAGCATCTCATGTGTTAATGGGCCTAACTAAAAACACAGCAGTGGCAGTGCTACCAACCATGCTTTCTCCTCTTGGAAAGGCTTGTGCAAGGATGGATCTTACTGCTGTGCATGATATATTGTTAAAAACAGGTTATAAAGATGAAGAAGGTGCAGAAAATGAGGTATGCCAAATCACCAGATTTTTTGCCTGCAATACGGGTTTAATTAGTTACTACAAAGTAGACAATATTATGAGTAGGATGTTTGGATATGCAAATTAAGGTTGGGTCATTTTAGTGAAGTATTTTGCATGTAGCTGATTTATTATACCTGCTGGCATGGTTAATATTCCTGTTATCTCATTCATTCACATTTCAGTTGTTCTTCTGTTTGGGGTTGGCTCATTGCCAATACACAATAAGAGATTATATTTTACTTGAGTTTTTATGCCACACATTGACTTGCATAGCTTGTGTTTGAATAACAGTTGTATTACGTTAAACTCCAATGATCTGTGATCTGTGATAGTTTGGTCAGTGTTAAATGTGCCTTGGAAACTAAGAAACACATAAAATAAACACACTATTAGTTACTGACATGAATGGCCCCGCTCTGTTGTTGCATTGCATTAAAGGATAAGGTGCACAAAATTGTAGTTTGTTTTACTTCTAAGGCACAAATAAGACTATAAATGTAAATCTCACATGTTAGCGGTTAACCTCTGGTTGTGTTGCCAACTATTTTTGTGATTTATCTTGTCCCTTGACTAAAAATGTAATTGCAGCTTTCATTCCAAGAATGGACACAACAAGTACAAGATATCTTGAACACAAAAAAGTTTGGGGATATTGCATTCAGAGACAAAGATTTCAAAAATGCAATCGAGTATTATTCTAAGGTAGTTCACTGTTTCACTTTTTTTTTTAAACTAGTTTTGCCTTATTGGTTGTCTCAATATGTTCTCAAGGTATATTCCTATTCTGAAGTCATAGTCTGAATGGCCATTATTTCTTTGCATTAAACAGTTGGTGGTTATGATGTCTGTTCCTTCTGCTACTGTGTTTGCAAGGAGAGCCTTCTCCTACTTGATGAATGATCAAGCAGAACTTGCATTAAGAGATGCCATGCAAGCACAGGTATGCATACCGGATTGGCCAACTGCATTCTACTTGCAGGCTCTTGCTCTCTCAAAGCTGGGAATGGAAACTGATGCACATGACATGCTTAATGATGGGGCTGCCTTTGAAGCAAAAAGGTCTAACAGCTGGCGCGGTTAAAATTCCTAATTTGCAGTTCTTTGCTCACCAAGCTAGCAGAGTGGCATAAAAGAATATGCTGTTTTTTGCCATAATTTGTACTTGCTAGAATAGGAATATGTAGGGTGCTAGTTTAAGGGGCAAGAACAATGGTATAAGATGTGTTATTAGAGTATAGATTTTCCCATACAAATGAATCCTGTAGAATGAATTTTCTCCATATGAAAATAACAATGTGTTTGGATGGGGAGTTTTGAGGGAGGAATTCAATTTTTAAGTAGATTTAAAATATCACAAAATCCAGTTGTTTTTATATATTGAATATGAAGAATTTTCAAAATGATAGAAAGTTTAGCAGGCCATTTTTTTTAGTAGAATGAACGTATTTACATTAACATTTAAAATAAAAGATTTTAGAAATTCTTTTTCTAGTCTCCCAACACTCTTTTATTTTTTATTTTTTGCACTTCTCTTTCAACCCGAAAAAAATTCACTAATCCAATTTTAATTTAAAGTTTTTTAACATCACTTTTATTTTTCCCTTCTTTTTAATCCCCTTAGATGGAAAAGAGGTTTCCGCCTTGGATAGAGAACTTGTTGGAGTACAAGTATAAAGTAAAGTTTTACATTGTATAGGAATGAAAATGTTGAACATTATATAAGTGAATGCAAGATCTATAAACCTGAGCCTTAAGGTTTTGAGTTAAAGTGTGGTGTCAAGTTCACTTATGTAGTTGTTCATTGCTCATTGGTGTAAATCTCCCTGGTTTACTCCCCTCAATGCATAACAATTGGTATCAGAGCTTATAGATCGATTTGGTGATTGGCTCAGACAAGTAAGATGGATTGGCGTTGGATTCTAGGTTCGAGAATCCCTTGTATCGAAAGTCTTCTTAGCAATGGATCTAGGCGGTGTGTACCGTGGGTAGAGCGGCGATACAAGTATCTAGAGCAGGTGAGCTCTAATAGCCACCATGGAATATTTGTGGATGAAAATGACTTACACTTAAGGGAAAGTTTATCATGTGTAAGAGACTCACACTTGAGGAGAAGATTGTTGAAGTACAAGTATAAGATGAAGTTCCACATCGTGTAGGAATGTGAAGGTTGAACACCATATAAATGAAGGGAAAACTCATAAACCTAAGCCTAAAGGTTTTGGGTTAAGGTAACCATGTCAAGTTCACTTATGTGATTGTTCATGACTTATTGGTATAAATCTCCTCGGTTTACCCCCTCCCCCATGGAAAAATTGAGCACCATATAAGGGAGGAGAAAACCCATAAACCTGAGCCTTAATGTTTTAGGTTAAAGTGTAGTGTCAAGTTCACTTATGTAGTTATTCATGGTCCATTAGTATAAATCCCAAGGACATGGGCCACTTGTTGAACCTCGTTAAATCTCTTGTGTTCACTTACGTACAAGTGTGAGTGAAGTCCTACATCGGATAGAAATGGAAAAATTGAGCACCGTATAAGGGAGGAGAAAACCCATAAACCTGAGTCTTAATGTTTTAGGTTAAAGTGTGGTGTCAAGTTCACTTATGTAGTTATTTATGGTCCATTAGTATAAATCCCAAGGACATGGGCACACTTGTTGAACCTCGTTAAATCTCTTGTGTTTGCGTATGTGTGTGTGATTTTGCTAACAACTGATATCAAATGGTGCTTAACTCTAAGGCCAAATTCAAAGTGGGGAAGTTTGATGGAGCTAAGAATTTCAGATTGTGGCAAAGGCGAGTTAAGGATTTGTTGGCACAATAAGATCTTCTAAAGGCATTGCGCGAATCAAAGCCGGAGAGAGATGAAACTAAGAATTTCAGATTGTGTCAAAGGCGAGTTAAGGATTTGTTGGCACAACAAGGTCTTCTAAAGGCGCTGCACGAATCAAAGCCAGAGAGAGTTGCAACAACCATACGCTTGTGTTTGGCAGAAATTGTATGGGTTGAAGATGCAGGAGGGTTCAGATCTCTGACAACACATGAATGTCTTCAATCAAATTATCATTGATCTGACAAGGTTGGATGTAAAGGTTGAGGACAAGGATAAGGCATGTATTCTGTTGTGTTCTTTGTCTTCTTCTTACTAACATTTGGTGACAACCTTAATGTTCGAGAAAGACTCAATCAATCTGGAGACGATACAGGCTGCACTTATCTCTCACTCTCAATAGAGACAGAATGCAGTGGGGAGTTCGCAAGGCGATCGTTTGTATGTGAAGGGGAAACAGGAATGTGGAAGGACACAAGGAAAGGGTTCTGGTGGTCCAATTCCAAAGAACGCAAGAAATGAATGGAGGTTACCATGTGGATGAAACTCACACTTGAGGGAGAGATTGTTGGAGTAAAAGCAGGCATGGCAACGGGGGCGGTTTGGGGCGATTTTTGCTTATCCAACCCCCGCCCCTCAAAACCACCCTCGCCCCCGAAAATCAACGGGGCTAAAAAAATTGCCCCTGCCCTCGAACGGGGTTAATTTTTCCCCGCCCTGCCCCGCACCCGAACACTTAAAAATTATTGTTAAAAATTTAATTTTAAACAACAACCGTAGCATAAAATTTGGCGGTGTGATGAGTCACTATTTATTACTATTTACTCATCTTTCTATACTCATTTTAATTCCTAGTTGTGTTTAAATATCTATATTTTGCACTGTTTCTCATTTAGGATTTAATTAGACCAATAATTTGGATTTTAATTAATTTGGATTATTTTAAGTTTAATTATTCTAATTTTTATTTTCAGGGCAGTTTAACAATTAATTGGGCTTGGAATTTATTTATGGACTGAAGATTAGTGCGCCACGTCAGCAGTTTTTAT
>PYAF01004847.1:4663-43401 GCA_007407185.1 Glycine tomentella | reverse complement strand
TGCAATTAATTTCGTGTTTTTGTTTAATTTAGTTTTCGATTCTGTTTTTAGATTTTCGCATTCTGCCACAACAATCCCCCAAAACACGTTTTCAATCCTTAAACATTGACAATTGATCCTTGAGAGACGACCTAGGAGTCAACTTCCTAGTACTACATTCAAATCAATTTAATTTGGTTGCGTACGGCTGCGATCACGGTGCTAAGTCTCAAATGTATGTAATTACAATAAAATTTCAACATTTGATGTTCACTGTTGGAAAATAAAATTAGTTACACTCCTAATTCTTCAATCATTGAATGTAGTATTCATTCCTCCAAGTGGTTACCAATGCCACTTCTCATCATATCACTTGCATTATCACCTGGATAAACCATAAACCAAAATTATAATATAAAGAAGAAATTGATCATTAAAAAATTGACATTCTTATATGGAAGGAGTTAACAATCACAAAAAAAGGTAAATAGTGCACTAACCTCCTTCATAGCCAAACTACATGGAATAACATTAAAGCTTATCATTTATAATTAATTATTATTTTCATTTTCCCTACCAATACTTTTTAATTTTTTATAATTTATAATTTATTAACTAATAAATTAATGAGATGAAGTCCCACATCGTGTGAGGTGGGCCCAGGCGTGGAAACTTAACCCGCATCCGTAGGCATGGCAACTTAACCCTCATGAGGGTTAAGTTTTTACACTTGTACTTGTGAGGTGAAGTCTCACATCGTGTAGGAATGAGAAGGTCGAACACCATATAAGCGAAAAACAAGGCTCATAAACCTGAATCTTAAGGTTTTGGGTCAAAGTGTGGTGTCAAGTTCACTTATGTGGTTGTTCATGGTTCATTGGTGTAAATCTTCCGGGTGTTTACCTCCTCGATTTCCCAACAATTGGTATCAAAGCCAAGTTCGACTTGGTAACCGGCTCAAACGAGTCAGATGGCGGCGGTGGATCCTTGGCCTGGGGATCCTTTGTATTGAAAGTCTTCCTAGCAGTGGGTCCAGACGACGTGTCCCATGGATGAAACAACGGTGCAAGTATTTAGAAGATGTTTGCTCTAATGAACCCGAACCTTTAGGTTTTGGGCCAAAGTGTGGTGTCAAGTTCACTTATGTGGTTGTTCATGGTCCATTGGTGTAAATCTCTTTGGTGTTTACCCCCATTAATTTTCTAACAATTGGTATCATAGCCAATTTGACTTGAGTCTTCCTGGCGGTGGGTCCAGGCGACGTGTGCCGTGGGTGGAGCGATGGTGGAAGTATCTAGAATATGTGAGCTCTAATGGCCACCATGGAATACTGGTGGATGATAATAACTTCCGCTTGAGGGGGAGACTACCATGTGGAATAGACTCACACTTGAGGGGGAGATTGTTGAAGAATAAGTGTGAGGTAAAGTCTCACATCTTGTAGGAATGAGAAGGTTGAACACTATATAAGTGAAGGCAAGACCCATAAACCCAAGCCTTAAGGTTTTGGGTTAAAGTGTGGTGTCAAGTTCACTTATGTAGTTGCTCATGACCCATTGGTATAAATCTCCCCGATTTACCCCCCCTCGATTGCACAACATAACTACGTCAGTGATCTAAATAATCTTATTGTAGAAATTTTCAAGATCAATGATTAGACCATGCAAACTAGAAATGTTTTTTCTTGTATAAACGAAGAGATTACTTGATCCATTTTCATATTGATCATGATATATAACAACTTGAGCATCCATTTTCAATTGCATATTCAATTTTTGCACAATAGGGTTATGAAAATTCCGAGAAGCAACCGGTCGTGAGCTCTTGTGCATTTATTTATGTCCCCTCCCTTTCTCTTTTGCACCTCTTTCTTCTTCACACCTATCTCATTTTCTATCTCTTGCATATTTCCTCACCTCTCTTATGCACTTCTCTCTCTTTCACACTTTTTTTCGTCTATCTCTTCTATACCTACCTCTTCCTCTCATGCACACCCCTCTTCTCCTTTGCACCACCCTCTCTGGTTCCTCCTTCCTTATTCACCCCTTCCTCCTTCCCTTTCCCCCTTTGTCTTTCACACCTCTTTCTATTCTTATTCATTTTAAAATATATGTTTTTAATGATAAGTATTTAGACTTTTTATTAACAATCAAAAGTTATCAATGAATGCTTAGATTACTTGTCATAAGGTTATTTCGACCTAATTCATGATCTCAATTTTGAGCTTGAGTATACAATTATGTTAAGTATTTGGAGGACGTGACATATCTATATGTATATGAGGGTGGACAAATGCATACTCATTTTAATAAAATCACATGTATTAATCTTAGATTTTACATTTACACTTTTTATTTTTATGTGTTTGAACTCATTACCTCATTTTCTCAGTTTTTATATTATGAGGATTTTAATTTTTCTAAATATATTATCTCCATCGGTCTCGGATCCTAGATCTGTCACTCAATTGGAGGCGTTTTTCATGGTAATCTTATTTTAGTATCTTATTTGAATGAGATTATCTCCTATGAAAGATATATCAGTTTCCTATCAAATTAACAATGTTATAAGTGAAAAACTTGTATAATTAATCATTTAAGTTTTAACAAAATTTTCTAATTTTAATTTTTTTTCTTTATTAAAAAAATAGCTAATGCTTATTTAATAAATTTTCAAATTAAAATATCACTTTCAAAAATAAATGTTTTAATTTTTTTACAAATAACTTGAATTGTTTTATTCAAATATATAATTTGAAACATAATAAATTTAAATTAATTTATTCAAATAAAACATCTCAAAAATAATAAAGATTAATTGTAATAGTTAATTTTTTATATATTATGTAACAAAAAAATTATATATTATAAATTCCGTAAACTTTTAAATTGTTTGAAAGACTATGGAAGTTCATTTGTGCCATCATGCCTATCACTCGATGGTCATCTATACCAGCTTTAAAAAAACACAGCTTCTTTACAATGTGGCCATTGGGGGTAACAAGTTGCAGATGTAAAGCTTGCTTTATGTGCTTGAGAGGTTCATAAGAGAAGGCATGAAATTACCTTGTTAATCATTATTTATGATCTCACTAGTGCCAACCAATGCTGTATTGTGCTTGAGTTCAATAAATGCTTTCAGACTCTATTATGAAAAAATGTTAATAAGTCAAAGATTCCGTTTGTTTAACTACATTTTTTGGTTTCAAATTAATTTACTTAGGCTATAATATTTGTACACTGCACATGCAATTTCACATAGAATGTAGATGTAGGTGGTCTAATTTCAAAACTTGTTTGGGTACCCCAAAATCAAACACAACCACGTAGTTTTATAAGGCCAATCTTCCATAACATCACATTAAATTATTCTTTTTCATTGAAATTAGAGATGAGAAATAGAATATTTTTTTTTAGAAGCCAAAGGAATATATATATATATATATATATATATATATATATATATATATATATATATATATTCCTTTGGCTTCTAAAAAAAATTAATCTATTTCTCATCTCTAATTTCACAAACGTGACCGATGGAAAGCACAAGATATCTCAATTACAAAAATCCACCAAAGGAACAACTACATAATGTTCCTATAATAGAGCCTAGAAACCAATATGCTAGGCTAGAAACATGCTTCTCAAAAAACCAGAACGATATCCTCCGAACTTATGAAAAGGTAAGGTGAAACAAGGTTTTGCTTAAATAGACTTGGTTGGTTTAAAATATTTAGTCTAAGTTTGGTTTGTTATTTGTTATAGGTTTTAATTTTAGATAAGATTTGATTTATCTTAAAGTTTAACTTAACATGTTAGTCTATTTAAAGGTCTATTTTAATATTAGTTTTTTTTATTATATAAATCTAATTTTTCCTTACATAGACAATCGACTTAGACTATTGAAAAAGCTTCATGTGAATTAAACTATATATGAAAATCAAAAGTGTTTCAATCTCAAGTTTGTTGGTATAGTTAGAGTCTCTATATTCGAGATAGTGTTCATTTAAGTATTCACTGAACTATCACAATTTTATCCTTTATAAAAGGTACCTCAATGAGTTAAGAAAAAATAGTGTTTATAAATGATTATTGACTTTGATTCCTAAATTTTATAAGAGTAAAGTTTAACACCTTAGTATGATATAAGTTTATTACATTCAATATTACTTAGTTAAATAACGTATTTGTAATAGTCCTTCTAAATAAAACATAATAAACTTATATGTTACTTAGTATAATAAATTATGTTTGACTTTTTATGTAGGTAAACATTCATGATATTTTTAAAAGGTAAATAAATGTATGATTTTGATGTATTATAATAATTTTAATATAATCATAAGAGAAAAATGACTATGAATTGAAAATGTAATTTTTTTAAACAGTTATTCAATTACAATCAATCATATATAATAAATTTATTAATTTTAAAATAATTATTTTAAAACAATTCAAACAATGATTTATGATTGAATAACAATGTAAAATTATTTTAACACCAATACATAGACATTAAACTTTAATAATAATATTAAAAATTTATTTTAATTTCCTATAAAAAATAATACTAATAAAAAATTATAATTTATATTTGTATTTACATTCATACCCAACATTTTCGTTTGTGGTGTAATTCTTCCCATGCTCTTAACTCCATTCTCGTTAAACATGGTCCACGGTAGGCTTTATAGTTTATGTTTTCCTATTATAAAAAAAATTTAAAAAGATTTTTTAAATGATCTAAAATTTTACTTTTTATTTAAATAGACTTTTATGAAAGAGTTTAACAAATATATATTGATGAAGTAAAATAATTTTATGATATTATTTAATTATAAATTATTGTTTAAATTATTTTAAGATAATTATTTTAAAAATTAATAAATAGATAATAAATTCTGATTGGATAATTGAATGTTGTTTTTCTCTTTATAAAAATGTAAATCTAATTTATTTTAAAAAAAGAGTCTTACCTGACTTGGAACTCACATGTTCTCACTCCTAATTAATGTACACAAAATTTATTCAATAAAAATATACTATTTAATTTCTCCTTTATGATAATGGATTTGTTAATGATTACTTTTTTATAGTTTTAGGTGATTTTGGGATAAATCAAGACACGCAAGTTTCTGATAGAAGCCGAAAAGCGCATTGTCTCTTAAATTGGAGACAATGGTCAAAATGTCAAAAAAACGAAAAATATACCCAGAATGTCACGCCAAGGAAACATTTTCCCCCAAATGCCACGTGGCATAATTCGCAGTCAAATGTGACGAAATACGTATGGCAACGTGGCAGCACTTGGTTGGGCGGGCTGGACGGGCAATGCACGTGGGTAATTCGTTGGTGTGGACAGCGTGTTTGGTAGTTCGTTGGTGGGGTGGGCGGCTTCGCTTTCCACGTGGCAGTTCCCTGGAGTAATACTCTCACTCACTTATCTTTCTGAACATCACTCCACTCCAAGGGACGTATTTATTATTGAGTAACTTTCTGAACATCCCCAAAATTTACCCCTTTATGATCGAAAAGCCATTTTAAATATTTTAGGGACGTATTGAGTAACTTAAAAGGTAATTAAAATTATATAAAAATATTGCTAGAAGTATTATAAATATTTTAGGGGCATATTGAGTAACTATTATAAATACCAAAGTATTATGAACATAATAAATCTACGTAACCAATGTCTTTAAGTAATTAAATGATAATTTTGTACTATTTAATTATTTTGTACTAATTAAATAATTTTGTACTAATTAAATAATTTGTACTATTTATTTTGTATTTGAATTGTTGAATATATTTATTATTTATATAGTTTTAGTGATTAAATGATGTTTAGGTTAGACATTTAAAAATTTAGGTTAGAGGATGTTTTAAAACACTAAGTTAGAGGATATTTAGTGTTTTTTTATATTTGTTAAGTTTTTAAGATATATGATAGACATATAGGAATATTTAGTAGCTTAGTAACCTGTGTGTTGTGTATATAGTGATTTTATAATTTATAAAATAGGTATACGTTATAATTTTTTAATGTAGTAATGTATTGAATTTTTTTAAAAAAATTTCAATTTAGAAAATACTAGAGAACTTACGAAAACATCTTTCCAATTGAAATTAACAAAGCACTCACAATAGCATGTGTGGTGTAGTAAGGAGGAGGGTATATATAGCATAGAATTTGTTGTACCATGCTGCAAAATAAAGTCAGCCACTTACACACAGCCACGTGGCCTGCCCCATTTTTTGGTTGGACAGTGCACAGAAAACGTGCTAACCGCAACGAATTAGAGCATCTCCAATGGGAGATGCTTAGTGGGTTTCTTAGCCTAAGCTACCGTTTCTTCCGATTTCTTATGCGTTGGAGCAACATGACATGGCGGAACGAATTTCTTCAACGGATGGTCGGTTCCTTATATAAGGAACCGTTTCTTAACAAGAAAAAAATCATTATTTTGCGGTAAAACTCATTATTCCCGTTATTCCCAACCAACCAAAGTGATTCAGCAAAGGAAGAAGATGAATAGTACCAATACTGACCGTGAACGGAATATGAAATTATGCGAGGAAGAACGGAGTATGAAGATTTGCGACAGCGTTGGCGCATGCGAGGAAGATGGCGACGGTGGTGGCTGGAGAACAGGGTCTTGGCGCGAAGAAGGAGAAAGACGACGATGGCGAAGGCATGCATGTCGCGGGGGCTCGAGGAGGTTGAGTGGAGAAGAGAAGGGAGAGGCTGAGTAGGTGTGAGTGGAGAAGAGAGAGGAGAGCGAGGGTGGAGAATAGAGAGGAGACAAGAGCAGAGGCTGAGAGTGGAACTTTCTGGAGTGAAGGGACACGCGTATGGTGTGTGAAGACCAAGTTTTTTAAAAAAATATTTTGAAGTGAAGAAGTAGAAGGAACGTGGAAGGAACTGCATTGAAGAAGCCAAAAGGAATGGACAGGAAAATGGACTTTTGCAATTGGGTTATACTTAAAAAAATAAAGACTGAAAAATTAAATTAAAAGAGATAAATAAAATATCAATTTGATGGGATAAAGGCTGAAAAACAAGATACCCATTAAAATATAAATAAAATTTAATTAACAATTATTATGTAAAATTTTATTTTATATTATTATATATTTTATTTTATTTATTTTAATTTATATTTTTTTAATTATTCATATTTTTTATTTGTGTTTATAAAAACTAAAAAAATGTTAAGTTTTATTAAAAAAATATAAATATGTGGATTATTTTGAGTTTATTGTGGTTTCTTGTATTGGAGCAAAATATTGGATGAGTTTCTTAGGAGTGACATGATATTGTAGGGATCACACAAAGTATCTCAGGGAATCACAAAAAATTACTTAAGGAACTCAATTGGGTATCTTGCATTGGAGATGCTCTTAAGTGACTACAAGGCTGCCAATTAAGCGTTCCTAATTCACCTCTGAACCCTGCATAATTGCACACGTGGCACTTTTGGAATTTGTTTTGTAGGTGTGGCATTTGGGGAATTAATTTCTTCAACAGTGGCATTTTAGAAGTTGTTCCCTTAAATTGCATATCCTGAATCTTAATCGCATCTGAAAAAGCCGTAGTTTTGTTGGAAAGGGTCTTGTTTTTCCTACTTCAAAGGTTTCTTCTTCGTATTTCTCGTAAATTTCTCTCTCAACCTCCTCAAAGGTACGAATACGATAATGTCGTCACCCTTCTTTTCCGTTACCCACCCCCAAAAATTCGTCTTTGCACTCCATATTGTTGTTGTTATGGATTCCTTTTTCTGTTTTTTTGCTCGTAGATTCTTTTCTTCTCGTTTTCTCGTTCGCTCTTTCCCTACGATTGGGGATTTATGATAAAATAAAAAACGTTTTTTTTTTGGTGATTGGCGATGAACGAATTGGATAAACCATTTGCACGTATGCGAAATGAACATTTGTGTTGTTGATTTCTTACTTTGAATTTGGGGGTTTATGAACCGTTGCAGGAACCCAATGCAATCGGTGTGGTTGGTTCGGTTTCAGGGTGACGATTCAGTTTAAGAACTAAAAATTGTTTTTGATGATTTGTCTTGACAATTTCTAAGATAGCTTATGTTATTTCGAGATTTGCTTGGTTGATCGTAATTTCAAGGTTTAGCCTCTGATAATCAAACTTTAAAAAAAATGGTGCTTGGTGTATGAAGAGTAAAAAGGATTTATTGTTCATGTTATTTTGTTTTTGCATGTTTCAGTTCACAAGCTGTCAATCTGACAGGAAATATATCTTCTTGATTTGTGATGTGACTGAATCATTCTTTCACTTCAAATGGTTTTTTGTTAAGAAAACTTCTGTCAACGATCTCAATGTTAAATGAAAATATAAAAAAATATGTGCCTCAGAAACTAACATCAATAATTCTAGGAGGTTTCTTTCTCAAAAGTAATTAAATTAAATGGGATACATGACTAAATATTGATAAATGATCAGTGGTATCCTTTAGCCTCACAAAATCAAAGGATACCAAAGGAATCTTGCAATAGGTCTATATATTAAGGTATTACACTATTACAATACATGTTGGAATCTGTTCTTGCATGTGTGAATTTGAAGAAGCTGAGAGTTGTTAGAAATGGTTGTAATTGGCAGATTATCTTCTTTCTTTCTCTCATCTTTTTCTCTCTCTCTCTCTTTTTTAGTAAAACTTAATTGGGTAGTGTTTGATACATGGATTTTAGAGCCTATTGGATTCAAGACGACTGGTGGCAAGAAAGGATACCCTTAAAGAGAGAAACAAATATACTTGAGTAAAAAGCAGATTCATCTTTATGTCATGGATTGAGACTAGGCAAAAGTTGAAAAAGACATGATTGAAGGAATAGTAGTAAAAAGGAGATTCATCTGTATGTCATGGAATGAGACTAGGCAAAAAGTGAAAAAGACCTGATTGAAGGAATAGTAGAAGCAAAATTTTAGTGGACCTGTGTAGTAGGATCAGATATCTTATAAATTTATATAAGATATCTTATTGAAGGAAATTTCTAAAAATTATACATAGAAGAAACAGGATATTTTATACTGAATCATGTTTGATCTGAGATGTTGATTGTTAGATAGAAATGCGTGCATTTTTGTGCCTAGTTGAATGTCATGATCTCTGAGTACTGTCTGTAGCAGTCGATAGATTAATTAGATAAAAAAAGCGGGGGGGGGGGGGGGGGGGGGGGGGGGGGGGGGGGGGGGGGGGGGGGGGGGGGGGGGGGGGGCGGGGGTGCATATACGATGTTCATTACTGAAGGGGTTAATTGGCTAATCTCTTACCAGTGAAATCATTATAGCTACTTTTGAGATGCTGGATTTACAAAACATATTTCTCTCTTAATTTTTCCTGTACAGCTAGTGGCTTTTGATTCTTTTGGTCTAATGGAAATATTTTTAAGTAAAGGCAGATATGGAAGTAGCCATACGCAATTCAACATTTTTATTTTTTGTTAATTTTATTGTGAGATCACCAAGTGACCTCTCACCTTTGAGCCTGCTTGTGATACTGATCATGTTTGACAGCTTCAGTTCTCTTCTCTGCTCATCCTTAGGTTATAACATTGATGTTTTAGTTTGCTAAGCTAATGAATCTCCTATACTGTGTGAAGGCATTTATAGACCTATTTAAGATATGATTGATGCATGGTAGTAGTAATGGGGTGGAAGAAGCTAACCACATGCTAATAGGTGTTTGTATGTTAAACGTAGTTGTAAAACCTGGACAGTAGACCTGGTCTGGTGGCCGGTTTGAGGTCAACTAACCAACCAGGTTGAATGGGTTGATCGAGTTTGACTGAAAACCAGTCAGCATGTCTAACCGGCCTAGTCAAGTATCCAATTCACCTACTTTCACCACAGAGATTTAAAATATGTGGTATCACAACAAAAATTTAATATATCTGATTTTGATCGCTTGGATTTGGATGATGTCAGAGAATTTTGGTTTTGACTTGTGTAGGAAAAAAGAAAAGGCATATAGTTATATGGATAACAAATCACCGAGCAAGGAGTCCAAGGAGGTGACACGTGAGTCGCTTATTGCTATTTCTAACTCTTTACCTGAAAAGACTCTGGAATCAACTTCTGCCTTGGAGAGCAAGAAATCAGATGGGGTTGCAATACCAAACCGTGATCAAGATGACAAGTTTAGGTCTGAACTGATTTCAATTTCTTATGCTGAATCCCCTGATGACAAAATCTGATCAGTTCACGTGTAACTCCTGGATTATTGTTTGTTTGAACTTATATCAATGTTGTGACTTGACTGGTTATATGTTGTCTTGGCTATCATGCAACTCTGTAAATACTTTCACCGGCTACATGCTTAGCTCATGTGAGATACTTGGAAGTTCTAAGTGTTGTACATTTTCATATGTTAAATAAACGCAGTGTTTTGGCCTGTTCTTTACTGTTATTAAATTTATCATCCTCCTTTTCAAGCGAAGAAGCTCCATTTTTTTTTTTGAATGCCCTACCCCTATGAATAAATTTTTTTTCTACTGCAGATTATGTGCATGTTATTTGGATTGAAGTTGAGAAAATCCAAAAGTAATTTTACTTTGGAAGCAATATTTCTTTTCTTCATTTATGGTTTGTTTGGAATGGCTGTGCAGTCACACAAAATCGAGGTTAAAATCACGGTGTCTTTGAAGTAACTCCTCGTTGCTTATGAAAAATCACGTATTTTACGTAAATGTTTTGGATCCATCACGATTTTGGTGGTATAAAAACACATTCTTATTACATTAAAATTTGTTATTGTGCATTGAAATTTATAATTTTTTTTAGTGTAAAATAAAGAAAGTTAACTGCAATAAAAGTTGTTTATCCACTAATATATGCCTAATACTATGGTTGAGATTTATACACAAGAATTTAAATTCATTATCATTGTCACTATTATAAAAAATAAATGACAAGAAAACATGTTTATAGAAGTACCGAAAATTTATTCATAAAAATTAAATCACCAAATTAATTTTTGAAATTGTATTTAGATGTTACTTTAGTTCCTAAAACAGGTAGAATTAACTTTTCTCAAAAAAAAAAAAAAAAACAGTAGAATTAACAAAACTAAAAAAAGTCTTTCAATTAAATGGTAACACACACGTTACAATCATCACTTCCAAAAAATAACATGTAATGTATGATTTAAGTGTTAGAGTAACAAGGAGGTCATCCGTTTGAATTTCTTCCTATCATAACATATTAATTATTAATATTTATCTAGAAAAATGTGACTTAAGTGATAGTAGCAATATATACAAAGTCTAAAATAACATTTGATGCTTAATTTTTTTAAAAATAATAGATTTATAATTTAGAGTATTTTTTAAAATTTTATCAAATCTAAGAACTAAGTTAACAACCATTCATAGGTTCATAAATTAAATTGGTCATTTACATAAAAAGAAAATATGATTAAATAAAATTTATTTACCACTTTTTGTATCAATTTTTTTTAAAAAAAGTATAAAAAATAAATAAATGATTTAACTCCTAAATTACTTTTAAGATGAATAAGTTTGGATTGAGCATAACCAATCCAAAAGATCAGAGATTATAATAATACCTCGAGATTCCACGAAAAGACAAAGATTATGATTAAAATAAAAAATGAATTAGATTTAAAACTAATACTTCATTTTTAATTAATTGGTATTGATCGATCGTGTGTGAGTCGTATGTGGTTTGAGTCGGAGATGTTCATGGAGGAACACAACTCGGAGAAGGTGGAGATCGTCCTCAAAACCATTGGTCCTGCACGCCCCTCTCGCCTCCTCGTTCCTTCTTCCATCAAGGTTTCTCTTTTTACCTTCAATTCCCAATTTCTAGGGTTTTTTCCTTTATTAATTTTTAATTTTTAATTTTTAATTTTCAATTCCAGTATCCCAATACACACGATTTGAATTGACAATTGTTCTCCCCTCTTTTCCGGGGTTTTGGAAAATGAAAAAAAAAAAAAAAAAAAAACATTCCAAGTTAGCGAGAGAATGAATACCCCCCATTAACAGATGAAATTATTTTCACTTGACAATGATACTTAGTTAGGGTTAGTTGCAATTGAATCATGGATTGTGGGTTTTATAATGTCTATATGTGTGTAGGTGACAACATGAACCATGACATTGGAATTGTTTCTGCATCAGAGGGTTTAAATAAAGCTTTCCAAACCTGAGTTATTTAGTTACATATCAGAGTGTTTAATTAAAGCTTTACAACCCTGAGTTCTTTAGTTACATACTAGAAAGCCTCAGCCAAGTGTGCCTTCATAGCTCAAACTGCCAACAATCTTACTTTCGTTAATGGTATGTTTTTCTCAATTTTCTGAAAACTGTTATTTGGGAGGGGGATTTAATTAGTTTGTTTGATGATCCATCTTGTTAATATAAAAGCTTTTTCGCCACTTTTGTTTCTTTTAAATCCACATATAGGTGCGTGATTTGAGGAGATTAATTGCTGGGAATGATAATTTGCAAATTAACAACTTGAGTCTTATTTTACGCGGAAGTGCACTGTATGACATGAAAAATGGAGATGATGTGTACATACAACTTAATATTGGAGGTATACTTGTAGTCCTGATTTTGTTATTTTATCAATGCACTATATTATCAATTTAAAAAAAAAAAAAGAAAAAAGAAGAAGGATCTCCTATGACATTTCCACCTCAACGTTGCAACTGCCTCTGTCTGGTGTGTCCTTCTATAGTGTATAGTACTATGGTCAAATTATTAGCATTTACCCATTCAACTTGGATATTGATTTTAATGAGTATACCTTTCAAAAATTTTTTTTTCCTTGTACAGCATGTGATGTTAAATTTTCTTACAAAGATGTGATTAATTGCTATTTATTTACTAGATTGCTAGATTGTTGCTGTCAAACCAAAGCCGCCAGTGAAAGATGGATATGTCAATGATGTTGAGGATGAAGATCTGGTAAGTCAATGATTCAGTTCATTAATGTCTAACAAAGTGACCATAATGTTTATTTGGTACTCATTTTTGACTCAATGCCATCTTGATTTATGCTTCTGCAGAAGTTTCGGCTTCCTCAGTCATCAAGTTGGTGGAAGAAGAGGTTGTACACTTTTCTACACGATAACTTGAAGCTTCCAGGTAATAAGCTGCATATATGGTATTTGTTTACGCTAGTAAATCACTATTTTGATCCTTGAAGTTTGTATTCATTAACTGTTGAATCCATAATATTCAAATCACTGTTTGACGTTTTTTCTTCATGAAATCATTTGAATATTCGATTTTTAAAATCTTCTAGTTATATCAATTTGGCCCTTGAAGCATCTTCAGTGTTTCTTTTGGAATATTATATGTATCACCACCATAATCTGCTTGCATGGTGACAAAATAAAAACTGGAATCATTCAGTAAGTGTTGCATTATTCCAGGAATCATTTTAGATGTGTGGATCTTTTATGGGCAATGATGATGATGATAGTTCCCTTTGAGATTAACAATCTTCTAAATATGCTCATCCCCCATTGACAGATATCCTTTTGATGCTAATTCACTCTGAGTCTGAAGGCATGGCTTCTCATAATTTTGTGGTTTATCCTGGCTCCTGTTGCCCATAGATGGGATCCCGAACCTTTGTATGTATGTCTTCTTTCTTGGCAAAAAAATTAAAATATTGTTATTTTAATAAAAATTACGAAAATATGGTCGTTTTGAACCAATTTACGAATGTATAGCAGTCAGTTGCGTCTCAGGTGGGCGCCACAAGTTGCGTCTTGTGAAGGTGCTATAGGTGCAAAGTGGTGTCCCATATAGGCGCCACAAGTGGCACCTCATACATGCGCCACTTTGCACCTGTACCGCCTTCCTGGGGCGCAACTTCGTCCCTTACCCGCCCCCTAGGCACGATTCAGCCATTTGCCTTCTATTTAAACTCATACCCTCTTCATACACTTCTTCATTATCTTTTTACTCTTAGATATCTCAAAATTTGTTTATTTATACTTTCTTTTGTGCTTTTTGGTTATATATATATATATATATATATATATAAATGTGTACGCATTTTGATTCCGCTTGTATTGTTCTATATTATAATAGTAGAAAAATTGAGGGTTGACGTGGTGTTGTTTTCGAAGGTGAGAAAATGCCAACACGTATCAAGCGCAATTCAACTATTGACGAATTGCATCAGAAAATCTGTCAAAAATTAGTTCTCATAGGTAATCAATCTATCACTATGGTCACTGCAAGAATATGGTGCGATGATAAATATATTAGCATGCAAGTAATAGACAACGAAGACGTAAAAATGGTAATAGAAGAATTCTTCAATCAGTCAAGGAAAGATTTCTTAGAATTGTACATCGATATTGCTAAAGCAGAGGATGTCACTTTACTAATGAGGTCAGTTGATTTCAATTCTTTCCATAATGCATCACCATATGTTGCTCCACTTGTTAATTTGTCTATGGAAGATGAAAATGATCCTACTTGGGTTATGGATGACAATATTGACGATGACGATGATGAAAATATCGCAATGGAATATCGTCTTCTTGCTGAAAATGCTAGTGCTTCGAACAATGATGAGGATGATGGTCCAAGCGGAATTTAAATACAAGTAAATCAGGATGTGAGAGGGTCTCAAATTCAAGCACATCATGATGCGGGAAGTCTCAAATTCAAGCACATCAGAATGTGGGCGAGTCTCAATTACCACAACATTCTGAAGGTGTGATACCAAACAACACCTATTGCTATGTTGAAGCAATTGCAAGGGTCAATCGGCTGTTAAGTAATTGCAAGGTCTTCATCGTCATTACAAAAATGTGGTTGCTATGTTGAAGGTCAATGAGTCCAATGCTATTGGTCATTATGTCTGTACATATAATGTTGAATAAACTGTATTTGAGGTTGACGATGGTTATGAGAAATCGTATTATGTAAACCTCCCTGAGCGGTTCTGTCAGTGTGGAAAATTTAAGGCATTCAAGTATCATTGTGGTCATGCTGCACAACCGCTTTACATGTTCGTCGGACACTGGTACAATATGTCGATGACATATTCCTTACAACAAACCTGGTAAAAACGTACTTATTTTCGTGGCAGGCAATTGGTAATTAGCAAGCAATTCCACCTAGTGCTGATCCAGTGGTCATACCTGATAATTTTGTGTTGCATGCAAAGGGTCGTCTAAAGTCAACTACAATACACAATGAGATGGATGAAGTTAAAGGTAGTTAAAGTCGTATTATGTATAGTATATGCAGATTACCTGGTCATAATCGTCGAAATTGTCCAAGCCGTCCATCTACCTCATGATTTTATTTTCGATCTGTTAATGTTTTCTTTATCTTATATTTCATAACTGATTGTCTTCGAGGTTTACTATGTTGTTATTTGTTGCTTTACGTTTTATCATAGTGCATAACAAATAACAAGCGATAAACATAGTACATAACACAGTTCATGACAAATATAAGCGATAAAAAAGATCCATAATACCATACAGTCCATAACATAATCCGTAACAAATACAAACTAGAAAGTCTACGAAGCTGGAGGCCACTGCTGATGACACGCCTGACGATCTGTGTCTACCACGTCCATGCGAAAACTATGGAGCAGGAGCAAGTGCTGGCACATGGTAAGGAGCTCCGGTGGCCTCGACTGGCAGCTCTAAACGTTAGTCTGACTGGTTTTTGGTGAAAAATCTATATGACTATACATGTCCTCAAGAGCTATATCATCCCACGACTGAGGTCCCTGACTACTGCTCGCTGCCTGATCCCCGGATGCCATGGCTACTGGACAGGCTTGATACGTCGGTTGACACTGCATGTCCATTGGTGGGCACT
The DNA here is from genome assembly GCA_007407185.1 of Glycine tomentella. Classification (NCBI taxonomy): domain Eukaryota; kingdom Viridiplantae; phylum Streptophyta; class Magnoliopsida; order Fabales; family Fabaceae; genus Glycine; species Glycine tomentella. The sequence continues at coordinate 27,562 of PYAF01004847.1, read as the reverse complement.
CTGTTTGATAATATGTATGAGCCTCTGGCTGGGTAGGCTCGTGAAATGTCTACTGAACATTGTATTCATGACCTATGAAGGGTGGCCTAAACCATCCAGCCATGCGTGGCTTGAGTGCATGAATAGGCTCAGGAACTGGTAGAATAGGTCGGCGATAATGTCCTATCCCTTGACCCTCTCTCGCACGACGCCCAATGTCGATAGACAACTGTGCTTCATCCGGAAGCTGGGTCAGGTGTCCCTCTGGACTTGGCTCCTCCACCCGATCTGCCTCTCTAAAAACAGTTATCAGGCGACATTTCCTCGGGTACATATTCCAAAGTGTGGTGCGAAAATTGCTCAAGCGTGGTGACAAAATACAAAGCCGGAGGAAGGTGAGGATGACGTCAAGTCATCATGCCCCTTATGCCCTGGGCGACACACGTGCTACAATGGACGGGACAAAGGATCGCGATCCCGCGAGGGTGAGCTAACTCCAAAAACCCGTCCTCAGTTCGGATTGTAACCTATATCTCACTACATATATACATAAAGAAAAATATATAATAATAGTAAAAAAATGATTTCGAGTAAATAACTTACACAACGTCCTAATTTGGTAGCCTGCTTCGTGACATACCGCTTGCCGCAAAGTCTATACCAAACCATGTACTCATGGTTGGGTGACATAAGATAATGTATTTTAGGAGGCACTTCAACATGTTGAACTCTCCTATTCCATCTCTCTATAAATTTCCTTAGCATGTGAGTCCTATTTTCTTGGGGTATACCCCGAAGGGTATAATTATGCACACATTTCAATTTTCCAGACCTGTGAGGTATCGGTTGATTCCGTCTAAATTGTCTCATGCATCTATCAGGCTGCACATACTCAGCAATGTGAAAACAAATAACAAGTGTCCTAGCCATCCACAAATGCTTTGTGTTAGGAGATGCACCCAAAAAATCGTAATGGTTGCCAAACCACCTACTCAATTAAAACATATATAGGAGTCAATTGCATATTCACATATATAGGAGTCGCTTGCCACTGAGGTATGTTTTTTGAATCAAATATTTTTAGTTAAAATAGATGTGAATATGCAATTGACTCCTATATATGTTTTAGTTGTGTAAGTGGTTTGGCAACCTTATCGAGATTACGATTTCTTGAGTGCGTCTCTTAACACAAAGTATTTGTGGATGGCTAGGACACTTGTTATTTGTTTTCACATTGCTGAGTATGTGCAAATTGATAGATGCATGAGACAATTTGAGCGAGATCAACCGATACCTCACAGGCCTGGAAAATTGAAATGTGTGCATGATTATACCCTTTGAGGTAAACCCCAAGAAAATTGGGCTCACGGGCTAAGGAAATTTATAGAGAGATGTAATAGGAGAGTTCAACATGTTGAAGTGTCTCTTGAAATACATGGTCTTATGTCACCAAGGTTGTCAGAATCACGATTCTACGTAGAATCGTGGAAGCCTCATAGAATCGAATCGTAGAATCGCAAGAGTCTACTTCAGATAAAAAAAACTAAATTACCTATATATAAATATGAAACAATGACATAACTAATTTTGTCAAATTAAATGAGTAAAATTATAAATAATGGATACTAAAAAATTCAAAATAACAATTGAAGTATTAAAGTTGATAAAACAAGTGTATTAATAAAAAAAAAGAGTGTAAATAGAAATCACTTAAATTAAAATAAAAGTCCAATTTTTAATATAAAAAAATGTGTCAAAAGGTAGCAAAAGGAGGTGCAGGAAGCAAATATGTAATGGATCTGACCCAAATACGAAAAAATTGCTATTCGAAACAACGTCGTTCCTAAACCCAGCAGACTTGCGAAAACGTAGTAGAATCCCGATTCTACTCAGAATCGAGCGATTCTACTCAGAATCGAGCGATTCTATGTAGAATCGTGCGATTCTAATCCGAAAAAGAGTCTACGTCCAAGTTAACTCATAGAGGGGTAGTAGACTCGTAAAATCGGAAGATTCTACGATTTAAATCGAGAGTTTGATAACCATGTATGTCACCAATCATGAGTGCATGGTTTGGTATAGACTTTGCGGCAAGCGATATGTCACGAAGCGGGCTGCCAAATTAGGACGTTGTGTAAATTATTTACTAGAGATCATTTTTTTTTTACTATTATTATATATTTTTCTTTATGTATATATCTTGTGAGTTATAGGTTGATGGTATGGAGAATTTGTATTTTGTCACACTACACCGAAGCAATTTTCGCACCACACTTTGGAATATGTACATGAGGAAATAGGTCACCTGATAACTGTTTTCAGAGAGGCTGATCGGGTGGAGGAGCCGGGTCCAGAGGGATACCTAACCTAGCTTCCGGAGGAGACACAGTTGTCTATCGACATTGGGCGTCGTGCGAGAAAGGGTCGAGGGATAGGACATCATCGTCGACCTATTCCACCAGTTCCTGAGCCTATTCATGCACTCAGGCCACGCATGGCTGGATGGTTTAGGCCACCCTTCATAGGTCATGAATACGGTGTTCAGCAGACATTTCACGAGCCTACCTAGCCGAAGGCTCATACATATTATCAGCCAGAGTGCCCACCGATGGACAAGCAGTGCCAGCCGGCGTATCAGGCTTGTCCAGTAGCCATGGCATTCGGGGATCAGGCAGCAAGCAATAGTCAGGGACCTCAATCGTGGGATGATATAACTCTTGAGGACATGTATAGCCATATAGATTTTTAACCAAAAACCAGTCATACTATTGTTTAGAGCTGCCAATTGAGGCCACTGGAGCTCCATACCATGTGCCAGCACTTGCGCCTGCTCCACAATTTTCGTGTGGACGTGGTAGACGCAGATCGTCAGGCGTGTCATCAGCAGTGGCCTCCAGCTTCGTAGACTTTCTAGTTTGTATTTGTTACGGACTATATTATGGACCTTTTTTATCGCTTATATTTGTCATGAACTATGTTGTGTACTATGTTTATCGCTTGTTATTTGTTATGGACTATGTTATAACGTAAAGCAACAAATAACAACATAATGAACCTCGAAGACAGTCAGTTATGAAATATAAGAAGATAAAGAAAACATTAACATATCAAAAATAAAATCATGAGGTAGATGAACGACTAGGACAATTTTGACGGTTATGACCAGATAATCTGCATATACCACACCTAATACGACTTTGACTAGCTTTAACTTCATCCATCTCATTGCGTATTTTAGTTAACTTTGGACGACCCTTTGCACGAAGCATAGAATTATCAGGTATGACCACTGGATCTGCAGTAGGTGGAATTGCTTGCTCATTACCAATTGGCTGTCATGGAAATGAGTACGTTTTTACCAGGTTTGTTGTAAGGAATATGTCATCGACATATTGTGCCGATGCCCGACTAACATGTAAAGCGACTGCTGCAACATGACCACAAGGATACTTGAATGCCTTAAATTTTCCACACTGACAGAACCACTCTGGGAGGTTTACAAAATACGATTTCTCATAACCATGGTCAACCTCAAATACAGTTTATTCAACAATATATGTACGGACATAATGATCAGTAGTATTGGACTCATTAATCTTCAACATAGCAACCACATTTTTACAATGACGATGAGAACCTTGCAATTACTTAACAGCCGATTGACCCTTGCAAATGCTTCAACATAGCAATATGTGTTGTTTGGTATCACACCTTTAGAATGTTGTGGTAATTGAGACTCGCTCACATCCTGATGTGCTTGAATTTGAGACTCCCCCGCATCCTCATGTGCTTGGATTTGAGACTCCCCAACATCCTGATCTACTTGTATTTGAGTTGCGCTTGGACCATCATCCTCGTCATTGTCCGAAACACTAGCATTTTCGGCAAGAAGACGATATTCCATTGCGATATTTTCATCATCATCGTCGTCAATATTGTCATCCATAACCCAAATAGGGTCATTTTCATCTTCCATAGACAAATTAACAAGTGGAGCAGCAGATGGTGATGCATTATGGGAAGAATTGAAATCAACTGACCTCATTAGTAAAGTGACATCCTCTGCTTTAGCAATATCCACGTACAACTCTAAGAAATCTTTCCTTGATTGGTTGAAGAATTCTCCTATTATCATTTTTACGTCTTCGTTGTCCACTACTTGCATGCTAATATATTTATCATCGTACCATGTTCTTGCAATGACCATAGTGATAGATTGATTACCTTTGAGGAACTAATTTTTGACAGATTTTCTTATGCAATTCGTCAATAGTTGAGTTGCGCTTGATACGTGTTGGAATTTTCTCACCTTCGAAAATAACACCACGTTGACCCTCAATTTTCCTACCATTATAATATAGAACAATAAAAACGGAATCAAAATGTGTACACATTTATATATATATAACCAAAAAGCACAAAAGAAAGTATAAATAAGCAGATTTTGAGATATCTAAGGGTAGAAAGATAATGAAGAAGAGTGTGAAGAGGATATGAGTTTAAATAGAAGGCAAATGGCTGAATCGCACCTGGGGGGCGGGTAAGGGACGAAGTCGCGCCTCAGGAAGACGGTACAAGTGCAAAGTAGCGCCTGTATGAGGTGCCACCTTTGGTGCCTATATGGGGTGGGGGCGCCACTTTGAACATATAGTGCCTTAACAAGGCGCGACTTGTGGCGCCCACCTAGGGCGCGACTGAGTGCTATACATTCATAAATTTGTTCAAAACGACTATATTTTTGTAATTTTTATTAAAATAACAATATTTAATTTTTTTTGCCATGGGCCGCCACTTTGCACCTATTGCGCCTCCATTGGGTGCAACTTGTGGCGCCCACCTGGGGCACGACTGTACATTCGTAAATTGGTTCAAAACAATTATATTTTTGTAATTTTTAAATTAAAATAACAATATTTTAATTTTTTTTGCCCTCCTTTTTTTTGGGCTTTTAGTCCACTAGTCTATCTGTTTTCTTTTTGGGGTCCAAGTCCACCACTAAGGAATCTATCTTTCCCATGTATAACTGGGACTTGGGATGTTGGACTATTAAATTCAGTTAACAAATTATTCTGTAAATATTTCTGACTTTTTTTGGTCTACAATTCAGCTAATAACACTCGGGCCTGGTCATTTGAACTTATCTTAAATCTGAATTTCCCCCCATGGAATAACTTTTGATAAAAAAAAAAACAAACTATTCTTGTGTCTTTTTGGAAAAAAAAAACAATTAAGAGCATATATTGTTTGGCAATTTTACTCCTTTTATAAATTGTATGGTTAGATATTCATCTGATATGCTGAGAATGTCCAAGAGTGAATCCTAGCATAGTGGTAAAGTTATGCCTTGGTGACTGGGTAGTCATGGGTTTGAATCTGAAAACAACTTCTTTGCATATGCAAGGTAAGATTGTGTACAATAACCCTCCTTTATACCTTCGCATAGTGAGGAACCTCCGAGGCACTGTGCTACGCTAGTTTATGCTGTGAATGTCCCTGCTCCATGGTCTCCCCAAACCCATAATTTTGATTCGACATTCAACATCAACAGCACCTTTAACCCAAATTAATGGGGGTCGGTGGTAGATGAACCCAATGATAAATCGAAAATAGAACAAAAGAGAGAAACAAAGTTAAAATAAAAGAATGGTGAAAGGAGAAAATAAAAGAAGAAGAAAAGAATTAAAACAAAGGAACAACTGAAACATAGAACTACTAAAGGGTTTAACCCTCCACCAGACTTATAGCTTTTCTCCACTCCGTCCTAAGACATACCGTCCGCCAATCTATATCTCACTCCATTAGGTCTTGTTTAACTACCTTTCCCCAAGTAAGTTTTGGTTGACCTCTACCTCTCTTTGTTCTAGCTCTTGGTAACAGACTCTTGTTCTGACAGGAGCATCTAATGGTCGTCTCATAACATGCTCAAACCATCTCAATCTATGCTCCCTCATCTTTTCACATACTAGTACCACTGATACCTTTCGTCGAATATCCTCATTTCTTATCTTATCCATCTTCGTATATCCGCACATCCACCTTAACATCTTCATTTCTGCTACCCTATTTTATGCTCATGTTGCCTATGTGCTGGCTAGCATTCCGCTCCATAAAGCATTGCCGGTCTAACAGTCGTTCTATAGAATTTTTCTTTTAGCTTAAGAGGAATCTTGCGGTCACACAAAAGCTCCGATGCACTCCGCCATTTCATCCACCCTGCTCTAATTCTATGACTTACATCCTCATCGATCTCCCCACCTTTTTGCAACATTGATCCCAAATATCTAAAAACGTCTTTCTTGGGTACCTCTTGCCCAAGTAGATGCATTGTGTCTTGATTAGGGATGGCAAACGGGTCGGCCCGCAAAAAAACGGGGCGGGCCGGGCCGGCCTGCGAAAAATGCGGGGCAGGCTGGCCCGGCCCGCTTTTGCAAAGCGGGCTACAAATGCTAGCCCGCCCCGCTTTAATGCGGGCCAGCGGGCTAGCGGGCCAGCCCGCATAAAAAATTTAAAAAAAAAAAAAAAGTCAATTTAAAAAATAAAATACAAAAAAATTATAAAAAATACAAATATGATCATTAAAAAAAACACAAAGTTAAATAAAAATAAATAATTTAAAATTAATGCTAAATAAATGATGTCATGTAATAATTAACAAAATTATACCATTTGCAAATGAAATTTACGGTTATAAACTGTCCAAAAGTGTAATATGCTCAGTAATGAAAGACTATTTGAAAGTATTATTATCATAACCATTTTAATATTAAAACTTAGAAGTTAATTATGAGAGTGCAAAAGAGTATAAATTTAAAGAATATACTTATTTCAAAATATGTTAAATATATTTAATTAATTTTAATATTTAATATTTAAATAATATAGGCCCAGCGGGCTGGCCCGCCCCGCCCCGCGTTTGGCCCGTAATTTTGCGGGGCGGGCCAGCCCGGCCCGCTTTTGATTTGCGGGTTGATATTATCAACCCAGCCCGCGTTTTTTTGCGGGCTAAGCGGGCCGACCCGGCGGGCCAAGCCCGTTTTGCCATCCCTAGTCTTGATCAGCGTCTTTAATCCTCGAAAACTCACACTTCATATACCCCGTCTTGCTTTTGCTTACCTTGAATCCTTTAGACTCCAAAGTGCTTCTCCACAATTCCAATTTTCTATTAACGTCATTTTTGGTCTCATCAATAAGTACGACATCATCTGCAAAGAGCATACACCACGGCACTTCTTCTTGAATATCTTACGTTAGTTCATCCATCACTAAGGCAAAGAGATAAAGACTAAGAGCTGAACCTTGGTGGACACCTACCATGATAGGGGAATACCTTGATGTTTCATTACAAGCTTTCACACATGTGGTAGCCCCATCATACATATCTTTGATTGCATTAATATACTTTAATGCTACCTTTTTCTTCTCAAGAGTCCACCATAAGACTTCCAGTGGGACTCTATCATATGCTTTCTCGAGATCTATGAACACCGTATGTAAGTCTTTTTTCCTTTCTCTATACCTTTCCATTAATTGTCTCATCAAGAAAATAGCTTCCATGGTACATCTTCCTGACATAAATCCAAATTGATTTACTGAAATCTTGGTCTCCCTCCTTAGACGATGTTCGATAACTCTCTCCCACAACTTCATAGTATGGCTCATAAGTTTGATGCCTCTATAGTTTGAATAATTTTGAATATCTCCCTTGTTTTTGTAAATAGGCACAAGCATACTTTTCCTCCAAGCATCAGACATCTTGTTTGTTTGAAGAATTATATTAAAAAGATTGGTTAACCATTTTATTGCCACATCTTCCAAGCCCTTCCACACTTCAATAGGGACGTCATCAGGTCCCAACGCTTTATTATTCTTCATCCTCTTTAACCTCATATGTATTAATTCTGCGCACAAATCTTCTATTCAGATCATCAGAAACGTCCTTCAATTCCACCTCACTCTTGTCACCATTCTCATTAAAAGATTGTTAAAATAGTGTAACCATCTTTCACTTACATCTTCATCCCTCACCAAAAGTTTTTGATTTTCATCCTTGATACATCTAACTTGGGTGAGATCTTTACTCTTCTTATCCCTCATTTTTGCAAGTTTATAAACACTTTTTTCCCCATCTTTGCTCCCAAGATTTTTATATAAATCATCAAAGACTTTTTCTCTAGCTTCTCGCACTACTTTCTTTGCATCTTTTCTCGCTACTCTAAACTTTTGTAAATTCTCCTCGTTAGGACATTTATGCATAGATCTAAAGCATTCCTTCTTCTGTTTAATAGCCTCTTGCACCTCTCCATTCCACCACCATGTTTCCTTTGTAAGAACTTTGTTTCCTTTGCTTTCACCTAACACCTTCCTTCCCACATTATGAACACATACAGCCATCTTATTCCAAATTTCATTAGCTTCTCCAATAAACTCCCACGGTCCTTCACGCAACATATTTTCCATAAACTCTAATTGTTTCTCCTCCTTTAGCTTCCACCATCTTATCCTTGGGTTTTGATCATTCTTCCTCAAATTAAGAACTTTGTTGAACCTAACATCTAGAACTACCAACTTATGTTGTGTCGCCACACATTCTCCAGGGTAGACCTTACAGTCAATACATGAATTTTTATCTTCCCGTCTAGCCATAAAGAAATCAATTTGACTGCGATTTTGGCCACTATGATACGTGATAAGATGAGACTCCCTTTTCCGGAAAAAGGTGTTCGCTAGCATCAAATCATAGGCTAGTGTAATGTTCAAGATATCTTCTCCAGTCTCATTTCTCGTCCCATACTCAAAACCACCATGAATTCTATCAAAACCTCCACTGTTTTTACCAACATGCCCATTTAGATCACCTCCTAGGAAAATCTTCTCTTCTCGTGGTATCCCTCGCAGAACCTCTTCCAAGTCTTCCCAAAAATGAATCTTTTCATCTGATAATAATCCCACTTGGGGTGCATACACACTGAGGATATTTAAGATAAGATCCCCCACTACAAGCTTAATCATCATAATCCTGTCGCCTTTCCTTTTTACATCAACGACTTTATCTCTGAAACTTCTATCGATCATAATTCCAACTCCATTGCGGCTCTTGATAGTACCTGTGTAACACAACTTGAAACCTGTGCCCTCCACTTCCTTGGCCTTTTCTCCAACCCACTTAGTTTCTTGCAAGCAAACAACATTCACTTTCCTTCTGGCAAAAACATCTGCTAACTCCCTCAGTTTACCCGTTAATGTTCCTATGTTCCAGCTTCCCAGTTTCATCCTAAACCCTTGGGCTGTGTTTGCCCGCCATGCTCGCCCATCTGCGTGTTGGGACCCTTGCCTTTTTGTCACTAAATCCGGGTGGAGACCTGGCGCCTTGCCTTTCGACATGGACCCTAGCATCCTTTTCACTACATCCCGGGATCGATGTAGCGCCTTGCCTTGTGGCGAGGACCCTAGCTCATTTTTCGATACATCCGGGGCCCGATGTAACGCGTCGCTATGAAGGGAACGCCCCAACGAAATATCATAAAGGTTCATCACATAAGAATAGCTAACTTTTTATGGCTGGTTCGCAACTCCTGACGCCAACCCTCCTCCTTTATCCTGGCTTGGGACAGGCCATGCATGCATACACACATAGGCGGAGTTAATTTTGATTCGACATTGTAGAAATTAAATTAAGATGTCTTAGAAGGGTACTTTCTGGTCATTGTATATGATAAAATTTGTGTGTCTTTATCGTTTGTCCCAACTTTCCTGTAGATACTTGCAACTGGCTTTTGTCTCATTCTCTTCAATCTTGGAAAGCGCTAAGCTGGTGACATAAGGTATGACCGAACATTATTTGTTGTATCTAGTATACTGTTCAAAATGTTATATAAGGTGAAAGTCAAATCTGAAAATTCAAGTAAGATTTATGTGTGTTAGTGACCTTTATTATTATCAAAAGAAGCAAAGCAAAATGACAAGAATGAAGTGTAAACATGGTAAAATCCTAGATTAAAAATTGGACATATATAGTTCTAAGTAATAATATATCAGGATGTTAAATCCTTTTCATTTTCCTTTTGGATTCCTTTTTATTTTTCCCCTTTGGAAATTCCTAGTATTATGTGTGTAATATCTCTACCGGCTTCATATGTTAACCTTTTCAGATTGCTCAATCCATGAGAATGATGTCATAAGTTTAGTATTCCAGTTTTCCTTTTCAAAATTATGGAAGTAATACTGCTTTTTCAGATTGTTGGAAACTATTTTGATAGCTTTTAAATATTTTTTTACTCTACAATAAAATCTTTCAGTGCATATTCCATCTTCAATGCAAACTTCAGAAAGCTTCCAGGGACGCTGAATGCAGATCGGCTTGATAGAGATATGAGAGCAAGACAATTTTGAGCCCTACTTCACTGCACTCTTTCCAATCATCCCAACACTAGTGATGTCATGTCACATGATGTATATATGCAAAATCACAAGGAGATAATGTTGATTAGCCAAAGAGTTAACAAGTACAATGTCAATGAATGAGAGACTATGCTCCTTCTGTGTATATATCATTGTACTAAGATGTATTGATATGAACATGTTTCATTGTGGATTACTGTGTCTACGTCTCTTGTACCGAGGTTCCTGTTTATGAATTTCAGAGTTTAACACTTTCGGTGCAGCAACAAGCTTTGTGCCATATATGCAGTGACTTGTCAGGAATCAAAACTTGACAGCGGTATTTTAAATACTGTTAAGATTATAATTCTAAAGGTTGTAACTTTTTTCTAATTTGTAATTTCTTTTCATCATCATCAATCGACACTTTTAACTCAAATTAACTGGGGTCAATGGTAGATGAACCGAATGATAGATACAAGGAGGTTGAAAAAAAAGTTGAAAGCAAAGTAGGAGGGGGGAGATGAAGAGAAAAATGACTAAAGAGGGACCATCTGGAACATAAAGATAACAACGGGTATAATCCTTCAAGCTTCTAGTTTTTCTTCATTTCATCTTAAGACACACCGTCCGCCAATTTATATCTCACTCCATTAAGTCTTGTTTAATTACACTTCTCAAGGTAAGTTTCAGTCTACCTTAACCTCTCTTTTTTGTCGAGCTCTTGGTAACAAACTTTTGTTCTTACGGGAGCATCCAAGGGCAGTCTCATTACGTGTCCAAACCACCTTAATTTATGTTCCCTCATCTTTTCACTCACCAGTACTATTGTTACCTTTTGTCAAATATCTTCATTTCTTATCTTATCTATCTTCGTATAACCACACATTCACTTTAACATCCTCATTTTTTCTATCCTTATTTTATGTTCATGTTGCCTGTGTGTTGGTTAATATTCAACTCCATATAACATTGCAGGTCAGACAGTTTTTATAGAATTTTCTTTTTAGCTTAAACGGGAATTTTACGATCACACAACGATCCAGATGCACTCTCCCACTTCACCCACCTTATTCTGATTTTATGATTTACATCATCATCAATCTCTCAACCTTTTGCCAAATTGATCCTAGGCATCTAAAAATATTTTTCCTGGATACCTCTTGACCAAGTAGATGCAAAGGATCTTGATCATCATCTCTTGTGAAAACTCACATTTCATATATTCAGTTTTACTCCGGCTTAATGTGAGTCCTTTAGATTCAACAGTGGTTCTCCACAATTCAAGTTTCCTATTAACTTTGGTCTCATCATAAGTACAATATCATCTATAAAAAACATACATCACGACATTGATTTTATAATTTATAATTTATAACTCAGATATCTTACTTTTGAATAATTTATAATTTCTTTTATTTTATGTAATTTTTAACTGAAAAGGTATAATTTTTTTAAAAAGCTACTTATTTAAAAAAAAGTCATTGATTTTATGTTAAAAGTCAAACATATAACTATGTTTGGTTTGCAGGTAGAAATGCTACGACACATATATTTCAATATAAATTCAATGGATAACATTAAAATAAATGCAAAAATAAGAGTCTTGATCTGTTGGCAAAATCATTTTTGTCTCAAACATAATTTTACAATTAATTTCTTTTGAAACATGTTCTAATATGTCACTACGGATAGAAAAGTAAGAAACGTATCAAAAGTGAGATATCTAAGGTAGTCACTACACAATAATGAATCTGAGTGATTTTTGAGTGAAGAATGTTACAACACTTTGACGTTTTCTTTTTAATACATAGTATGTTATTTGATAAATTTTATGTTTATTTCACTGAATTAGTTTAGGTTGTTCAGTAGAACTTATATGAAATTTATTTAATAACGAAAAATAATTAAAAGATTGTGGTGAGAACACTACAAAAAAACTGCATTTCTGACGGACTCTTTCCCACCACATTCTTTCCGTCTGAAATTTTCATTATTTCCGACAGCATCTTCCCATGGATTATCAGCCCGTCGGAAATCTTCTTTTATCACAAAACACATCAGCTGAACCCTAGCCTCCTAAGTCACAAAACACGCATTCTCCTTGTCAATGACTGATGAGTAATGAGACTCTGGCATCAAGCAGACCAACCTCTGTCAACGATACGACCTCCTCCGTCACGAGTACAGGTACCCTTTTCATTTTGTTCTCTTCTTCATTAATTTGCTTGGAACCTGGTTTCCATTGGAGATTTTTTGAGGGTATTGGGTTTCGATTACTTCGTATCCATGCTTTTCTGAAAAGGGGTTTTGTGTTTTATTCGTATTTGACATGGTTTTGGGTTTTAAAAGTGTTAGCTTAAGGGTTTTTTGATATGGAATCAGTTTTGGAAGAGTCATTTCCAAAATATATGGATGAATTGGTTACGTTTATGTTGGTGTGTTTTGTGTTGTAGTTTAGGACGTTTGTATGGTAGAGGGTTTGTATCTATTTCTCTTTTCCTCTATTCTCTTTTTGAACACCATAAAAAAATAACCTTGTTTATTGTTTATAATGTATTTCAGTTTTAAGCAAGGTCAATTATTTTTTGCTGAAACTTTTGTTTACATTCACATACACTCTTGAAAAGGAAGCAGAAAAAAGGAATGCAAAAGCAACCATAGACAAAAGAGAGTATCATTTGTATATGCAGTTACAAGATCTATGTGGATAATAGGCATTTAGAGAGATAAACAGTGAAAGGGAATGATAGCAAGAGAGAGTTGCATTATGTTACTTAACATCATAGGTAGTGGACCTTGTTTTTTTGCTTTACAAATTGTACAATGACAGATTGATTCAATAGATAAAATTGAACCACCAGGGCTAAAAGCTTCTTACTTTTGCCCTTAATTATATTTTTATTCTTGTGTATTCCAACCATCCTATTTATTTCCATTAGTGCTAAATGTTTTGGGCTCTTTGCCAGTTATTGATGAATAATAAGTGATAAAGTTGATCTTATTAATTCATTATATAAAGGTAACTGGATCCAAGTTGTGCAAGCAATTACGAGTCTTTCCACCCCCCAAAGTAAGGCCTAAACATATTGTTTTTTTGTAGTTCATACTAAGCCTTCATGTATTCTGTTAGACCATTTTTTTCCTATTTACTATGACTGTTAAATTGTTTATAATCTCTTGAGTGGCTTAAAACTAACTTTGATTAACATGTGTAATTTAGTTTCTAAAATATATAAATGTGGATTTGCCTTATCTCTTTAGAGGACAACAAATGTCGACCACATGTTAAGTTGCCATCCATTTGTTAACCATGTTAACTAATGTATTTGTTATATTTGTCATGTGGCGAGTCATTGTGATGATTATGGATTTATGAATAATCACAGTATGCCAAACCACCTTATGTAGCTATATTTGGAAAATCAAAACTATCTTCTTGGTCAATGGTTTTGGGGTATGTGAAACTTGGTTGTTCATGTTCAGAGTTGATGAGGCTATTTCATATTTTAGCTCTAGGGACAACTTTGTGGTGGTGGACTGTAATTAAAACCATACAAGCATTTTTATGATGTATCGACATTAAAGCCAACCATAGAAGGTCAAGGTCAACTTGGTGCAGCTCAACCCCTAATTTTTACTAAAGTGTGAAGTTCTATATATGACAACCACAAGGAATCCAATCTTGTTTCATCATTTAGTCATTAAGTTAGTGGACAATATGAACAATAGTGAAGGGTTTATATGAAATTTCATTGCCATGTCATGATGTTACTGTTAAATATTTGATGGTAACTTAATAGATGGACCACAATATGAAACATTCCCTTGTTGGTGTGCATAAACTCTAATCCATGTAAGGAAATAATTCAGAAGTCCCAAGTCATTGATTTCGAATTTTGAATTCATTCTTCCCTTCAACTTTTCAATTTCAGTTTAATCACTACCTGTCCTTATTGTCAGATCATTTAATAATATAGGCACACTAGGATCAAGTTTGTACCTTTAGGCAATCTAACATACATGACAAATTCAAATCAGCACTTTGTGAATCCCTATTTAAAAAGACAAGCATATATCCACTTGTTCCAAGCCTGAGGGGCTTCTTTAAACCTATATATTACCTTAGTCAATTTACTTCAATGGATGTTCTATTCCTTTTACTTCAAAGCCTTGTGTCTACAGTACATGCACTTATTCCAAAATAGTTCATTGAAAAAGACAAATTTCAGATATAGTTGGCACACAGGCCAACCTTTTAAGCTAGCAGCCTGATAATTGTTATTTATACATATATTATGTATTTAAATTACATAGAAATTATCTTCTTTTTTCTTTTTTAATGCTTCTTTTGTGATTGAAGATATAACTTGTCTAAGTTTTTATTCAATAAATGCTAAAATTAGTTTATTTATAGTGTGTTGTTTGTATTTTATTTATAGAATTACACATTAAAGACTTGGAAGATGGATTGAGGATTTGGGCTTAGCGTGCACATATGGGCTTAGAGAGTCGTCAATAAAAAAAAAGTTCAATAAAGCAAAATTTTGATAATAAAAAGGGAGGAACAATCAGAGGCAAAGCATACTGAGAAGGCAGAGAGAAACATAAGGCACAAAGAAGAAAATAATCCACTCCACATAAGTTGGCTTATGACCCTTGTTCTACCATTCTTCCATTCTCTTTCATCAATTGTTGTTCTCTTTTGTTGATTGTAAGCCTCTCATGACAATGAGAGGCTAAACCACTCGTTGTTGTGGGTTCAGCAACCAAACACTCTTGATGTAACAATTCTTAATATCTATTTAATGTTATTTTCATATTATTATTCTTTTTTGAATCTTATGTCATGTTTATGGTCTAATCATCCATGTGCATGTAATGTTATGGGGTTTATGCATTGGGAAATGTCTATACTCTGAGAACTGGGAAAAAATGTCTAGGCAATCCATATCTAGGGATAGAATGACATTGTTTAGCCTTAAATATACATTTCTACTCTTAATGCAAATTTTTTGATGTAGCTTGTTGAGGGATCAGGAGTGAAATTAGATAATTTAGGCTATTTCATATGAGGGATCATGGTTAGAGTAAATTAGAGGATAAAGGTAATATGTAAAATAATATTAAATATTGAAAATCATTAACATTGCATCAAGAGTAGTTTTGGTAGGCTGAACACCCAACATATCGCATAATCATGCATCAACCTTCCATTGATCAAAGTGTTTGTCTTTCTTCTCTGACTCTTAATATATTTTATTTTTTTATTATATTCCACATTTATATTGACATATATTATCACTTGAAAACCTCAAAAATTTTACAATTAGACGTATACAAATTCTGAGTACAAATAAAGTCCCTGTGGACTAGACACTCGATCTTATCATTTAATTACTACTTGGGCAAATTGGTATGCTTGCCAACAAGTTAACAAGTTTTTGGCGCTGTTGTCGAGGACTTTATTCCTTGTACTCGATAGTTTGTATACTCTTATTTTAAGCATTTTATTTTGTTTTACTAAAAATTCAAAATTTAAATCTTTTAGATTTTATTTTATCTTATAGGATTAGATTAGATTAGGTAGTTATATTTAAATTTATTAGGAAATTATCATAACCATTATCTTTCTAGATTTTATTGTTAGGTTGTTTGTTATATTATATTTTGTCTTTATCTTATTAGATTTAATATTTTTCTAATTTATCTTTTAGAATTTCAACATTTAGTTTTATTTTATTTTCCCTTTTGAAAAAATATCGAAAAAAATTCAAAAAAAATTAATTTTTTTTTAAATCTATTCTTATCTTATCTTAAATATGTTTTTTTATCTTATCTTAAATCTATTTTTTTTATCTTAAATTCGTTTTTTTTAAATTGAAAAAAATTCAAAAAAAATAATTGTTGTCTAGTTTTAATGGTTTAATATTATCTCTATTTTAAGCATTTACTTTTATTTTAATCATTTATCTTATTTTTTTTTACATTTAATTCATGAATCTTGTTAATTTTCTTATTTTTTGTATGCGACGTAAAACTTCGACAGACGATCTTGTTCCACTGAATCTAGAAATTGAAGCTACCTGTCAGAAAAACAACGTTGTAAGAAAGAGACGAGAGACAAGCTCTACAAGGAGAAAAGGGAGACTCTTCGTCTTCATCATCTTCTATACATCCTCTTATATTAGAGGAACCGGCTGCTTTCATTCCTCATCCTATCTTTGAGGAACTTCTAATGGTAGAAGACAGATCTCGCAGGGTGACTCTTGAAGATAATTCAAGTTCCACTACGCCACAACATTTCACTAGCATTGTGAGGCCAAAAGTGCACACAGCCAACATCTCCTATCCTCATTCACTCATCCAGTTGATCCAAGGCAATCTTTTTCATGGGTTGCCTAATGAGGATCCTTATGCTCATCTGGCCACCTACATAGAGATCTGCAACACAGTCAAGATTGTTGGAGTTCCAGAGAATGTTATCCGCCTTAACCTATTTTCTTTTTCTTTTGCAAGTGAAGCAAAAAGATGGCTACACTCATTCAAGGGTAATAGCCTAAGGACATGGGAGGAAGTGGTGGATAAGTTCTTGAAGAAATATTTCCCATAGTAAAACACAATTGAAGGGAAAGTAAAGATCTCATCTTTTCATCAGTTTCCTGATGAATCACTTAGTGAAGCTCTAGATCGCTTTTGGGGGTTGCTTCGCAAGACTCCCACACATGGGTTCAGTGAGCCAGTACAACTCAACATGTTTATTGATGGCTTACGACCCCATTCAAAGCAACTTCTGGATGCATCTGAAGGTGGAAAAATCAAGTTGAAGACCCCTGATGAAGCCATGGAGTTGATTGAGAATATGGCAGCAAGCGATCATGTTATCCTCCACGATAGAACATACATTCTTGCCAAAAAGAGCCTCTTAGAACTCACTTCTGAAGATGCATTGTTGGCTCAGAATAAGCTCTTGGCTAAGCAACTCGAGACCTTCACAAAGACATTAAATAAGCTTCCCCAACAATTGCATGCAGTTCAACCAGCTTCACCTTCCATGATGCAAGTTGGAGGATGTACCTTTTGTGGCGGTGCTCATGACTTTGGCTTATGCATGACTCAAGAGGAAGCATCAAATGAAGTCAACTATATGGCCAATCCAAACCTCCAAGGTTATCATAAAGGGGGGAACTCAGGTTATCATCATGGAGGTAACTTTTCTCAAAACCAAAGCCAGAATTAGAGGTATCATCCGGGAAATAATTTCAACAAGGACCAAGGGGGCCCATCTAATCGACCCCCAATTCAGGATCCTGACATCTACGATAGAACCGCCAGGTCGGAGGACACCCTGAATTAGTTTATGCAAGTCTCAATGTCTAATCACAAGAGCACTAAATCAACCATTAAGAACCTTGAAGTGCAGGTTGGCCAACTGGCTAAGCAGATGGTTGAAAAACCCTCTGGGAACTTTGTAGCAAACACAAAGAGAAACCCAAAGGAGGAATGCAGAGTGGTGCTCACAATAAGCAATAGAAAAGAAAGCTTTAAGGGGGGGTGAGAAAATAGAAGAAATAGTTGAGGATGAAAGTGAGGGGGAAGAAGATGAGAGAAAAAGAAGAGAGATTGAAAGTAATGAGAGAAAAATAAGTGAAGAAAAAAATAGTGGTCAGGGGAAGGATGGTAAGGTCTTAACATCTAAAACCAAGAGCCAACTAGCGAGAGAAGCGAAATATGAAGCACCAACAACATATACTAAAGATGTCCCATATCCATTGGTTCCTTCCAAAAAAGAGAAAGAACGTTATTTCGCTCGGTTCTTGGATATCTTCAAGAAGCTGGAAATCACAATCCCTTTTGGTGAAGCTCTCCAACAAATGCCAATGTACACAAAGTTCTTGAAAGATCTTCTCACCAAGAAGGGTAAGTACATCAACAGTGAGAGTATTGTGGTAGAAGGAAATTGCAGTGCCGTCATTCAAAGGATTCTACCACCAAAATTTAAGGATCCTGGGAGTGTTACCATCCCATGTTCCATTGGGAAGGTCTCTATCGGAAAAGCTCTAATTGATTTGGGGGCTAGCATCAACTTAATGCCTCTGTCCTTGTGTAGAAGGATCAGCAATCTGGAGATACTTCCAACCAGAATGACTTTACAACTAGCAGATCGATCCATCACACGACCATATGGTGTGGTTGAGGATGTCCTAGTAAAGGTTCGACATTTCACCTTCCTAGTGGATTTTGTCATAATGGATATGGAGGAGGACTCTGATGTACCCTTAATTCTGGGTAGACCGTTCATGCTTACAACCAAATGTGTCGTTGACATGGGCAACGGTAACTTGGAGATGAGTGTAGATGACCAAAAGGTGACTTTTAATATCGTCGAAGCAATGAAACATCCCAGTAACAACAATACATGTTTTAGTGTGGAAGAAATTCAGCATGAAACAATTTATGCAGTAAGTTATCATGCAGTCACCACTAGAAAAAGCCGTTATGAATGTTGTTGAGTGCCTCTCACTTGAAGAAGAGAAAGACCTCAAAACTTGTCTAGAAGATCTAGATAAAACAAAGGAGATTCCTCTTGGGGAGCATGCCTTCGAAGAATTGAAAAAGGACACTCTTCTAGAAAAATCAAAGTTTGAGCTAAAGGTTTTACCTACTCACCTTAAGTATGTCTTCCTCGAAATAAATGATGTCAAGCCGGTGATTATCAGTAATGCCTTATCTTCAATTGAAGAAGCACAGCTGGTAGAGGTGCTAAAGAAGGATAAGGCAGCAATAGGATGCCATATCTCTGATCTCAAGGGGATTATCCCATCCTATTGCATGCACAAAATAATGATGGAAGCTAATTACAAACCGGTGAGACAACCACAAAGGAGACTCGATCCCTTTATGAAAGAAGAAGTGCGCATAGAAGTCCTCAAGTTACTTGAAGCAGGACTTATCTATCCAATTTCTGATAGTGCATGGGTAAGCCCAGTCCAAGTGGTACCCAAGAAAGGTGGTATGACGGTGATTCCTAATGAGAACAATGATCTTATTCAAACACGGACAATCATCGGGTGGAGGATGTGCATAGATTACCACAAGCTTAATGATGCCTCAAGGAAGGATCACTTTCCTCTACCTTCCATCAATCAAAGTGTTTGTCTTTCTTCTCTGATTCTTAATATATTTTGTTGTTTATTATATTCTGTATTTATATTTACATATATTATCACTTGAAAACCCTAAAAATTTATTTTGTTAATTGCTTATAATTAGACATATACAAATTCTGAGTATAAACAAAGTCCCTGTGGACTCGACACTCGGTCTTACCATTTAATTACTACTTGGACAAATTAGTACGCTTACCAACAAGTTAACATAGCCTCAATCATTAGTCTAATTGTCTCCTTTATTGGAACTAGTGAATATACTTCAATATAGTCCAATCCAGGTCCCTGAAGGAAACCTTTAGCCACCAACTATATATATTATTTTGCAATTGTGCCATCTAGTTTCAGTTTGAACTTTAAAACCCACTTCACATCAATTGGTTACTTTGTAATTGGAAGATCTACAAGCTCCCATGTCTTAATCATGTCAATTGCATTAATTTCTTCAATCATGGCATCCTTCCATTTCTTTTGCTGAAGAGCCTGCTCCCATTTCAGTGTCTCAAAGTCTACCATTAAGGAAAAATGCACCAACTTACCCATGTCTAAGATTGCATCATTTGTGTATACTTTATGATCAGTTAGTGTAACACCCTGAAATTTCGATAAATTGAAAATAGATGCTTGATGTGATTGTTGTGTTATTTGATTGTTTGATAAGTTTGTATTAGTTGAATGATTGTTGTACAAATTATTATTGTACTATTGCTTGGTGTAGATGTCAAGTTATACGGAGTTTGTTTGAACTGTGTGGTAATTTAGTGGTTCTGAATTTGACCAAAAAACATGTTTTAGTAAAATCATTATTATGGATTGGTTAACCGTTGGATCATCTTCATATTTTAAAGATAGCTTCCTAACCCATTTCCCTAACTTTTAACCGTTGGGATTGTCAAAATAATATCTGTAACATGAGAAATTAATTTTTCACTTAAGCAAGAAATTCCAAAATTTGGTCTGCTTGCCCAGGCGAATTTTACAGGCATTTTTGGTCGCCTGGGCGAGTGGAGGCGGTGCAGAATACGTTTTAAAGCTTTCAAGTCACGAAAATGGAGGTTCTTCCTCCTCCAAACAGCCCCAAGCTCCCCCCACCCTCCACCACCCACAGCCACCGGAGACAACCACGGAACTCTGTTGCTTGCCACGAGACCCCGGCACGGTGAAGAACCTTTTAATCGGAAAGAATCTTCGAGAATCTTCTCAAAGTTCCGGTATAGAACGGAGCTCCCAATCCTCATTTCTTAGTTTCCTTGAGGTAATCTTAGTTTCCTTTGTCTTCTTCTAGCTAGTTTAAGTCTCTCTTGATGTCTCTTGTGATTCGGGTAATGTTATGGACTGTTTCTATACTTCCTTTGAAAACCCTTTGAAAATGAGATGTTGTAAAAATCTCCTTTTTTGAAACTGATGTCATTTTTGTGATCCTTGCTGAATCCTGGTCACATTGGTGTGATTGGAATTTCAAAATGATGTCTTTTGATGTGGACTCCTAAAACACCCTTTTAGCCCCTTTTTGAATTTGAGCGGGTATTTGACCCCAAATGTTAATATTGATCTTACCTTGGAAATCTATATTAAATTTTCTTCGATTTGGTATATAGAGCTCTGCATTTGGGCCAAAGCACGTGAACTTGAGAGATCCCAAAACGATGTTTCAAGGAGCTAACAGAGGGATATAGATAGGTAAGGGGAGTTTATTATTTAGTTATAGTTTTGATACCATAGTTGGGGGCCAGGGAGTCCAACTATGAAGATAACTGTCTGTCCCTACTGTGTGTTGGTTTTTAAGAAAAACTACGTTTTTAACTAATGGGATGCGATGTATTATGATTGATGTGTGCTCGTTTTCAAGAAAAATTGTGTTTTTAACTTATGGGATGCGGTAAATTGGCTTGTTGATTGATATAACTATAAATGATATTGTTGTTGTAATGATTGAATTTTTGGGAAAAGTCTTAATTACAGAGGAGACTTTGCCCAAAATTTTATAATGTGTTCTTCTATTTAATTATTTACTAAATTTTGTAATGGTCATAAGAGTGTGTTTTATATATTGTAGTCCTCCTCTTTAATTTAGAATTTTTCTAAAAATATCAGTCTTGTGATATGATGAATTGTGAATGTATGAAATTTGGATTGTCTGAAGACCTGGGGAATGTGAATCTCATGTTGATTCTAGTGAAGCCAAGTATCAAGGAATGAGGATCAAGCTTCAAGATTTTGGACTTTTAAACATGAACAAAGGAAATGCTCAAAGGAAAGCTTGAAGAATCAATTTGATAAATTGTAAAAGGGAGTATATGATCTGATAATCCAAGTGTGCACATCATGCATGAATCATTCATTTAAAGGTCATTGAATTAATTGATTAAGTAAAAGAAAGGCACTTAGAAAGTAAATTTTTTTGGAAAAATTAAGTTGCTAATAAATAATCGATTACAAGAATAGGAGCATCGATTATTTTGTTCTTCGTGTTCTTTTAAAAACAAAACATGATCATTGTAATCGATTACATATCTGTTTAATCGATTACTCGGGCTTTTTATGAAAAGATGGAACTCTCTGTCTTAATCGATTACAATATATGGCTAATCGATTACATGCTTGAATGTGCATCTTAGAAAAAGACATGCTGACTGTCTTAATCGATTACTTCATGGAATAATCGATTATATTGTTCTTAGTCAAAACCCAGAAAGCTTCAAGATCATTTTAATCGATTACATTATTTCTTCAATCGATTACATAGTTTATCTTGGAAAACCATATGCCTTTGTCTTAATCGATTACGTATCGGAATAATCGATTAAATGGTTCGTTCTTGAAACTCAGGACATTTTATAAACATTTTAATCGATTACTATCTTGTTTTAATCGATTACATATGCGAAACAATCGATTACTGAAGCGTGATTAATCGGTTATTTTCAGTTAAAAAGCTGTTATAAATAGAACCTCTTAGGCTGAGGTTTGTAACTTTTGAATATTTTGAGATTTACGAATTGTAAGCAGTCAAAAATGCTCTGAGCCTTTATTAGTGATAATTCTGAAATTCTAAACACTTAGAAGCTTTACAAATTCACATGGGTTGGTGAATCAAGAAGAAAAAGCTTCATTGTTCATTCAAAGATTTAGGAAATGAATGCATTGAGTTAGTAATCTGCTATTCAACCTGAGTATCATTCATTGTTCATTCATTCTTGGATTATCAGGTGATATCTTTCCTTGTTCTTTGAAGGTGTAAACTGTTCTTTGAATTGTTTGTAAAGATTTGTCTATTGTAAATGAGTTTCTTGCAAGTGTAGAGATAGTGTTTCTCTAGTTTTTGCTGAGTAGTGTTCTTGGCAAAGGGTTTTGGTCTCTAAGAGTCTAATAG
>PYAF01004846.1:0-12051 GCA_007407185.1 Glycine tomentella | reverse complement strand
GATTTTATATCTCACCCCGTTTGTGGGACTCATGATGCAGGTGATTCATCAGGAGGAGCAGAGAGATCCCAAGGCAAGAAGCCTGTGCAGGGATAGCTGCTGTTTGCACACTTTAGGCTAGATGATATGAGCATGTGGCTCTGATGTTTTGTACCTAGCCTGTAGTTTGCTTTTGTTATACCCTGAGGGGTGATTTGTATCGTTTTTTACCTAAACAGAGATTATGTATATTCACCATATGATATGTACAGTGTATCTGATGATGACATTTGTTGATGTCACTCTTATATATATGTGCTTCCAAACTGCTTATAACTCTGATTGATTATATGATTGTATGTGATTGTGCTTGGTAATGACCCTCAGAATGAAGGGGGCGTTACAAGGGCCGGGCCAGCCCACCAGCCCGCCAATGGCAACAACTCGCTACTGCTAGTACTGTTCGCTAAACTGCATTAGTGAGAGTTAGAGAGGCTGAGAAGTGAGAAGTGAACTGAAGTGAGGTGTGAGAGACAGAGAGAGGAAGAGACCAGAGAGCTTCGTCTTCTTCTCTTCGACCTCTACTGCTCTACATCTCGTCACGGGCTCACGACGTCACCTCGTTCGTTCGTTCGTCGACCTCAACGGTGACCGTGATTGACTCAGCGGCGTCTTTGTTCTGGTTCGTGCTCCGTCCCGCAGCCCCTGTCATCTGTCGTTGTTCGTTCACCATATCAAGGTATGCAACAGCTCCTTACTTTGTCGTTCTCCCTTTAATTTATTGTTTTTTATTTTATTTTATTTCTTACTTCTTCTATCTCCCTCGCTGATGATGGAGCATTCACATTAGAATCATATGATGAATGGAAGAGTGAATTAGAAGTTGAGACTAATTTAAAGCCATTTTGATTCCAATTATTAGACAAGGAATTTATTCTTTTAAGAAATTTCTGATTTCAAACCCTAATTTCAGAGTTTTTCCATCAGAAGGGTTTTTCTAATGCTCTTCACCCTCTTCACATGGGTGGGTGGATTTGGTGTGTGTGAGAGCAGGTTTGAGGAAGAGAGAAAGATAATGGAAATTGAAAAGGATGGAGTTTTTGCAGAAGATCACTTTTGAGCAATAGTGGCAGTGAATGGAATCGTTGGGTAAAGTTTGTGCTAGGAACTAGGATGATGATGGGTTAATGCTTGCTTACTGTTACTGTTACTCAAAGGTAAAATGTGAAATAGGATTGTGAGAGCGATTGTTCTGTGTTGTTTGTGAGGTAAACCAGTTTTGGAGATGTGGTACTGAACTTTATTTCATTAGTTTTAGGCAATTAAACAGTTCATACTTCAATAAATATTATTTACAGGACTTCCCACTATTTAACAAGCATCTGTTTGATTATCATACTTCACTACGTTGTTGTTCTTTAGTGCATATTTGTGTAATGCTTCTCCTAAAAAGAAATTGCATAAAGCTAGGAATTTTCTAAAATCAGTTTTACATGTGTGTTAATAGATACAGCTGGACTACCATGATCTAGTAGAGTCTTTAATATTTGAGAATCATGTAAGGTGTAGTAGTAGTTAGTGGATGTGTACATGAATTTTCTTTTTCGGTACCAAGTCCTTTTGTTTTGAATTTACTCTCATAATTCTTAAACATGTGGTATACAAAAATGATTTTTTTCTTCTGTAACATAGTTGTATTAGTCAAGGTAACCAAGACTTGAATGCTCTAGGCTTTTGATAATGATGAAGAAAAAGTGAGTCATTTATTTTATATGGAGAGAATATAAGTTTACTGGATGTTGTGTTTGGGTGCTGAGAAATAACTCCAAACGTGGTCATGACTTCAAAATTGTGTTTAATTTTTGCAGGTTGGAGCTGATATTGTGAAAAGACCTCTTAGTTACCCTTTGAAATTAATTTTTAGCTTAATTGGAGTTATCATTAATTTTTAGCATAAATTAATTATATTTATATTTTTAATAATTTTTATTTCTTTTTTTAATTTTAATTTTTAATTTATTTTTAGGTGGACTGGCCCGCTAGCCTACCAATCCACCTTAAAATGGGGTGGGCTAGCATTTTCAGCCCACTTTGCAAAAGTGGGCCAGCCCGACCCGACCCAATTTTTTGGTGGGCCAGGGCCAGCCCAGCCCGTTTTTGATGGGCTGACCCACTTTGCCAACCCTAACCATGCACTTGTGCAATGTCTATTGCGAGAATTCCCTATTACGTTTCATTCTTTTTTTGTATTGTGCTTAAACTCCATTTAGCCCATAGCTTTAAATAGGGTTTTTCTAGTCTAGTCTAGGGTTCCAAAGATTGAACACTTGAAAAGAGATTGTGATTTGCCAAACGACATTGTATGCACCAGAAAATTTTCTCCATTATTCATCCATCAAGAGCTTTCTTTGTCATGATTAATTATGAGTAGCTAACTTCTCACTTTCGTTGGGATTTAATTCAGTTGTTCATACTTTCATGTAATTGCTACCTTATTTATATTCAATAAAGTGTTATTATTGTTCTTCTTCTATGTCTATTGCTTGCTTTTGGCTTGATCACCATCTTGCATTATTCTATAATGTCAATTGTAGTTGAAAAATTCTTTTGAATTGTGAACTGAAGAAGACAACCTATCATTTTTATGCCTAGGGATAGAGTAAAAAGGATTGGTCATTGTCAAAACATTTTTTTCTTAATGCAAGTACCTTGATTACACTAATTCAAAATATTGATAGTGGAATCAAAGGTCATAGATTTTCTCACTTAAGGGATTAAGGCTTAAATAGTTTTGTGGGTTGATTGTAATATAAATTTAATTGAATAGGAATTTGTAATTAAAGCATGTTAGAAAGTCCAATGAAGTTGAACCCAAAAGGATTCTTCTCATTGATTGAAACTTCGTTAAGTGTTTGATACATTCCAAAACTGATTACTCTTGCTTTTTAATCTTTATTTTTATGAAATCTTATTTAATTTGAGTTATTTTCGACAACTTCAAATCAATATTTTCCCCTTTATTTTCTCTTTTATTTCCCTTTTTTATTTGTTTCCTTAACTTTATTGATTTTATGCATATTGTTATTTAGATTTAGTTAATCTTAATTTCAATTTTTTGTAGCTTATTTAAGTTACTAAAAATTACCTATTTATTGCATACGTCATAGTGGAGACGATACTTTACTTATGACTTTGTTAATTCAACGATTTTCTTGAATGTCTCTTTCTAGTTAGGAACTTGACGCCACGTGGATCTTGGATCTTAATGAAGTAGCAAACCTAGCAACGCTCCTTTGACCGTGGGTCGTGGATCTAGGAAAAGAGCAAACTCAATGGTGACGTCGCACACCACAGTTGTGCATGGCAGTGCTGAAGTTGGCTTTTTTGCACTACATTAACATTGTGGGATTTCGGGTTAGTGGCGTTGTGGAGTGACAGAGGCGAGAAAAAGGAGACTTGGTTGGTGGTTTGGGGTTGGTGGGGTTGTGGTGAGGGGTTAGAAAGTTGAATTGCAAGTGTAAAATAAGTTGAATCACCAAAAGTTGAGGCGAAATGCTTGAAAGTGGTTTTGAGGGTTTTTTTTGAATCGGGTGGATCATGATGAGTATGTAGTTTATTTGGCTAGCATTTGTAAGATGTGATAGAATCTGGAGTTGTCGAGTGGAGTCTTTTTTTTTTTTTTTTTTTGTTAAAGTTTAGGTCAGTAAGGTCTTAGGGAGCTCACCAAAGTTAAGGCGTGTTTCAAGGCTCAAAAAGTGTTGGCAAAGATACTTACATATCACCTATCAACAATGTTCTCAGTTCGATATATAGTGGGAATTAAACCCATGTCCTTTTGGAATATGAGTATATTACTTACCAACTAGATCAACCTTTGTATCTGAACTTGTGGTTCTAATATGATTTTAATTTTGGATTTGGACTTGCATAGATTCTTGAAGTAAAGGGAGAAAATTGCATATACACAAAAAGGCAAAAACAATTTCTGATGGTTAAAAACCATCATAAATTGTTTAATCCATATTAAGCACTTAAAAAGAAATTTTACACCAAAAAATTAATTGCCACCAAATGCAATATAATAACAATAAAATTAATTACATGTCATCATTTAACATTAGGGACTAAAAACATTAATAAAACAAAAGTTCGAGGACTAACACAGGTCAAAATTTTGTTGAGGGACTAAAAGTAAAAATTAAAAAATTTTAAGGACTAAAAACATAATTAACCTGACGGGTTATGATATATATATATATATATATATATATATATATATATATATATATACTTTTCAAAATCGATGTAGCATAAAATTTTTAAAATATATTAAAATATAAATTATTTAATTATTTACTTATTGATGATAATTATTTTAAAAAATTAATATAAACAATCTTGATAATATATAAATATAATTAATTAAATAATTAAATTAATAAAAATTACATTTTATATCAATTTATCAAAAAATGTAATAGTTGTTTAAATGTAATAGTTGTGAGTGATTTTCTCTCACTTCCTTCTATTTTTTATCGATTTGTCTTCCATTCTTTTCCCTCTGCTTGGTCCAGAGGGGTTCGTGAATTCCCTCATCTAATTATCGATCAAGATACACCTTCCTTTCTCATTTCAACAATTAGCTAGCTGCTCCAGTCATTATGGAGGGCCAGGGAGGTGGTAAGTCTCGAAGAGTGGTGGGGGTGGAGGAGGACGAAGAAGCGAATTTGAAGAAGGGCCAGGGAGGTGGTAAGTCTCCAAGCGTGGCGGTGGCGGAGGAGAACGAAGAAGCGAATTTGAACCAGGGAGGTGGTAAGTCTCGAAGCGTGGTGGTGGTGGAGGAGGACGAAGAAGCGAATTTGAAGAAATGGCTTTATGTTATGAAAACGATGCTGGGTTGTGTGAGTAGCAAAATGGTGGAAGCATGTAGCATTTCCCTTGTTCCACGGAAACTTCGAGAATCGAAAGAGGAAGCTTACACGCCACAAGTGGTCTCCATAGGACCCCTACACAGGGGAATTACCAGCAGCACGGACCTACTATACATGGAGGAGATTAAATGGCGCTGCTTGAAGCGTCTCCTTCTACGATCCTCCTATGAAGATATGGAGCAAGTTTTGAGTAGTTGCGGCCAAGCTATGTTGAAGATAGATGAAATAGCTCGCGCTAGCTACAACGTTCAAGTTAAGTTGAACCGCTACGAGCTCGCCCAAATCATGGTGTTGGATGGCTGTTTCCTGCTGGAGCTTCTCATCGGTGGATCACCCCAACTAAACGAACAATTAGAGTGCAGCTCAGATACGGATTCTTCTCTCGTGGCTCAAGTCTTAGAAAGCGAAAAGGTGTTGTTGGATTTGACCATGCTTGAAAACCAGATCCCCCTCGTCGTTCTCTATACCTTGTCTATAAACCTTTTTCCCAAATTTTTTACAATGGATAATAGTATCAAACTGATACATGAGCATGCGCTTTCTATCTTGGGCTACAGTAGTAGTTCTCCGGATTCCAGTGTTATCAACTCCCTCAAGTTCAAAGGCTTTCATTTTCTTCAACTTGTTCACTCCTTCGTAGTTAAGGAAAATGATGCTATCGGGCAGCAACCAACCACGGAATCGCGCGTGCAGATGCCGGAATCATGCAATAATGGAAAAGAAGCAGATGAAAGTCCTCAAAAAGTAAAACTAAAGCGCTGCGCTACTTGGCTCGAAGCAGCTGGGGTTACAATTCAATCTGTAGGGGCACAGTGCACTAAGTGCAGGGCTAAGACTGGGTATAACTTGAAGATAACATTCGAAAACGGGAAACTAAGAATCCCGCAGCTGCATATTACCAAAACCACCGAAGCAAAGTGGAGGAACTTAATTGCTTGGGAGCTGAACAGGGCTACCCTAGAAAAACAGCGGGAGAGGAAAAATGACAGAATTAGCTGTCAATTCATTTCTTATGCTTGGTTCTTTCAAAGTTTGACTTGTTCCGTCCACGACGTTAAACTGCTTCGCGATAGAAAGGTTATAACGGTAGAAGAAGAGAGGACTGACAAAGGCAAAGAGAAAAAAATAATGAGCGACAAGGATTTAATGAATCTGTTTCTCAGTATCACAGAGGAATTTCCTGAGGTTGAGATTCAAGTGGATTCCCGGTTTCGTCATGTAATTGAGAAATTGAACTCATACCCAACTCTAGCAGATTGTTCCACGGCAACTTGTTGTAACATCATCGCACATGGTGTCAGGGGACCCAGTAAAATCATGTGGCATTTTTTCAGACGCTTTCTAACATGGATTTGGTGCAAATGGATAGAGGCATATGGGATTTTGAGACGTGTTTATATCCCTAGCGGGTGGGGACTAATAGCGGTGCTTGCTGCTGCGGCGGGACTTGCTCTCACTGCCACCCAGACATATTATTCAATCCACAGCTAGTGTTTTATTTTACTTTACTTTAAATGGTTAAGAAATTGTTCTTGTTTCAATCCTTTGTTATCCTTACGTGTGTTGTGTGTACCGTGTACTGTGTGTTGCTTTAACTAATTCCTCATGTCTTTCAAGTTTAATAAATGATGTACTGTTTAAATTATTGACCTGAAGTGCCATGTATTATTATGAATTGATTGGAGGCCACGGCTAGGAGGGATGATGATCTCCTTCGGGATTTTCAGTAAATTGTAGGGAAAGACACCAAAAGAGTGAGCCCGGATTTCCATTAACTGTTCTATCGTTTGTGGCGTGACTTGTGAGTGAGTGAGAAGAGTGATTTTTTTATATTTTAATATCTCTATAATGAACGAGCTAATATGGCTCACCGAGAGAGGAAGAGTGTTCGTGGATAAGTTTGAATTAATTTTGGTTAAATTTGGGATTTAATTTAATCAAATTTGATAAATTTAATTTAGTTTGATTTTCATAATTATTTTTTTTAAACTCAACCCAATTCATTCATGAACGATTTTGTTCGGTTCGAATCAATAGGTTACTTATTTAAATTTGATTTTTTCTTCTTTAGAACTATTATTTTATATCATGATTCATTCAAATATTTAATACAATTAACACAATATTATTAAATATATGAAAATACTAAAATTGATTCATTTAATACCATCAACATAATATTTTAAAATAAACTGATGGAAATTAAAACAAAATATTTTTTTAACAAGATTTACTATAATACTTTGAATCACAATTATTTCCTACAAATTAATTTTTTGCAATAAACTTTATTACAACCATATTTGATGAAACAAATGAACAAAATATGATACATCAATATTATAAACATGACAGAAAAATAAATATGAAAAAAAATAAAACAAATAACAATGTATCTAAAAGTAATATTTTAAGAAGTTTTAACACTAGCAGTCAAAAAACATTTTGTAGTTCCAATATTAGTAGTATTTAAAACCAAACCAAACAACTCTAAAATATTGATCGATTTTGATCCGATATATAAATTTAAACACGTGACCCAACGCGTACATGAACGATTTTAATATGTTTGGTTCGATTTTGACACAAATACATAAATGACCCAACTCATACTGTTTGTATTAGTTTTAGTCAATTCGAATTCACAAGTGACCCGTACCCGTGAACACCCCTAACTAAGAGGGATTTTACCTAGGTGAGACAAATTCTAAGTAGACTAAGTCATATATATGAATAATAAAAATGGGGAAAAAAATTCAAAACTTTTTTGAACTATAAGATCTCTTTAATTTTAAATAGATGGACACATTTTTTCTTTTTTTTCTCCTTTTGAATCTTTTTTTCCAATTCGTGCTAGCTTCAACCCCTTCTCTTCCTTTCGACCCCCTTCGAGCAACGAACATACATCGTTGCTTCATTGAAAATCTCCTCAAGCAGTGTCCATAACAGTGGACATAAGAAGAAGGACAGAGGATGGGAAAAAAGGGTAAAACAAGAAAATAGAGGGAAAAAAAAGGAAAAGGAAAAGTAAAATCTAAACAACCAATATATATGTGTGTGTGTGTGTGTGTGTTTACCAAAATCTGGAGATTCCATGTGTGGGCTAGATGTGGTCTATGTCGAGTCCAAATTCTGCATGTCAGATGGTGAGTCGACCTTGTTTAGGAAAAGGACCCGCAAAACAAAGGAAAGACACTCCGACGCTCAAGTAAGTATATCAATTATTAAAGAATAAATGAATGTGTGAGAGTGTGTATGAGTTTAGAGTTGAGAGTGTCATGTGTGTTTAGAGAGAACCTGTACGACTGTACTTATAGTGTGGAGAGTGGGCTTTGGGCCTTTGTTTGTTAGTGATCCGTTGATAAAATAGTAACAGATAATAGTAAAGAGTTCTCTAATTTAAATAGAAGATAATGTGTACCTTATTGATATACTGTTACTTTAGATAAGTAACATCTTGTAGATAACTTGTAGAGATAATATGTGATAAGGTGGTTACACCAATTTGAATGACCAAGCATAGTGGATATGCTGTTAATAAGGAGATATGCACAGTAGGCATCCGTGCTCTTGTAGAAGGTCGACATCCGCACTCCTGTAGCAAGGCTGACAAAGAGGGCAGACAAGTGTGTCTGGGTTGACACTTGGAGAATGAATAAGCATTATTAATGTAGCAGTGCTAACGTGGAGGGTGTCCACGTGTATAGTGACCTTACAGTGATGGACACGTGTAAGTTTACCATTTTGGACTGTACATAAGCCCCCCAGCCTCTGAGCCAATTTGTAGGCGAAAGAGGGTAAATGAGTGTCGATGAAGAATGTCCAGTGTCATGGCCAATAATATGATGAGTGCTAGCAGCCCCTGAGGTTGGACAAGTGATGTCACGCGTCGAGGTCAATAGCTTTGTGAAGTAATGTCTTGAACCTAGACAAGGTTGTCCGGGTTGTATAGAGACTTGAACCTGGACAAGATAGTCCAGGTTGTCATTGTTGAGCTGTCCAAGGTGGACTAATTGGATGTGTAGATAAGGTCAGACATGTCACGCAAGTGAAGCGTCAAGGCTGATAGGTTCTGCCAATATAATAACCAAGGTTTTTTAAATAAAAGAAAAAGAAAGAAAGAAAAGTTAAATTTTCAAAATTCTGTCGCAAAAGCTTTAGTGACGGAATTAGCGACAGAATTAGCGACGGATTTGGCGTCAGAAATGGTCCTGACGCGGTTAGCGTGAGATTGGCGCGAGTAGCGCCAGAACGGCGCGGTTAGTGCCACAGGTTCTGCCAGTTGGCGCGATTAGCGCCAGAACGGCACGGTTAGCGCAACAGATGCTGGAAGTTGGCGCGGTTAGCGCCAGAAGTGCTCCAGAAAGCCTGTTTTTCACTGCATCTTGGCACAGATGGCGCCATAGTGGCGCGGTTAGCGCCAGAACGTGACCTGGACCACTATATAAGGTCATTTTACGCATTTTTGGTGCCAAAACAACCATCTTCTTCCTCCCTACTCCGTATCCACCATTAAAGAGCTTGGAAAGCTCCATATCTTCACCAAACTTCACCAAAACACCTTCTACCAAACATAAAACTTGTTGGAAACCACATTGTGAGCTTGAATCCTTCATCCTTTTTCCCTAAAACCCACTCAACGGAGAAACCCCTTTCTCTAGGGAGCTTCAAAAAACTCGAGTTCGACGAGGAACGAAGGCGATTCACGGACACCCAAGCTAGGGGAAGTGGTCCACGAGTCTTCCTTGTCGTCTTTGAGGTAAGAGACTCGAGTTTCACCGTTTAATTTGTGAGTTGGGGTTTGGGATGAATAGTGATCCACTGTTGCTAGAGCTAGAATTAGCCTTGGGTCCTTTAGAAAAGTATGTTTAGAACGTTGTTGTGATGAAGGATTAGCTTTCAAATGTTAGTTTCATGGACTTTGATTCTTGGCTCTGAGAAATGCATGTGTTGGTATTTTGTTAGTTAATTGATGATTATAGACCATGCATGAGCCTTGACATTTGCTCTAGATGTGCCTGAGAGGCTATGGGAACGACCACATTGTGTGAAGGAAACCGTTCAAATCACTTTGTGAATTCTTGAGTTTGGCCTGAATAGAGTTTGAGCTCTTTGTGTTGGCTTGTACCGAGTTTTGTGGAGACTCTAGTGTCGTGGCTAGGCCGAGATAGACCACTGAGGGTCTATGTGTTGTTAATGTCTTGGTTGGTCTTGATAAACCTTAAGTTATAGGACTTAGAGGTTTTGGAAAGGAATGAGGTTCCTTTCATGGTGACGGTTGAGAACTGCATGATATGCTTATGCCTTGTGAGGTTGCTTTGGTTTTGATTTGAGCTTGTGTGCCTTGTATAGGGCATGACACCGAGGGTGTCAGTGGCGTAGACCACCGTTCAGGGGCCGAACCACAGAGCACGGCTTTGCCAGGTAAGTTCTTGGTTCCTTGGGGATGTTTCCCACTGTTGTGTTCCACCATAGTTCGAGGGAGTGATGGTTGCATTCATGATGCATGCATTAAATGGTTGTTACTTGCTCATAATGATATGTATGCATGATTCTATGTCTTGTATGTATGGATACCTGTGATTAGATCTTCTAGCCAGTTAGATGGATATGGACCTCCCTAGGAGAAAAGCGCACCTCCTAGTTTGGTTTGCTCTTGGGTGATGATGATCTCAGGGTGATGATGATCCCTTAAAACCAAGATATAGGTGGTCTCGTCGCGGTTGAAGCCTATTCTCGGAGGTGCCATATACGTGCGTCCATGCGTAAGGGGTAGCTCCCGATGGGATGGCACGGGTGTGAGTTCCAGTCTCACACTGAGGTTTGATGCTGATGATGATGCATCATGGCGGCGTTGTTCCGCAGTATACATTAGAGCTAGATGACTTGGCTATGGATTGTTATGAGGGCCGGGAGGCCAGTGTTTGTGATGCCTTGATGACGTGTGTCATGGAAAGTGAGCCAGGGTAGAGGAGATGCCTCCAAGGACCCTGACATGACTATTGCATGTGTGGACACTAATTGTAGGCCTGATCAACTCACTGTTTTGGTGTACATGTGTAGTGTCATGACGAGATCCCTGAACAACAGTGGGGCGACAAATGCCCAGCCCGATCCAGTGGCGGCTGCGTTGGCAGCCATGCAGCATGAGTTGGCTGCTAATAGGCAGATGCAGGAGGCTATGCAGCGTGAGATGGCTGCAAACCGTGAGATGAATGAGGCCTTGATGAAGGCTAATCAGGAGATGCTTGAGGAGGTGAGGACTTTAAGGAGAGATGACAGAGTATCCTCTACACCTCCGACATATGAGGGCGAGGGTAGTTGCCACCAGGTTGGTGGTAGCCACCTGAGAGGGGACCAGGTGTCCCATACTGAGGCTGAAGATGATGTTGCAGCCCGAGGGAAAATGCTTATCACTTTTCGTAAGCATGACCCTCCAGTTTTCCTTGGTGGATATGATCCTGTTGCTGTAGCAAGATGGCTGCAGGCTTTGGAGAAGATATTCACGGTGATGGAGTGTCCTGACCACCAGAGGTTGCTGTATGCAACCTATTTACTTCAGGGTGATGCCCATGAGTGGTGGACCACCACATCACAGTTGCTGAGAAGTCGGGGAGATGTTATCAACTGGCAGATGTTTCAGGCCTGTTTCCTGGACAGATACTTTCCCAGGGATACTAGAGAGCAGAAGCAGGCAGAGTTTGACAGTCTCGTCTAAGGCACTATGACAGTATATGAGTACTTGGCTAAGTTTAATGAGCTGGCCAAATATGCACACTTCAGGAGATCCTTGCCTGATGCTGATATTCTTGCTGCTAAGTTTCAGAGGGGGCTTAGGGAGAGCATTGAGGAACGGGTTGCCAGTAGTGGATCCCGTGATATGGATAGCCTGGTGAGGCAGTGTCGCCAAGTGGAGGACATGCTTCGTAGACACCGAGGCAGTTGTTAGATTGAGGGGGAGCTTGATGAATCAAGTGATGCAAGATCAAGGTTTTGGCTTTCAACATGCAATCAAGATAGACCATTCAACATGACTCAAAGCCTTGAAGACCTTTGTGATTAAATGTAAAGGAATGAAGTGCATCATGGTGATCCAAGCATTGATTGCATCTCATTTGCATTTAAAATCACATGGCTTATA
>PYAF01004845.1:0-18578 GCA_007407185.1 Glycine tomentella | reverse complement strand
AGAAGTTATATAACAAGCTGGATATTTGAGAAAGTAGTGTACTTGTATTATATAAAATTTTGTATCAGAGACATTGGCTATGTATATAAGTAACAAATCTTTTGCAGATTTTACATTTTAAAAACGTTACTATTATACGTCTCTTAGAAATTTATCCTTAAGTAAAAATAAAAATAAGTAAATATTTAGGTCGTTACAACACAAGGAGTTATGCTAAGTAAATTCAATTCCTAGAAGCCAATTTTAGGTTCAATGGAAATTTGAACTTGT
This sequence comes from Glycine tomentella, assembly GCA_007407185.1. NCBI lineage: Eukaryota > Viridiplantae > Streptophyta > Magnoliopsida > Fabales > Fabaceae > Glycine > Glycine tomentella. The sequence continues at coordinate 18,308 of PYAF01004845.1, read as the reverse complement.
AGCTTTTGTAACTTTGCTTTGCTTCTAAATTCTATTTTTTTTTTGTATTTTTCTAGCCACAATTCAAGAATGTCTTTGCCTGTACCAAAATGTTTCTCTTTTTTGTAAGTCTTTATTTTTCTTTTGCACAAGTTCAAAATATCTTATGGAAATTGATGAATCACAAAAATTTTGATGTATGACTATCGTATAATTTATTTCTAACAACTCAATTCAGTTTAGGCATGAGATTAGAATCAAAACAAGTGGTTATACAACACAACAAACACTACAAACAAAAGTTGACAATCAAAGCTAGAAAATTTGAAAATATCAAGAACACATGAAGAACATGTAGAACATGAACACATGAAATCACATGAAACTTGTAAGAAACACAAGGGTTATGTGGTGGAACACACAACAAGCCCACACCACCAAGAATCAAATGAAAACAACAAGAAACAAGGAATTGAAATGAATTTTCGTTTTTCAGCTTTGGTGCAGGTTTTTACCTTTGAAGACTTTTTAAAATTGAACTTGAAGAAGAATTCCACAAGGATTAGGCTCTGATACCACTTGATGTAATGTCTACAACCATTAGACATTAAGTTTCCCAAATCTATTGCAATGAAACCCAATCTTCAAGCAAACCTCAAGAACTCTAAATTTTGTATTTTCCTAAGTATTTGGGTTATTTTTAAGCTTTTTAATTCATCAATGGAAGATGGAAGAGAGATTAACAATGATGATGGTTGGCACCATGGAAAAGCTTTCCAATAAGTCTAGGAAGAATCACCACAATAGCATTGAGAAGCCATTGATAAGACTCAAGAAGTTCTTGCACAAGAACAAGAGAGAAACTCTCACAACAATTTTCAGAATTGTATTAATGAACCAAAGTTAGTTACAAGCTTAATGTCACTAAATGTAACGAAAATACAAATTGAAATGAAGTCCAAATGAAGCTTGAAGTGCAAGCTTCTCCCAAAATGACCTTTGGCTGACCCAGCATGTACAGTGCAATTTTTATGCTGAAGTAATCGATTAAAACAGAGTTTTTTACACTTTTCGGGCTTATTTAATCGATTACAGCTATCTTGTAATCGATTAAAACAAACAAACACTATTTTACAAAGTGCCTTCATAATTGATAGATCGTAATCTATTAAACAGACAAGACTTCTTTTGTGTTTGCACTGAGTCTTCATGCTTGTCCAATAGATACAAGTTAGTTTTGATGTGGTCTTGAAGGGCTTGAGTTCTAGCTCTTTTAATGGGTCCTTTAAGGCTAATTCAAAGGGAATTCTTCAAGTTCCCCTTCTTAGTTTTTAGCTTACAATGGACCTCCATCACCCCCTCCTTGAGAGAAACTTGACCTCAAGTTTGCTTCCTCAATTGTACCTACGTCACAAATAAAATCATAAACATTGAAAGTAGTACTCACACCATACTCACTTGGCAACTCAAGTTTGTAAGCATTGTTGTTGAAGATGTAGCCTTTCCACTTGTGTTTGTATCTCTTTTGCTTCCATGGAAGAAGTCTCACCACTTCCTTAAAAAAGAGATTGGCTACTTCACAAGCATCATTATTCTTGTGACAAGGAATGAAATATGCCATCTTTGAGAACCTATCAAGAACAACAAAGATAGAATCATGAAGCTTTCAGCATAGTTTCAATAAAAACAATAACCCAGTTAATCTGAGTTGAGGTCTTCATGCCATATTTCAGATTCCCAATCAACCTATCTTCCCCAATCAGATTCCCAACACCAAGTCTTGTCTTCAGCCTCATTTGGGGATTCAGCAACATACCTCTGTGTTGTCAATTTTATTGTAGCCCCCAATTTCTTCATCAAACCTCCTCACTCCTTCAGAGGAGATACCAGCCACAACCAACCATACTTCTTCATCAATCACCATGGAAACTCCATTCACTTGGGAATGCAGCACCCCATCCATGCTGGCCTTAGCACAAGTGTAAAACACCTTCACTAGTTCAAGGTAAAAGGTACCCTTCAATTCAAGGAATTTTTTCAATCCTTGAGCCTCCAACAGAGCAGGGAATTGAAATCCCTCATTGATAAACCAGTTAAGATCAAGGTATTTGGGAGGCATGACTAGTTTGGTGCCATTGAAATACGTGTAGCTCATCCTATCAGTTTGATTAGGGAACCACCAATTCAGTCTTCTCTCAGCTGGATTGGAAGATTCTCCAGCCTTTCTTTTACTGGTTTTGGTTCTTTTTGAGGTAGACATAGTGTTTGGGTTTGAATAAGAGAAAGAACCAGAGGATGGATCAGTAACAAGGAGAAGAAAATAGGGTACGAAATAGAGATTCTGGGTAGCTTGAGAGAGATAGAATTTCATATTTGAATTGATACACCTTAGAAAGATGTATTATAGAGTTTTTGTGATTCAAAATTGAATTTTAAATTCCAGCAACAGATAATTTCGTCTTTCAAGAGGCTTAAATGTACCTGACACAAATTTGAATTTGAATTTAAGATAAGATATATCAGTTAGGGTTTTTGAAAATTTGCAATTTTTGCATAAACGCCATAAATAATCGATTACTTAAGCATGATAATCGATTACTCGAGTGAAAATTTGTTTCAGAAAAAGCTTTCTGCAAAAGGTAATCGATTAATTCGATAGCGTAATCGATTACTCCAGATGTTTTCTATTTCAGGATGACATACATACAATAGGTAATCGATTAATTTCCTTATGTAATCGATTACTCCAGATAAGTGTTTATTTTGAAAAACACTGAAAATACTCTGTAATCGATTAATTCGCAGTGTAATCGATTACTCTAGTGGAATTTTATTTTGAAAAAACACTTTAAGTGATAGGTAATCGATTACATAAGCATAGTAATCGATTACTCCAGTGAACTTTTGTCATGAAAACCTTTTAAACCACAAATAATCGATTAATAGGTGTAGTAATCGATTAACACATAGAATTATGCAGAATAAACAGTGTTTCATCAGCAGAATTAGAATTTCATTCATTTGTGATGCATGGTCAAATTAGATTCCATATCATGTAGTCAAACAAATCAAAGGCATGCTATCATATATTTGATTCATCAATAATTCCTAGCATGTTCCTAAGATCATAGAATCTATCTCTAGATAATGGTTTCGAAAAATATCAGTCAATTGATTGTTTGTATCAATATACTCAATTTTGAGATTACCCTTTTGAATATGATCTCTAAGGAAGTGATGTCTGATCTCAATGTGTTTTGTCCTTGAGTGCATGACTAGATTCTTTGAAAGGTTTATTTCACTTGTGTTGTCACACAGCAAGGAATTTCTTTCAACTCCACACCAAAATCTTTGATTTGTTGTTTAAGTGCACAACAACTTCCAGCTGCTATGTATTCTACTTCTGCTGTTGAGAGAGCAACAAATGATTACTTCTTGCAATGCCATGAAATTAATGAGCTTCCCAACAAGTGGCATGTTCCACTGGTGCTTTTTCTATCAAGTTTGCATCCTACAAAATCAAAATCTGAATAGCCAAATAAGTTCCATGATGCACCTTTTGGATACCAAAGACCAACTTTTATGGTTGATTTGAGGTATTTAATGATTCTCTTGACAGCATTGAGATGTAACTCCTTAGTGTTAGCATGATATCTAGCACACAAGCACAAACATAACATTATATCTGGTCTACTTGTTGTCAAGTATAGTAGAGATCCTATCATTCCTCTATATTTTGACTCATCAACCTTCTTGCCCTTTTCATCTGAATCAAGATAGGTTGAGGTAACCATTAGAGTAGTAGCATCTTTACTTTTGTCCAAGTAAAATTTCTTGATCACTTCAAGGCAGTATTTTGATTGGCTGAGAAATGTTCCATTATTCATTTGCTTCACTTGAAGTCCAAGAAAGAATGTCAATTCTCCCATCATAGACATTTCAAACTCATTCTACATAGAGATAGAAAATTCTTTGCACATAGAATGATTAGTTGAACCAAATATTATATCATCAACATATACTTGAACCAACATGATATCATTGTCATGCTTCTTGATAAACAAGGTTTTGTCTACTTGACCTCTTGTAAAAGATTGACTAAGCAAGAAGTTGCTCAATCTTTGATACCAAGATCTAGGTGTTTGCTTTAATCCATAAAGAGTTTTCTTAAGTTTAAAACATGATTTGAATATTTGAAATCAACAAATCCTGGAGATTGATCAACATAGATTTCCTCCTCAATATATCCATTAGGAAAAGCACTTTTAACATCGATTTGAAATAGTTTAAAATCCATTAAGCATGCATGTGAAAGTAGTAACCTAATGATTTCTAACCTTGCTACTGGAGCATAGGTTTCCTCATAGTCAATGTCTTCCTCTTGGTTGTAACCTTTTGCAACTAATCTAGCTTTTTTTCTGACTATTATACCACTTTCATCAAGTTTGTTCCTAAAAACCCACTTGGTGCCAATATGCACAAGAACAAGAGAGAAACTCTCACAAGAAAATTCAGCTTAGTATTAATCTGTCAAAAGTTTGTTACATTCAGTTTTGGGTAGCCATATATATAGCCACAAAATTGTACACTAAATACAAGTGAAATGACAAATGAAATGAAGCTTGTAATCGATCAATACGTTCATGTAATCGATTAGTTACTCTTGAGTAATCGATTAATTATTTATTTAATTGATTAATTTGTTCTTGGCTTTTCTGGAGAAGATGTATGAACAAAGTAATTGATTAATACATCATGCAATCGATTAACACAAAGTTTTTCCGTTTCACAAACTGCTATAGTAATCGATTACAGATAAATGGTAATCGATTAACATAGACAGGAAAATGCTTAGCAATAGATTACAAATAAATCGTTATCGATTAACATAGAAAAAACTTGTTCTGTGTATGTACTGAGTTGGTGTGCTTCTTCATGCTTGTCCAAAAGATACAAGTTAACTTTTATATGGTCTTGAAGGGCTTGAGTTCTAGCTTATGTCATAGGTCCTCTAAAGCAAACCAAGGAAAGTTCTTCAAGTTCTCCTTCTTGACCTTGAGCTTCCAATGGACATGATGTAGGTCCATTGCAAGCTAAAGGTCTAGAAGGAGAGCTCAAAACACTTCCTTTGGTGAGTTTTAAAGGACCCATGACAAGAGCTAGAACCCAATCACTTCAAGACCTCATCAAGGCTAATTTGGACAAGCATGAAGCACACCAACTCAAGGATCACAAGGGTTGGATTTTGATGTCTCAAGTTCAATTTAAATCCATAAATTTCAGCATTTGTTAGAAGCAAAAGTAGAAACAATAAAAAGTCTTTTTAGTGCAATTGTGTAAAGAGGTGTAAGTGCACTTGTGTGTAATTTGTGTAGCAACTTAGTAAATTACTTGGCTGCACTTAGAAGCTAAAAATACTGCACCTTTCATGAAAATGGGACAGCCAAGGGAGTTTGGTGTAACACCCCATAGGCCTTCGGTGCGTTATCATTAACAATATTAGATTAGCGTCTCATTAACATTAAATATTACTCAGCGGAAGCATAGAATCGTTTTTCTTGATTCATTATGTATGGAATCATAATCAAAGCACATAATTTACGCCCCTGCTGATCCAGTTTCTCATAAATAAACATAGACAGATAAGTAAACATCTATAATATACTCAGGAGGAAATTCATCTCATATCATATCATTAATAGTTCTGTACATCCATATACATCATAGTTTTCACCACACCGTGGTGATACAAAAGAATAGCTGCCCTCACCGAGGGTTTACAGAACTATACAACCCTTATCCAGGGTACAAAGCATAAACAAAACAAAACTGAGCCTTCAAGCTCCTTCTGCTGCTCTCAGTCAAGCAGAAATGTCTCTACTCGGGCCTCCTGCCCTGAGACTGCTCTCTTCTATCCGAAGAGTCACCTAAAATCACAAATCCCCACATGGGGTGAGATACATATCTCAGTAAGCTCAGGGTCCTTGGGAAATCATCCTCACCCTGGCACACACATCAAATCTATTCCACATCCATGGCAGAGAACCCTCAATGCCATTCCACATGGCAGAGAATCCCTCAATGTCGTTCCACATGGCAGAGAATCCTTCAATGCCGTTCCACATGGCAGAGAATCCCTCAATGCCCTAGGCAGAGAACCCTCAATGCCCTCAATACATGGCAGAGAACCCTCAATGCCTTTCACAGTTCATTCATAGCACAACCAGGCACAAATGCACACAGAGTAATATAAGTATGCGACAACCAATGCATGCATTATGAATATGACCACCACTCCCCCGGAGTGTGGTGTGCAACCAAGTGGGAATCATTTCCCAGGGACTCAGAACTTACCTGGCAAAGTGTCACTCTGCCGTTCCTTCCCTGGTCTGTGGCTCCCGCCACCAACAATTTCAATATCACGCCCTAAACAATGCATATACTAATATCAAAACCATTTAACAGACATTCAATCACAGGACATATCGTATCAGAAATCCTCTATCCTAGGGTTCAATCAATCTCAGCCCACACTAGGCTTTTCACAGACCACACAAGGTCCATCAAAGCTGACATCAGAGCAATTGAGTCATCACAGACTCAATGTACAGCACATGCCTGAGTTATGGCTCATAATAGCCCATAATTCAATATATCACTGGAATGGTCTAAACCTCAACTAGGGCACCGTTTAATTAGCCTCTCAGGCTCAGCACAAACTCAATCAAGGCTCATGCATGTCTAGAGAACAACAAGTGACTCATTCCACAGCCACACATGCATATCACAGAGCCAAGATTCAAAGTTCACCAGATCAAAAACTGAAAGCTAATCCTTCATCACTAGATAGTTCTAAACAAGTTTCTCAACAGGACCCTGGGCTAATTCTAACCCCAGCTCAGTATGGGTCACAATATCCAGAAAACCCCAAATTCAAAATCAACCAGAGAAACTTGAGTTCCTTACCTCAGTGGCGACCAGAAAAGCTGCAAGATTGCTTCCTCAAGCTCTGTTGTCGCTGCTGAGCTTTGATTCCTCGCCAAACTCAAGTTTCCAAGGGTTTTCTGAGGGAAGGAATTTTGCTCATAAAAAGGAATTTCTAAGAAGAGGATGAAGGATTATAGCTTTCTAATCCATTCTCTCAAGTTTCTAGGTCATAGGGAGGTGTTTAGGCCAACATATAAGGTCATAGGAAGCTTGGGCTTGCTCTAATGGAGGTCCAGGGCAATGGGAGGAAGAAGAAGAAGTTTTCTTCTTCAGCGACCTGCCCTTAAATATTAGGCCTGCCTGAGCTCTGGCGCGATCCGCGCCACCATGGCCTTGCATGTGGCGCCACTAGCGCCACTCCCACGCACCCAGCGCCAACTTCCAGAACCTGTGACGCCACCCGCGCCACACTGGCGCTATCAGCGCCAACCTTCCCTGGCCTATGGCACCGTCCGCGCCACACTTGGCGCTGACCGCGTGGAAATCCAGTGAAACTTGGTTTTCCAGGCCACTTCCCGCGCCGTCCGCATCACCTACGGCGCTACCCATGTGGGCTGCTAAACCTATGGCGCCTCTCGCGTGGATCTGGCGCCATAGGCGTCAAATTCCAGTGGCTCTGGCGCCATCCGCGACACACCCTTAACAGGGTTTTCTTCCAAAGATCCCTGGCGCTACCAGCGCGAGATCTGATGCCAACCGCGCCATAATGAGGGTTATCACATTTGGGACAACCAAGGGTCACTTAGGAAAAGCTTGCACCACAAGCTTCATTAAGCTTGCTTTAGGCTCATTTAGTGTGCACTACAAGCTTCATTTGAATTGTCATTTCATGTTCATTAGCTTATAATTTTGTGGCCTTTATAAGGTGCCCAAAACTGGATGTAAACTAACTTTGTTTCATTAATACAAATCTGAAATTTGTGTGAGAGTTTCTCTCCTGTTCTTGTGCAAGAACTTCTTGAGTCTTATCAATGGCTTATCAATGCTATTGTGGTGATTCTTCCTAGACTTATTAGAGAGCTTCTCCATGGTGTCTTCCATATTCATCCCCAACCTCTCTTCCATCTTCCAATGCTGCCATTAAAGAAAGCTTCTAGCCATACATTTTCGTGAAAGCTTGGACAGCTTGTGTGTTCTTGAAGTTTGCTTGAAGATTGGGTTTCATTGCAAGGTACATTTGGGAAATATAATGGCTAATGGGTTCAGCCATACATCAGGACCTCTACCAATGTGTCTCAACTTTGTCAATATATCCATGATCCTTCTCATGTAGTCGAATTAGATGACGTTCAAGGAAAACTTAACATATGAAACACTGCCTTTGAGGATTTTGGATCGGCAAACAAGTCACTTAAAAGGGAAAGAGATTCCATTGGTCAAGGTGATTTGGGGAGGTACATCAAAAGAGGACACAACATGGGAACTAGAGAATCAAATACAAGAAGCCTATTCAGCCTTGTTTAAGTCAGGTAAATTTCGAGGACGAAATTTCAAAAAGGTGGGAGAGTTATAACACCCTGAAATTTCGATAACTTAAAATATATGTTTGATGTACTTCCTCTGTTATTTGATTGTTTGATTATTTTAGATTAGTTGAATTATTGTCTAAATTATCCTTATGCAACTGCTTGGTGTGGATGTAGATCATGTGAAGTTTGTTTGATCTACGTTTGAAATGTGTGATTCATAGTTTGACCCAAAACCTATTTCGGTAAAACCATGATCTCGGATTGGTTAATCGTTGGATCGCATTCCAATTTTGACAATTGGTTTACAACCTATCTCTTCATATTTTGACCGTTGGGATTTACAAAATAACAACTTTTGATGTCACGCTAAATGCGACCAGCACACTAAGTGCAATTTCAAGCAGAGAGGAAATTCCACTGAGCGAGCAGAGCTAGCTAAGCGAGATCTATAACTTATAAATACGTTCAATAGTGCCAAAAAATGCATTTTTCACTTCTCTATCTCTCTCTAAACTCTCACCTAAACCCTAGAACCTCTTCTTTCACCATCGACAACTACTGGTGACCGCCACGAGTTGCCAATTCTTGCCGCCGGACCACCATGCGGAGAGGATCACTTTAATCAGAGCGGAATCTCCAAAACTCAACTCAAGGATTCAATAGAGAACTGAGCCTCCAATCCTTCTTTCTTGGTTTCTTCTAGGTAACCATGGTTTTCTTGTCTTCTCCTAGTTAGTTTGGACCTCTCTTAGTATCTTTTGTGATTTGGGTACCATTATAGGGTGTTTTTTACACTTCCTTTGAAAACCCTTTGAAAATGAGACGTTGTAAAAGTTTCCTTTTTATAAAATTGATGTCATTTTTGTTACTTTTGTTGAGCCCCGGTCACATTGGTGTGATCGAAATTTCAAACTGACGTCTTTTATGTAAATTTCCAAAACACCAGTTTAGCCCCTTTTAAATTTGAGTTGGTATTTGACCCCAAATGTTAATGTTAACAATATCTTTGAATTCTATACTAAATTGTCTTCGATTTGGTATATAGAGCTCTGCGTTTGGGCCAAAGCACGTGAACTTGAGAGATCTCAAAACAACGTCATGAGGAGCTAACGAGAGAATTTATATACGGGTGAGGGGAGTGTATTATTTGTTTACAGCTTTAGATACCATAGTTTGGGTTAGGGAACCCAATTATCGGGATGCATGTTTGTCCCTGTTGTGTACTGGTTTTAAAGGAAAAAAATTGTTTTTAACTAATGGGATGCAATATATTTATTTTTTGATGTATGTTTGTCCCTATTGTGTGCTTGTTTTCAAGAACACTGTGTTTTTAACTAATGGGATGCGATGAATTTGTTATTGATGGATAAAAATATGAATAATGTGGTTGTTGAAATGATAGGATTTTTGGGAAACGTTTTAATAAAAGAGGAGACTCTGTGGTATTATGGATTGTGAATGTATGAGATTTGTGTTGTCTGAAGACCCGGGGAAAGTGAATCTCAGGCATATGTTATATGTATATGTGTGGAATGCGATTGTTTGTGATGTTAATGATATGGAAATGAGATTATATTGATGATTATATTAATAAGAGATGATGTTGATGATTATATTAACATGAGATGATATTGATGTTTATGATGATGATATTGAAATGAAATGATGTTGATGATATTGAGATTGAGATGATATTGAAGTTGATGATGACATAGATGAGAGATGATGTTGATGTTGATGATGTCATCATGATAAATGAATGTTATGTATGTACATGGGGGGTGCAGTGATGTGTTGGATATCCTAGGGAGGGAAGATGATGAGTTTGAGAATTTTAAGCATCCCTTGAGAGAGAAAGGGATTGCTTAAAATTTTTAACTATCCATGGTCAATGCATGGATGGGCCCATGTTTCATACTTCATAATTGCATGGAAATAGAATGAAGGCAGTACGTACCTTTGATTTTTCTGAGGATAAAAACGCGGGTACTTAGAGGCAAGTCACTCGGTTTGGAACTCCCTTGTGACTTAGGCTGATCACCATGGGGGAGTGACCAATGCACTACAAGGTGACCCCAATGAACTACTGAATCATTTTCCTAAGTGAGAGTGTCATGTGGGCACGCTTAGGCTATTTTTTGACGAATGGTACCACATTGCGTTTGAGAGTTGATTCAGGTGCATGCATCATTTTGAGCATAATTGATTTGAATTGTGGAAAAAGTTGATAATTAGTTGGTTGAGCGTATGTTGAACTGATTGATTATTGAGATTGATTGTGATTATTATTATTATTATTGTTTTCTTGCTAATCATTGTCATCTGGTATTTGTTAATCTTGTATAATAAACTCACCCTCATAATTTTGTACCATGTGGTTGGTACCTGTGATGATCGCGAACCTTCGTTCGTGGGAACAGATGAATAGCAGTAGGTGATGTTGGAGGGAAATCCTTTTTGTTGGAGCCGTCAAGCCGACGTGATGACGTTGGAATTCATTTTGGAAAAGAGTTGTGTTTTGTTATCAACTCTTTCTTAGTTGGTTCCTTGATTCTTTTTGGTTGGGCATGTAAATTTCAAGCTTAGATACATGTAAAAACTAAACTGTGTTATGACATGTCAATGACATATAATGGTTCAATTTATATACATGCACATTTATTTATTTACGCATATTTGCATTGTCTGGTGAGTATAGAATTACAAAATATTTACTCTCATTTTCATAATCAAATTAATGGAGTTTTCATTAAAAATTGAAATTACAAGTTTAGAGTAGTGATACCGTAGCGACGAGGCGGGTCGTTACACTTAAAAGGTGCTCTGAAGTTTCCTTTGGCCTTCATTTAAAGGTAACCCTCAACCTTCATCAATTTTCTCTAAAGACTTCCAAGGATAACTGTAATGACATAAAATTATTCTAGATATTATATTTTTATTAGGGTTAAATTTTTTAAGAATCGTTAGATAAATTTTATTACTATTTTATTTTTACTGAACAAGTCCTAGTATAAATTCTAAAATGTATAGATTATAGAAGTTGTTAAACTGATATATATATATATATATATATTATAAGTAGCCACAGTCCTTGTTACAAAAGTCATTATTAAACAAGTACAGGATTTTTCATACACCAGCCTACTTCATATCTTCATTTCTACACCATCACCAATCCGGGGCATCAAGGAAATTGACCACTATTGCCATCTAAAAAAATGAAACAAATCTAGTGAAAAATAAAAAATTTTCAATAGGCAAAACTAATCCACCAAACACGTTAGTACGTTAGTAAATCATCAATTTATTCAAATACTTCCATAAAATAATTATGCAGACTATATGAATACATGGAATGAATTTTCCCAAGGTGCACATGACCTCTACATATCGTACTGTATGTAGCTACACCTCATACTGGGTGTAGACGCTGCGATCGTCTTACGCAAACATGCATGATTTATGCCATATATTTGCACTTGGTCACTACATATCGTACTGTACGTAGTATTAGATTCTGTTTCACAAAATCTCGTATTGGACTTGGAAACATGAATCAACCTATTATCACATCAACATCCATCCATAATAAAATTCATAAGCAAAATACAGACCACCTTATGGAAAAATAATGTTATCATAACATCATACGTACCACAAGTATGATTAAACTACCATATCTTATTTAAGTAAGACAATTACCAATATAGGCATGACCATTGAATGTCCTCAAGCTACAGAAAATCATGTTAGTAATCTAACTAATAAACCACAATATATCTCTTAAATAATTTCTAACTCCTTTAAACCTTCACATGAAAAGATTAAAACCTAGCATGCATTTTAATCTCCTTTCACCTATCACCTTACTACCTTACTACTTCACCGACAAATTTAATCACTCAAGCATTTGAACCATTTAACTACATACCATTCAACCTTCTTCTAAAAATTAATTCAAAATAGTCCCATAATGAAAATATGTACAAACAGCCCAAATGTCATCAAAATCACTTCCAAGATCACCAAATATCATTCTAAACATCACTAATATTTCAGCCTATAAATCATCACCTATCGTATGGTTTAAATCAACATTTTCACATCATAAAATAACCTTCAAATAACGTGAATTTCCAACCTAAATAATAACCATAAATCTGCCTAATTAAGCATATAGGTTAAACCAAACAAATGCTTAACAAGATATTGAAGCCTAGCCTACCTCAAGTGAGTTTGATTCTTGAAAAGGAATGAAGTAAGGGCTGTCTTCCTTGGGAAAATACTCTAAGAAATGAGTCTCGAAAAAGAAAGTTTGATGGAAGAAATGGTAGAAGAAAGTCACATATATAAGCAAGCAAAAGAAAGTAAGGAGTGAAAAGTTTTGGTGAAATGGAAGCTAGTAGCTATGAAAGTTTTGGAGTGCTGAAATCTTGTGATACTTCAAGCCTTTTATACTAATTAAGCTAGTTAGAATGGAAAGGATTTAGTTAGGTTTCAGCTTTAGTTAGTAGTTAGTTTGGTTAAAATGCAACTAACTAATCATTACTTTAAGAGATATTATCCTAAAGTCTTATCTTAGGCACTAGATTTTTCTTTGGTTAAGCTTTGAAATCTTCCTTCATTCTTTGACCCAATTGCACATGGAGCATGGCTGAAGATCTTGCTATCTATTGCCCACTTTTTCCAGCTAATCACACGGCCAAATACACAACATCATAAAAATATCATGGTTTCACCAATAGTTTAATGTTTAAGGAAATATTCCATTCATTAATGACCATGTGGTTATGTGGAAAGCTTTGTACAAATGACTAATTGTGATTGGTTCTAAAATATTTGGCTGAAACTAGATTTTCATTTGCAAGATTCCCTCATTTAATGCTTGTTTTCCACCTTGAAGGCCACCTAGAAAGGTTGGTTCAAAAAGCTTATCTTCATTGACTTACCATTGACTTTGGTTTACCAAACTTTTCTTCGTATTAGTTCACTTAGCTATGCCTATTCTATGGCTTTTGCACATGAATCCACTTCTGGATATTCCAAATTTGAGCTGAATATTTTATTCCTTGGGCCAAAATTTCAAGGGTTACAAGTTGTGCCCAATCCAAAAGGTCCAAAAGGCTAGAAACACTTAACTAGATGAGGTTCGTTCATTGTTTATTATGTACCAATCTACTAGGCCATAAATTCTAATCTTTTAGTATGTTAAACTAGACTTCCTAAGCTTTCTAAAAAGGTATAACCTGCTTTATTTGGAGTTATAAAACTCTGGCTATAACATTTTTAATCTAGACTTCAAAACTACCAGCAAGCTGATAAATTCCATACTGACATCCCTTAAGGTTTTAATTACTGCAAGCAGTACACAAACTAGATTTATCTGAAATTTTTATATATTGTAGTAGACATCTATATCTTTAATTCCATATATTATACACTAAATTTGGATGAGAATTGAGAGAGAAATAAATTTCTCAATTCGGGTGACAGAAATGGAAGTTTTGGGCAGCTTATGTTCAAATAAAATTTATCCTAATCTTATATCCAACTCTAATCCTACTTCCATAATAAATCATAAATATAACTCATAATATAATTTTGAGGATGTTAAAATAACTAAAAGTTAGTATGCACGTTCCATGACGTTCATGGAACATGTTCATAACGGTGAAAAACAAAAAAAATTCTATTTTGTTTTTCATTACAGAACCCATAACTCCTTACAGTCCTCAAAACTTGTTTAGAATCTACTCATTAAAACACTAGGGATTTTAAAAATACCTTTTTGATCGCTTAAAAGGCTTCAAAATGATGATGCCCTCCAATGGTGATCCATATGGTTGTACCTTGAATGCTTGAGAGAACTGCTTCTCTTTCTTGATCCTCCTTCACTTGGTTGCTTCCTAGGCAATAGCAAGGTGGAGGCTTCAAGGGTTTGGTTTATTTCTCAAGACAAAAGATGGTATCTTGAGGTTAGGTAAGGTTGCAAAAATGGAGGAAAGAAGATGATGAAGAAGAAATAAAAACAAGAACTTGGGTTCTTGAAACATAAGAGTGGAGTGCTAAGACCTAGGAGCCTATTGTCTTATAATCTTATTAGGATTAGAATCCTAACTCAATCACTCAAAATCAGCCCAAGGATATTCAATGGTTGTAAAATTCAAAATTCAAGTATGGTTTCTAGAACCATCTTGAGTTTGTTCCACTCTTGAAAGACTTGAATTCAAAATTCAAATTAAATGAACCCTTCATTTGTTGTAACTTTGGTTGTTGCTTTAACTATTTTATTTAAATTAGTAATTCAAATAAAAAAATTGTTGGAAGAAGCATTATCCAATCTTTATTGGATAGTTTTGGATAATTCACAATTATCCTTACAACCTAACCTCTTTAATTCAAAATTCAAATTTAAATTTAAACTGAAAAATTAAATTCAAATTCAAATTTAATCTTTGTCCTAGTTCATAATTTAATATTGAATTCAAATTCAAAATTCAAAATTTCAAAATTCAAAATTTAAATTCAAATTTCGAATTTACCCAAAACTTATTTTGGTCAAGTCAACTTCTTGACTTTCTAGGACTCATGGCCCAAGACTTTATTGAGCCTTTTAACACATTTGGGCCTATTAGTGTAGAAACTAATTTCTCACTAATAGCCTAAATGGGGAGCATGCATCAATTGGGCATGGAGTCCAACTCCAACCCCATTAAACCTTTAGTCTTGAAAAAGTCCAATAACTATTATTGGCCCAAACTTGCTAGTTATAAGCAATCAAGAACAACTTTTTATGTGTGACCCATTAGACCCAATTTGTCACTAAAATAAATGAACATGGACCAATTAAACTCCTTTAAGAGGCCCAATTCATTTAATGACCACATAAGACACTAGCAATGCTCTGCGGCCCCAGAACTAATTAAGTTGATCAAGTGATCTACCTTTCTGATTTAGATACCAAGCTGGCACCATCTCTCATATCGTCGTTCACATTTAGTCAAGAGCAATGATAGAGTATCATCTTTCTTAGTTGACTAAATATAGCTTTTCACAGAACTAAGAATCTTCTTCTATTGATTCTAAGACAGATCATGACTCCTCATGATATCTTACTATGCATAGATTCCCAAGTCAACTAGAAGTCATCTAACCCTACCGGTCTTGTGAACGACTAATCCCTTGTAGGGACTATGAGTCCTTTCAGCATGTCCATCTTCTCTCATGTATTCAAGTTATACCTAACAATACACTGTTCTCACCATTTTTAGTCGGATAGAGTTGTACAGTCAAAGTATAACCCTTAACATCCTCAAGTCTAGGATGATCTACACTACAAATCGATGAGAGACTTTACAAATCCAATGATACTTTAAAGAATCCTTGTAGAGCCTCTCGATGGGTCAGTTCGATGCCATCTGTTCTCCAATAGATCCACCCACGACATCAGCTAAGGCATCACCATGCCTGCATTCCATGAGGTCCCTACCTTGTATCTTTATACAAGTAGAAGATGTCGTACTGGTCCTTTTTTAGATCACCAATGTCCTTTCTTGGTGATTAAAGATTAGGAACTCATTTCAGGTAATAAACATTTAGAGTCCTCAAGTCCTCACGATCATGATCCCTATCATTGATCCTCGAGAGAACACTTGTTCTATTCTCAGGGTTTTTATCTTTAAACGCATATTACTATAAAAGGTGTTCATCTGATGAAATATGATAATATAAAGTTTACTCAAATTTATTAAGCATGAAAAATCTCAATAGCAAAAGGTGTTCATCTGATGAAACATATTGTCTCTATGACACCTAAATACTAACATTAACCTATTTCGAGAGAGTCTGTTTTAGTACAAGCACCAGATAGGATGAGGCATGACTATGTGCATACACCATATGAAGCATTCATGACTCTTTCATCAAACACTATAGTTATCTGGAGCTTCCTCAAAGGATACATCCAGTGCAATCTATAGTCATCAAAATGCAACCACATTGGATGGTGCCTAGAACCCAACAACATGTCTGTCCATCCATTGAGGTCACACCAGAGGTAGCATGGAGAAACGTTTAGAAGTTCAAAGATAAAGGAGCACTCAAAACAAGGATTTGTTTGAGAAACTTAAGAGAGATCCTTCATAGGAAGTAGAATCACTAATAATGTTTTAATTTCGTTAGGATTTACGTCGGCCAAGTGTAATCGAATCCCAATTGTAGTACTGAACCAAAGCTCGAGTCGTCTCCAAAGGGAATAGTGCAAGGATGAATATTCAAATTAAATCCTTTTGGATAAAGATATTTTTGTGTTTTTATATTTTAAACTACCTAAAACTAAAAATAATAAAAAATAGAAAATAAAAGATACATTTTTCTAGAGAGATTAGTATGCTGAAAATTTAATCACAAAAATTAAAAGAAAAGGTAAGAAGTTACTTGTTGACGCGATAATAATTATAGACAAAAATAAAAATGATGAGATGCTAAAATTGTACTCAGAATCCCCTTATTTGATGTAATTCCTCACACTTCTAAGTTTTTATATCATTCATCCTCAATTCACTAATGTATTCTATCCCTAACCCCTTAGTTAATAGACCCTAAATCACTTGCCTTGATTCCTAATCCCTTGGCAAACCAACACAAGTAGTCAGCATTATCGTTGGGAATTAGTGATGCTTAACCAAGATGATTCTATCCCTAGAGATAACCCCAATTAAGTATTCGATTCAATTCGGATTTCAACATGACACCCCAAAGTGCACATTAATTCCTGAAATCATTTATGAGGTGCGCAGGCTCACAAAGCAGTAAGTATAGAGGGTGAATAATGAACTCAAATAATATATTAATGTGAGAAAATAAATAGGGTTCAATCATTTCCTTTCTTAGCTAAGAAAAAACTAGCCACTCATGAAATACAAGAAGATAAAAGAGAAAAGAGTTTCTCAGTGAAGGGTGGTGTTTAGTGTAACACCTCAACTTATGATCTTGTTATTATTGATTTTTAATGAAAAATTCTTTTCGATTTGCTTAAAAATACTAAACCACAATTTTTCATTACTGAGTAATATTCATAATTCTGAAGTAACATATAATAAGATTACAAAAGATTTTTCCTCACTGATTGATTTTTATAAATCTGATGTACAATAAAATACATACTGATATCAATTCTATTACATAGTACAAATAACTAAAACCTTCTGTTGCAACAGAATACATCTTCAAAACATATCATCTTCAAATAATACATCTTCACACAAAATCATCTTCTTGTATACAGCTAATAGTCTTTCTTTGCTATTTATCTGCTTGCCCGAATAAAATCGAGGTCATGCCAGGTGTCAACCACAGACACAAAGCACAGGGTAAGTTTATGATAAACATAATTTAAGCAACAGAATATATTTAATATGCAGATATTCATAACAATATCCTCAAAGATGCATGATTCTCTTAGACTCTTATCATGATGCATGATTCTCTTAAACTCTTATCATGTGGTACCAACAGTCAAGATAGCCCCTTCCCTGTGGCACATAACTGAAATGATCAGTCAAGGTCCCACAGTGTTGCAACAGGATTCTCACCCATACTACATGTGATCATCATGGGTGGCATGATTTCCCACTGCCAAGTACCCCCTAGCTCAGACCTCTCTTATCTGAATGCTTGTTGCGACTTTGGCAAGCGTACCAATTTGTCGTTGTAAGTTACAAAATTTATAAGATTCGTCTCCACAGGGAATTGGGCTACTCAATTAATTCAAATAAAACTTACGGTTTAATAGTTATGTACAAGAATAGTGATCGGAATTCATTTGTGAGTTGATTTTAATAGAAATTAACCAAAAGAGGAAATAATAAAATT
>PYAF01004844.1:15857-30103 GCA_007407185.1 Glycine tomentella | reverse complement strand
TCAATTAAAGGGTTGATTCGCTAGTTATCTAGGTTTCACGATTATAGAAAAGATTTATCATATGTGCATAGCAATTTCACTTAACAATTCAGTCAAGTAAAAGAGGAGGACTCAAAAGGGATTGCGCCTGACTACAATTCATCATCCATTGGTAAACTTACTTCAATTTATTGCATTTGTTTAATTTTTGTTTTACAACTAATCAATCAACAACACTTCTTCTGCGTAATTTTCTGTTTTCGTTTTCAATCATGTTCTTAACATTATTGTGAAAATTACCCCAATCCCTGTGGAGACGATAACTCACTTACTTACTTTATTACTTGTTAACGATCGGTGCACTTGCCGTAATCACGCAACAGTGATGGTGTGGAAATGAAGAAAAATGAAGTAGACTTTTGTTTGGAAAAGTTTGTACTTGTTCAATAATGACTTTTGTAACAAGGACTGTGGTTGCCTATAATATACTAGTTTCAACTCTTTTGTAAGTTATATGTTTTTAGAATTAATAATAACATACGCTTCTTAAAAATTTAATCCTAATAATAATAATATTAATAATATCTAGCATAATTTTTAGGTCGTTACAGTTTTTGTATCAAAGCGGTTAATCCTGTTAGATCCTAAGGGGAATGGACTGACTATGCTTTTCTGTGTGACTTTTTTTGTGTGATTGTTTGTGTTTGTTGAATTCTGACGCACTTTACTTTAAATTGAGCCTGATCACCTCAGTATTTTTGTGAAAGTGAATAGGAATTCATGGCTACTAGAAGAACTAGAGGAAGAGCAGCAACCCAAGCTGGTGACAATAGTGAAGAAATAAATATTCTTCATGAAATGCTAGCAGCTATGCAAGAACAAGCGACTGCAGCAAGTCAACAAGCTGCGGCAACTACTCAAATAATGGCGCAATTGAACCATAATAATAATAATGGTGGTAACAATAATTCTAGTCAAGATAATAATAGGAGACAGGTGACTGATATAGAATATCATAAGTTTGTTGAGTTTAGGAAGTCTAATCCACTAGTCTTTAAGGGAACTTTTAATCCAGACATGGCTGAAGAATGGGTCAAAGAAATTGAAAAGATATTTACTATACTAGATTGTTCTGATCAACAGAAAGTAACCTATGCTACATATATGTTACAATCTGATGCTGAGTATTGATGGAACAGTCACAAGCAAATTCTGGCAAGTAATGGAGTAGAGATTACATGGGATGTGTTTAAGACATCTTTTTTTTGGTAAGTATTTTCCCATATCAGTAAGAAATGCTAAAGAGCTCGAATTTCTTAGACTTGAACAAGGAAATAGTAGTGTGTCTGAATATATTGTTAAATTTGAAGAGTTAATTAAATTTTCCTCCACCTATCAGTATAACCCTGATGAGCACTGGAAGTGCATGAAGTTTGAAGGAGGACTGAGGGAAGATATGTTGGAAAAAGTGGAACCTCTAGAAATTAGGGAGTTTGGTGTCCTGATAAATAAGTATAGATTAATAGAAGAGTATAAAAGGAGATCTGCTGAGAAAAAGAGTCAAGTAATAATTTTAGGAAGAAATCAGGACCTCAGCCTTTCAAATTTAAAAGTAAGTTCCAGCAGAGAAAATTTCAGACAGATCAAGGTTCAAGCAGGGAATGTAGCAAATGTCACAAGATCCATGGAGATAGGCCCTGCCCTTTTGCTCAGACCACTTGTGTGCGATGTGGAAATACAGGACATTTGGCAAAGGATTATCGCAGTCGTAATAATGTCCAATGTTTTAAATGTGGAAAGATGGGACATTATGCTAACAATTGCAGAGCTGAAAATTCCCAAGACACCACACGTCTTCAACATATTGGAAGGTTTTTACCATGAATGCAGCAGAGGCATCTCAATCCGAAAATCTCATCGAGGGTAAGTGCAAAATTAAAGATACCATTTTAACTGTATTATATGATTTAGGTGCTACTTACTCTTTCATTTCTTATGACACTGCTATACAACTAGGGTTACTTTTATCCCAATTACCTTTTGATCTTCTAGTTTCTACTCCTATCGGTAAACCTATTATTACTTGTCAAATCTGCCTTAATTGTGTTTTTCAAATTGATTATAAATTTTATTTTGCAAACTTGATTTGTCTTCCTTTGATTGGGTTTAGTATAATCTTGGGAATGGATTGGCTTGCAGCCAACCATGTGTTGTTGGATTGTTCAAATAAAACTATTGTCTTACCTTCAGAAATTTCAGAAAATAGTAAAACCCAATGTCTGTATTTGAACTCTATTGTTTCCTATTCCGATAAAAATGAAATTCAAGGATATATTCTTTTATCAGCTAATGTAACTGAGTCAAGTGATGAACTATCTAATATACCCGTGGTAAGAGAATATCCAGATGTATTTCCAGATGAGATACCAGGAATACCTCCAGAAAGGGAAATAGAATTTTCTATTGACCTAATTCCTGGATCTGGACCAATATCCATGGCACCTTATAGGATGTCCCCTCTAGAGTTAGAAGAATTGAAAAAGCAATTAGAGGAGTTGTTGGAAAAGAAATTTATTAGACCTAGTGTTTCACCTTGGGGAGCTCCAGGTTTGTTAGTGAAAAAGAAAGATGGGGGAACGAGGCTTTGTGTAGATTATAGACAACTTAATAAGATAAGCATTAAAAATAAATATCCATTGCCTAGGATAGATGATCTTATGGACCAACTGAGAGGAGCAACAATATTTTCTAAGATTGATCTTAGGTCAGGATACTATCAGATTAGGATTAAGAATGAAGATATTCCTAAAATTGCATTTAGGACTAGATATGGGCATTATGAGTATATAGTGATGTCTTTTGGATTAACTAATGCTCCAGCAGTTTTTATGGATTACATGAATAGAATATTTAGATCTTATTTAGATAAGTTTGTAGTAGTCTTTATAAATGATATACTTGTTTATTCAAAGTCAGAAAAAGAGCATGAAGAGCATCTTATAATAGTATTACAAACACTTAGAGAAAAGAAGTTGTATGCTAAATTATCTAAGTGTGAATTCTGGGCCAAAAAAGTGAAATTTTTATGTCATGTTGTTTCTAAGGAAGGAATTTCAGTTAATCCTAGTAAGATAGAATCAGTTATGAATTGGGAGAGACCAACCACAGTAACTAAGGTTAGGAGTTTTCTAGGATTAGCTGGTTATTATAGGAGGTTTATTAAAGAGTTCTCACAAATAGCTTTACCTTTGACTAACTTGACTAGGAAAAATGTGCCTTTTGAATGGTCACCAGAGTGTGAGAAAATTTTTCTAGAATTAAGAAAAGGATTGACTAGTACTCCAGTATTAGTATTTCCAGATCCTCATGGTGCATTTGAAGTGTATTGTGATGCTTCAAAGAAAGGTTTAGGTTGTGTGTTAATGCAAAATGGGAAAGTGGTAGCATATGCATCTAGACAGTTAAGACCCCATGAAGCCAATGACCCAACTCATGATTTGGAATTAGCAAAAGTAGTTTTTGCCTTAAAAATCTGGAGACATTATTTGTATGGAGTAAAATTTGAAGTCTTTTCAGATCATAAGAGTCTTAAATACCTTTTTGACCAAAAAAAGTTGAATATGAGACAAAGAAGATGGGTTGAATTTCTTAAGGATTATTATTTCGAGTTAAAATATCATCCAGGAAAGGCGAATGTAGTAGCTGATGCATTAAGTAGGAAATCTCTGCATGTATCTAGAATGATGATCAAAGAAATGGAATTAATAGAAAATTTTAAAAATCTTAATTTAGGATTTTCTGTTAATACTAAAGGTATTATTTTAAGTCAAATACAAATTACAAGTGATTTCAAAGAACACATTAGGCTAGGACAGCAGAGAGATTTAGATTTTCAACAAATTTTAACTCAAGTCCGAGAAGGAAAATTACAAGATTTTGATGTGAATAATGATGGGTTGTGGACTTATCAAAAGAGAATATGTGTACCCAAGATTGATGGATTAAGAGAGAAAATTTTGAGTGAAGTTCACAAAAGCAATTTCACAATGCATCCTGGAGTTACTAAGATGAATCAAGATTTGAAGAAAATATTTTGGTGGCTTGGTATGAAAAAGGACATAACAGAGTTTGTAGGAAAGTGCTTAGTGTGTCGAAAGGTAAAGATAGAACATCAGAAACCCTTTGGCACTTTGCAACCTCTAGAAATTCCTCAGTGGAAGTGGGAAAGTATATCCATGGATTTTTTGGTAGGATTACCTACGACTGTGTTAGGCTACCATACTAACATCCATCCATAATAAAATACATATCATCTTATGGAAAGATATTTTTATCATAACATCATACTTACCAAAAACATGGTTAGGCTACCATACCTTATTCAAGCAAAATCATACCAACTTAGGCATGATAATTGATTATCCTCAAGCTACAGACAAATCATGTTAGTATTCTAACTAATAAAACCACAATATATCTTCCAAATAATTTCTAATTCCTTTAAACCTTCATAAGAAAAGATCATAACCTAGCATGCATCTTAATCTCCTTTCACCTACCACCTTGCTACTTTATCCTCAAAATTGAATTATTCTAGTATTTGAACCATTTAACTACACACCATTCAACCTTTACTTCTAAAAATTAATACAAAACAGTCCCATAAAAATATGAACTAACAGTCCAAATATCATCAAAATCACTTCCAAAGATCACTAAATATACTTCCAAACATCACTAATATTTTAGCGTATAAATCATCACTTATCCTATGGTTTAAATCAACATTTCTACATCATAAAATAGACTTCAAATGACATAAATTTCCAGCCTAAATAATAGTCATAAATCTGTACATATAAGCATGTGAATAGTCCAAAAAATTTCTTAACTAAAGATTTTTAGCCTAGCCTACCTCAAGTGAGTTTGAGTCTTGAAAATATAATGGAATAATGGCTGCCTTCTTTGGGAAGTCCTCTAAGAGATGAAGCTTTGATATCCTTCTTCTAAACTTGTCAAACTCTTCCTGAGGTTGTTAGCTTTACACGAAATTTCTTCAAGGTGGTCGGGTTTCTTTTCCTACTTGATTCAAGCTTTAAAAGGAAAGATGAAAGTGAAATGAAAGTGATATTAGGGAGAGGATTCACGTGAATGGGGTAGGAGGAATGCCTTGAGAATGGTTTGCACTTAAGGTCCCCCTTCTCCCTTTATATAGTGTTTAGAAAATAATTTAATATTCAAAGACATTTTTGCCCTTCCTAACTTAATTACCTTCATTTAGTTCCATTCTAACTAAATTATCTTCATTTAGTTTCATCCTAACTTAATTACTTCTTATTCCTTTAGATCTTAACTAAGTTCATTATGATTCCTTTACTTTATTTAAAAAAAATCTTCAAGATTCATTATGTTGCTTACAAGTGTCATTACACTTGTCTTCATCATAATCCTTCCTTTACAAATGTCCACTTACTTGGCATTTCTTGAAGTTTCTTCCACCACTTGTCCAATTCATGAAGATTCTCCTATCTTTTACATGGTTCACGTGAAGGCTAGATAAATGGAGAAAGATCTTTGCTTCATTTTCATGTTGCTTGTATCCATGCCATACAAGTGTCCTACCACTTGTATTCATCATGGAGCTTGCCTTTACAAGTGGTTTTCATGAAACTTCTCCTCCTTTCCACACCATTCCACGTGATCTTCAAGCTTAAGGGGAAAGGAAGACAATTTTGCTTCTTTGAATGCTACATGTGTCATTTTTGATGATGAATAAAAATATAATCCCAATTATGGTTTTCCATATGGCATTTTCTTGTAGAAAGTCAAGTTTGATTTGAATTCTCCTATCTAAAGATAATATTAAATGATAAAATTCTAGAGATTCCCAAAAATTGATTTTAATGACAGTTTAAATTACTCATAAGCTATCTATACAAAGTATTGCATAAACCTTACATACTAGACTGCTTTTATCTAAATTTTGATTGGTCTGTACTATTTTTGATAATCAAAATTACTAAACCATTTTATTAAATAAATCTGGGCACCCCACAATTTAGAGAAAATTCTATAGATTCTATTTATTATTTTTTCATATTTTTCCAATGCTTGAATTCTTCTGACTAATGTTTCAAAGTTGTCACCTTATAAAATTCATAGAAATTCTATTCTAGAGTTTCTTGTCACAAACTATTTTGATATTCTTCCAGTCAAGAGTATTTTGTAATTTCATTAGGTTCTCACAAAATCTCTAAGGATATTAGGTCATTTCTGGCCTGAAGGGCATTTTGGTAATTTTGCCATTCATCTTAGGGGTATTTTTATCATTTCCAAAATGTCCAAGGGTATTTTTGTAATTTCTACTTTAACCAAAAATATCCAAGTATTACCACACTTCCGCAATTCAATTATAATTATAAATTCAAGATATAATTTTGAGGATGTTACATCGAGAATATGAACATATCCTTCATCCTAAGCACTAGATACAAACTAACTAGATTTAGGGCAAGTTTTATAGATTTTCTTAGTAAAATGAAAGATAAGTGCCTTCAATATAACCCTAATTTTACTAAGATATGGCACTTATCAGCTGCACCATCTGAGCGTCAATATTCTCAATTTGAATCTTTAATGATCCAAAAGATGGATGCTTTATGCTTACTACATCATGAACATAGAGATGAAGTTAATTCTTCATTAAAAGAATTAAGACTAGCGTGAAGAACATGGAATCCAAAATGTTTAGAGAAGAATCTAGGGATTTAGATTAGTCTCTTTGTTCTAGTATTATTTTAAGTTTGTGTTATGTTTTGAGTTTGTGTTTTTTAGGTTGGTTTAAGTGTTTACTTTATATTTGTAATTGTCTTATTTCAATGATCAATGAACTACTTTCAATTTCCCTTTCTATTTGTATGCTTTAAGTCCATTTTTGAATTTGATTTGCCAAATATGGGGAGTAGTAAAATGAGAAATGAATGGAATGAAATGAATGGAATGTAGAATTGAAATTTGAACATATGCTTTGATAATGATTATTCAACTCAGGGGGAGTTAATATAAAAATGCTAATGAATATTTGAATGAATGTTTGAATGTTTTTTAATCATAATATGATAATGCTTGATCCTTGCAAAAAGCTGAGAATTTTTCAGATCATACATCTCTTCATTGAATTCAAAGAGTATGTTTCATTAATAAAGTATTTGGCATGCTCAAAATAAAAAAGGGGGAGATTATTAGAATCAAAGAAGCTGAAGCAAATTCAAAGATGATTGAAGAAATATGAGTTTTGATATTTTACATGCCCAATCAATTTGATGGCATATGTAATTGTGTTTAAGCTTAGTTCATTAGATAAAGCTTTATAATCCTCATTGGCTATTATTAATTTATGCATTCATACATTCATATGATTAGGAATTAATCATGTGGTAATAATAAAATTGATAGAAATTCTTAAAGGCATTAGGAATTGTATAAAATAAATTTTCACTGCTTTAATCGATTATCTTGGGAAAATAATCGATTACAGGCATGTGTATGATTTTTGGAAAATGACTTATGAACACATTAATCGATTACCACGGGTTCATAATCGATTAAATAAGCTTCACATAGGATAGTGAACTTTCTGTGATAATCTATTATCTTGGAAAATAATAAATTACATAAGCTTCTGCATAATTTTACACAGCATGTTTATCTGGTTTAATCGATTACCAGATATTCATAATCGATTATGCAACACCTCAACTTATCATCTTGTTATTATTGATTTTTAATGAAAATTCTTTTCAATTTGCTTAAAAATACTAAACTACAATTTTTCATTACTGAGTAATATTCATAATTCTGAAGTAACATATAATAAGATTACAAAAGATTTTTCCTCACTGATTGATATTTATAAATCTGATGTACAGTAAAATACAGACTGATATCAATTCTATTACATAGTATAATCAACTAAAACACTCCGTAACAAAGAAATACATCTTCAAACATAATCTCTTCAAAACATTATATCTTCAAACAAAATTCTCTTCTTGTAGACAGCTAGTGGTCTCTCTTGTTATTCATCTGCTCACCCGAATAACATCGAGGTCATAGCAGGTGTCAACCACAGACACAAAGTACAGGGTAAGTTTATGATAAACATAATTTAAGCAAATATATTCAATATGTAAATATTCATAACAACATCCTGAAAGATGCATGATTCTTTTAGACTCTTATCATGATGCATGATTCTCTTAAACTATTTCAATAATTGGTACCAATAGTCAAGATAGCCCTATCCCTGTGGCACAGAACTGAAATGATCAGTCAGGGTCCCACAGTGTTGCAACAGGATTCTCACCCACACTTTATGTGATCATAATGGGTGGCGTGATTTCCCCACTGCCAAGTACCCCCCAACTCAGACCTCTCTTATCTGAACGCTCGAACTCAGTTCCTGCAGCTATCTGACACACCTCTTCTTGAGGCAAATAACACGGACTAACCTCCACCGGGCATATGCATATGAGACATATAAGACTGATTCACTTTAAGGTATAACTCTTTTCATCATCTCATATTTATTTTACTCAGAAACTCAACATAAATTATAGAACTCAACTTTATATTCATGTACGGAATCTCAGCATATTATTCATGTACAGAGATTTATGGGAAGACTCAACAACACATGAACTTCATGGAGATTTATAGAAACACTCAGCAACACATGGAACTTAGAGAAATTCTTAGAAACTTTTAGCAACATATGAACTTCATGGAAACACTCAACAACACATAAACATTCAAACACTTATTCAAACAAAACAACACTTAAACTATCTTTATCATAAAGCTTCCCCATACATACCTTATAATCTCTTATGAAACTTGTCTTTCTCCTCGTACAAAGCATGGCAAACTTTCCCTAAAGATGTTAGCCTCTTCTTCACATGATCTTCAAGGAGAAGTGAAGTCTTCTTCTCACTTGATTTAGGCTTTAATAAGGAAAGGATGAAAATGAAATGAAGGTGATGTGGAAGAGAGCTTTTCACGTGAAGTGTTAGAAGGGTGGAGTCTTGAATGTGACTTCCACTTAAGGCCCCCTTCACCCCTTTATATAGTAGTTAGAAAATGACATAATATTCATGGACATTTCTACCCTTCCTAGCTAGTTACTTCCATTTGGTTTCATTGTAACTAAGTTTCATGTCATTCCATTCCATTCTAACTAGATTTATGAAAATTCTCCTAAGTCATGATGACTTACTTTACAAGTGTCTCTACACTTGTCATGAACTTTACAAGTGTCCCACCACTTGTCCAATTCATGAAGCTTCTTCCTCTTTTCCTTCCAAGTGTCCTTCCACTTGTCTTCAAGCCATGAAACTTCTCCATTCTTCCTCCTCCTTCACGTGATTTAACAAGGGAACAAGAGAAGATTTTTCTTCTCATTTTTGTGCACATATATGATAGCTTTCTCATTCCTATATTAATAGTGAGTTACAAGTGACTAGATATTTCTTAATCCTTCATGATTGTATCTTATCATTTTAATTTATGAAGCTTAAGATATTTTTCTTAAAGTGAAGAAAATTATATGATTCTCCTTGTATCCACATGTCACCTTTTATGATGAAGAAGAATTCAATTTGAAAATGGCCTCACATATAATGACCCTGAGTCCTGGCACGGACGACGCAAGTTTCTGCGCGGATAGCCAGGGTTTTCTGCAGAATTCTTCTGCAGAAAACAGTTGCAGAGATATGGCGCGATCAGCGCCATGCTCACTCGAAGATGGCACGAGTGGCGCCAAGTTGGTGCGAGTAGCGCCATAGGTTATGGGGGTTGACGCCATGGGCGCCAGGTCGGCGTGACTGGCGCCAGACAACCCAGAGGACCTATCCATCCTTGATGGTTGGCGCCGTTGGCACGGTGGTGGCGCAGTTGGCGCCATAGTTCCTGGAGGTTGGCGCGAGTGGCGCCATGGTGGCGGGGGTGGCGCCACTGGTTCTGGAGGTTGGCGCTGTTGGCGCAGGAGTGGCGCGAATGACGCCATGGGTTCTGGAAGCTGGCGCGATCAGCGCCAGAGTGGCGCGATCAGCGCGGCAGCTCGGGCAGACCCAGTATATAAAGGCTATTTTACGAGTTTTTGGCCCAAAACCTTGCTTCTTCTTCCTCCAACGCCCTGTCCTCCATTGTTGAGCTTTCAAGCTTCCTAAACCTTTGTTTGTTCACCAAATCAGTTCCTTTAAACACATATCTTGTTGGAAAACACTTGGTGAGCTTGAATCCTTCATCAATTCTCCTTGAAAACCCCCAAATCAAAGAATCCCTCTCTCAAAGGAAGTTCATAGAACTCGAGTTCGACGAGGAACGGCGGCGATTCGCGAATACCCGGGCTAGGGAGGGTCATCCTTGGGCCTTCCTTGTCGTCTTTGAGGTAAGAAACTCGAGTTTCACCGTTTGATTTATGAGTTAGGGTTTTGGGTGAATAGTGACCCACTTGTGATAGAGCTAGTATTAGCCTTGGGTCCTTTAGAAACATATGTTTAGAATGTTGTGAGGATGAAGGATTAGCTCTCAAATGTTAGTTTGGTGAACTTTGATTCTTGGCTCTATGTAATGCATGTATAGTCGTATGCTGAGTTGCTTGGCTATGTTGTGACATGCAAGAGCCTTGGTATATGGTTTTGATGTGCTTGGGAGGCTGTTGGAATGGTGTCTTGTGTGTGAAACGAACCATTCAAGCCATATATGTATCCTTAAGCCTTTGGTCGGTATAGAGCTTTGAGCTCTTGATGTTGGCTTGCACCGAGTCTTGTGATGACTCAAGTGCCTTGTTTGATATGAGATAGACCACTGAGGGTCTATGAGATGGCTTGTGAGTGATAAGCCTTGATGAACCTTAAGTTAGAGGACTTGTGGTTTTGGAAAGGACTGAGGTTCCTTTCATTGAGACGGTTGAGAACCGTGTTATATGCTTGTGCTTGTATGATTACCGGATGATTGATATATGGTTATGCCTTGTATAGGGCGTGACACCGCGGGTGTCAGTGGCGTAGGCCACGGAGCAAGGGAAGAACTGCAGAGCTCAGCTTTGCCAGGTAAGTTCTTGGTCCCTTGGGGATGTTTCCCACTACTTGTGCTCTACCATACTCCGAGGGAGTGATGGTTGCATTCATGATACATGCATTGATGGTTGTTGCATACTCATAATGATGTATATGCTTGTATCTCTGCTTGTAAGTGTATGATACCTGTTGATAGATCTTCTGGCCAGTTAGATAGATATGGACCTCCCTAGGAGAAGAGCGCACCTCCTAGTTTGGTTTACTCATGGGTGATGATGATCCCTTAAAACCAAGAGATAGGTGTGTCCCGTTGCGGTTGATTTGCCTATTCTCGGAGGTACCATATACGTGCGTCCATGCGTAAGGGGTAGCTCCCGATGGGATGGCACGGGTCTGAGTTCCGGTCTTACACTGAGGTCGGTGTTGATGCGATCCATCGTACATAGAGCAAGATGACTTGCTTGTATTGTTATGAGGGCCGGGAGGCCAGTTTGTTTGTGATGCCTGATGACTTGTGTCATGGAGAGTGAGCTAGGGTGGAGGAGATGCCTCCAAGGACCTTGAGCTTACTGAGATGTTTATCTCACCCTGTGTGGGGTTTATGTTGTTTCAGGTGACTCTTCTGGCAGAGAGGAGCGGTCTCAGGGTGGGAGGCCCCAGTAGAGACAGGATCTGCTTGGCCGTGTGGCAGCAGGGAGAGCTGGGAGGCTCTGTGATATTTTGATGATGTATTGTACCCCTGTAGAGGGAAGATGTATGGTGCACACATGTATTCTTTTGTATATGTTATGTATGCCCTCGTGTGAGGAAGGATCTTAGAGATCGAAAGCACTCGGATGCTTATTCTTTTGTTTAGACACTTCGAGTGTCAGATGATGTATATGTACATAACCAGTTTATGTGATGTTATGATGTTTCCTCCTGTTTATATCTGTTGAGATATTTGTGTACATCTGCCTATGGTTATGTTTATGTGATCTGGATCAGCAAGGGCTTGTGTTGCTTTGAGATGAGATGTTTAATGTAATCAAGAAATATGATTTTCGATTATGCTTCCGCAAAGTTTTTAATTAAGTGATTAAGCGCTAATCTGATAAATAATAATGTTAATACACCGGGTGCACACGGAGTGTTTCATTTTATGGTATCAGAGCCGTTTCTTGATGAGAACATTATGTATGGAGATTGTGTGTTGCTCTTGACTGTTGTTTGAGTTTGACATGACTATTGCATGTGTGGACACTAGTTATGGGCCTGATCAACTCACTGTTTGGTGTGCATGTGTAGTGTCATGACGAGATCCAGAAACAACAGTGGGGCGACAAATGCCCAACCAGATCCAGTGGCGGCTGCATTGGCAGCCATGCAGCAAGAGTTAGCTGCAAATAGACAGATGCAGGAGGCGATGCAGCATGAGATGGCTGCGAACCGTGCAATGAATGAGGCCTTGATGAAGGCTAATCAGGAGATGCTTGAGGAGGTGAGAACTGTAACGCCTCCTTTTGCTCTCTCGTGCTAGATTGATTTTAGATGAAATTTCGTTTCCGCTTTGTATTAGAA
Organism: Glycine tomentella; assembly: GCA_007407185.1. Taxonomy (NCBI): domain Eukaryota; kingdom Viridiplantae; phylum Streptophyta; class Magnoliopsida; order Fabales; family Fabaceae; genus Glycine; species Glycine tomentella. Next base: position 17,486 of record PYAF01004844.1, on the reverse strand, counting down.
TTATCTTAGCTATAAATTTCACGAAAAATTTCTTTCATCTTGCTTTGATTTTACAATTTAGTCATAACATAAACGATTTTTCCTCACCACGGTTGATTTGTAATAAGAATACAATTCATTATACAGTCCCAAATATAGTGTCCAAAATAATTTACAGACGACTTAATATAAATTACATACCAACAGAAAATTACAAATCACAGCATACAATCCATCAAAACTTCCTCATCACACTTTCTTCACATCATTTACAGCTTATGCTTTCCTGTACCTCTACTCGCCCAAGTAAATTGGGGTCATCACAGGTGTCAACCACAGACACAAAATAGGGTAAGTATATGATAAACATAGTTAGATAAAATAACATATTCATAGTAAAACAAAGTATTATGTCATAAAATCAGATGCATAATAAATATATAACAGAATTCATAATAGATGCATGATTCTTGATTAATATGATGCATGACTGAGATCTTAGATTCTCATCACATGGCCATAGTCCAGATAGCCCCACCCTCTCTTAGTGGAACGAACTTATCCATCCAGTCAGGGTAGCCCAGTGGCACATAGGAATGTCACCTCCATCCATGTGATCATCATGGTGGTGTGGTCCTCACTGTCTTAACTACCCCCCAGCTCAGACTCCTCTTGTCTGAACGCGTGGACTCAGTTAAGCTATCTGACACACCTCCTCTCTGAGGTTACTCTATTACCTCCTCTCTGAGGTAATTAAATGCGGATGAAATATGCAATGGCTTGCTTTTATTTCTTTCTTACTCTTCACCATTAATCTCCAATTTATTTCTCATATATTCAACATAAATCCAACACAGAACTCAGTTCCACATATCATTCATGTACAAAGATTTTATAGAAACACTCAGCAACACATGGATTTCATAACAATCCATATACTTTCCAACAACACGTGAATTTCATAAAATACTTAATTGAATACACTCATCACATAACACACAACTCAACTCATTTCTTATGCATCACAATTTATACAACACTCAAAGTTCATCAAGATTCATGAATCATCAAGTAACACATGAACTTTATAAGATTTGATAGAAACACTCAACAACACACGTCTATAAACATTTCTTTCAACATCACAACATTTAAACCATCTTTGTCTTTTTGAATCATTTTATCAACACATGATAGGCAAACTTTATTTCATAAAAGGTTTGAAAGAAAAACTATATTTAACTTCTTAATTTTCGTAAAGTCCAATATAATAGACATGCTTCCAATCAATTTCTAGCATCAAATTAAATATATATATATATATATATATATATTTAAGGAAACATAGGAGAATTTCGGCCAACACTAAATTTGTAGCAATATTTCCATTAGACAACTATAATTTTAAACAACTATTTTCTTAAAGATAGCCATACTACCTCTCCTTTTTTGTTACTTTTAACTTTCCTCCATTAAATTAGATTCAAGTTATTTATTCAATACTCATTTATTAAATTAAAACCAAGTTACTTAGTCAAACAACCATTCAAGTAACTATCTTGAGCTCTTTGAGACAATTCATCAAACACCTAGCATACAAGGCTTGGTTTCTTATGAAAACAATTAAGAATCTCAACAAAATGAATATCC
>PYAF01004843.1:570116-581880 GCA_007407185.1 Glycine tomentella | reverse complement strand
AAGGTGGCCGCCAAGCTCGAGGCTTCAGAAGTTGAGTCGGCCTGACTTCGACAAGAGCTGGACTCGGCTCAGACGAACGTTGCAATCACGGTCGGGGAGCTAGAGGCTTCCAGGGCCGATGCTAAGGAGGCACAAGAGTCGGCGGCTAAACTGGTCGCTGAGCTCGAGGCTTCCCGAGAGTCGGAGGCGAGACTGGTCGCTGAACTTGATGCAACTCGAGCTCAACTCGGGGCTTTCCGAGTAGAAGCCGAGTCCTCTCGCTCCACTATTGCCAAGTTGGAGAAGAGTCTGTCCGCGGCTCGTGATTGGTCCCGCGAATTTCATCGCCGTTGTAATGAACTCCTTGACCTCAATACTAAGAAGAACAAGGACGAAGAAGTCCTCCTGAGCAAGCTTATGTTTGTGCGTGCTCAATTAAAGAAATCCACTGAACCCTCATTTGAGAACGCTATAAGTCAGATCCGTTTCCTGAATCCTGGTGTGAATTTAAACACTGAGGGTATGCATTTCAGGTCTTATATTGGGGACGGCTAGCTGCTTATGGTCTCTGAAAGCGAAGAGGAGGAAAGCTTGGAAAGCACACCCGAGAAGGTTGCACCCCCGGCTGGTGACAAGGATTGAAGGGCTGGGATGTCGGTTTTATTTGTAATTACTTTGAACAATTTCTACCCATTTTACTTTTTCCTGACGATGCACAATTTCTTTGCACATTATCTTTAATATCTTTAGTTTCTTTGACGAGCATTATTCGTGCTTTGTTTTATCTCTTCGGTATTTTGGCTCCAATGGTCGAGCGTCTATTTGGCCGAGACCATTGGTCGGGCTTTATACATAGTTTTTGGGTTTTCCCAACTTAGCAACTGTTAATGTATTCGTAAAATCACTGTAGATGTAATTCTTTCAGCTGATCCGATGATTCATCTGTGATTTAAATAGTTACGTCAGCTTGATCAGGGCCGAGATAATACAAAACAACGACTAAGCATTCAAAATCGTGCACAATAAGAATTTCCTTATGATAAGGATTTTATTAATACTCTTCGAAGATTACATGATTTTCATGATCTCAATGACTGATTTGCACGGGTTTCACATCCCCGGATTACATAATCAACTAATGAGAAACACATGATAAATCTATTATGATTTGGTCTCCCATGACCCCAATGATGGGCTTAATAGCCAACTAAAGGAGAACACACGGTGAGACAATAATCCATAATCCCTATGACGGGCTTGACGGCCAATTAAAGGGAAACAACATGGCGTCCATGATTCCAATGACGGGCCAACGGCCAACTAAAGGAAATCACATGGACTCTTCTGACCACCTGGGGTCAACTATAATACTTCTTTAGCTTGTCCGCGTTCCATGTCCGTCTGACTTGTTTTCCTTCCAGCGTTTCCAGCAAGTATGCTCCTTGTCCGAGATTTTGGACGACCCGGTACGGTCCTTCCCAATTTGCTGCTAACTTCCCTTCTCAGGCGTTTTTGTTTCCGATGTCTGCTCATAGTAACACGAGATCGCCTTCTTCGAAAAATCTTACCTTTACCTTTTTATTGAACCTTTGGGCCAGCCTGCTTTTTCTGTGTAGATCTCGGCGATGTGCGACAGTGCGAACTTCCTCTATTAAATCCAGGTCGGCTGATAATGCTCTGTTGTTATCTTCTGCCTGAGCCGTATGCTGTCTCCTCCAGGATGACTGGCCGATCTCTACCGGTATCATGGCTTCGCAACCATATGTCATTATGAACGAAGTTTCTCCAGTAGATGTCTGGGTCGTAGTTCTATATGCCCACAGGACATAGTAGAGTTGTTCGACCCAATTTGGGCCGGCTTCATGTATTCGTCTCTTTAATCCGTCGAGAATAACTTTATTAGCCACCTCGGCCTGACCGTTGGACTGTGGGTGTTCCACAGAAGCGAAGTGGTGCTTAATTTGGAAGCCGGTCATCATTGCCCTGAACTTGTCGTCGGTAAATTGTGTCCCATTGTCGGTAACAATTTCCGCTGGGATTCCGAATCTTGCTATAATGGTCCGTTCTAAGAATTTTTGTACACGGGCCGAGGTGATGGCAGCGAGGGGCTCGACCTCAATCCACTTGGTAAAATAGTCAACGGCCACTATCAACCACCTCATCTGTCCTTTCGTGGCTTTAAATGGCCCCAAGAGGTTCATGCCCCACTTATAAAATGGCCACGGAGCTGTGATTAGACTGAGCTCAGACGGAGGAGCCCATATTATCTTCGCATGTCTCTGACAACTGTCGCATCTCTTGACGTGTTCTGCTGCATCCGCTTTCATCGTCGGCCAGAAGTATCTTACGCGTAGGGCTTTTAATGCTAACGCTCTTGCCCCCATGTGTTGGCTGTTGACCCCTTCGTGTATCTCGGTGAGTACGTATTCGGCTTGGTCCGAACTTAAACACAGTAATACCGTTGGTATAACTCATCGTTGACAATCACATACATCGCCACATCTCTGATCAGTTTCTTTGCCTCCACATCCTCATCGGGAAGTACTCCCTGCTCTAAGTAACTAATAATGGGTCTTCTCCAATCCTCCCAGGTCAGAATGGCCATGACACACGCGAGGTGGGCGACCTCCTATTGTATGACCGTTCTGTGGTTGGCCGATCCTTTCGTGCTGGCCAGTTTTGACAGTATGTCGGCTCGGGTGTTTTCTTCTCTTGGGATATGCGCGACCACCACTTCATCGAATTCCGCCATGATTTCCTTTACTTTGGCCAGGTATTTGGCTAGTAAAGGTGTAACACCCCGTGTGCACCCGGCGTATTACCATTATTACAATATCAGAGTATCGCAGCGAGCATGAAAATAAAACAATAAAGGAAGCCTAAATTCAATAGAAATACACTTTATATACATATATAGTGAATATCTGTCATTACAAGGTACATTTTCTCAAAACTATACAATCATTCCCTAGGTTTTCAAAATATAAGTACAATAATCAAAATGGGAGCTAACAAGCTCAGTCATCTAAACCTAGGGTTATCTTCACTCTATCCCAACTCAGGCCTCTTGCCTTAGGATCTTTCAGCGACCTCTGTCTCAGTTCCTGCAACATGAGCCCCCAAACAGGGGTGAGATAATCATTCCAGTAAACTCAGGGTTCTTAGAGGTTTCTCTCCCCCTGGTTCACTTTCCAACATCTCAATATATATATATATACACATATATATATATATATCGTAACAGAAAACATCTCATATAGAATTTCATCAAACAATCAGCCTTCACGGCCCATATGAACATGTTGCATACACAAAGCAGCCCGAAACCAACATATGCAGGCAACACAATTTGCCGGAGAGGGATCATCCACTGAAGGGTACATCCTCTCAGGACTTTCCACTGAGTACCTGAATAGGATCATCTACTTAAAGGCACATCTATCCAGGACTCACTCAATCCATGCCTGAGGAAGATCATCCACTTAAGGGCACATTCCCTCAGGACTTGCCGCCCAATACCTAAATAGGATCATCTACTTAAAGGCACATCTACTCAGGGTTTACATGGACGCCTATGGATTATCCGGAGGAAGATCATCCATTTAAGGGCACATTCCTAAGGGGTCCATAGTTCCCTTATTCTACTGGCCAGTGAATATCTCATGCATGCACATTACATAGCATCATCATCATAATCATCTCATAAACAAAGTCCATACAAGCATACATTATGCTAAGGTAATCAATACAAACACACCCTATCTCAGGGTTTAGCTAGCATTCAATTGCTAGCAAGCCATCACTATATTTCATCAATATCTAACACATATCTCAGTATTACAAAATCATACAACGTCAGCATACCAAATATATCTAAACAATCACCCATTTTGGGTGTAGTGAAACACAAGCAGGGAAAACATTCCCCAAGAACACTGAGCTTACCTGGTCTCGGCGCAGAATCAGCCCTCTTAGTCTCGTGGTGACCTCCACCAGTGCTATGCGTCTCACGCCCTACAATAGGCATGAATTAGACAATCAGAAACGGTATTCAACCGTTTATATGGAAGGAAACACCCTTCCTTTCATAATCAGCTTCTGTCTTCTAACTTAAGGTTTATCTTAGCCCAACTCCTACTAGGCCATGCATTGACCCTCAAGGGTCTGCCTCAGCCTGACTAAGGCCTTAGAGTCTCTTCAGGACTATGTACAACCCAATTCAAGGTTTCATAATACCAAAACCAACAGTTGTTCAACTCAGCCAAAACATACATATCAACATGTTTTTACCGTTCATTTGGCCTTATGAACAACTTTTGTAAAGGTACTTAAGTTAATACAGGCCATAGTACCTCTCATTCACACACACTTCTTCCTTCCCAGAGCCAAACTCAAACTTCATCACAATTCCAGTTTCAAGGTTCCATATCTCTCAGAACAACCTCCTGATTATTCTTTTCTAAAGACCCTAAGCCTAATTCCAGCCCTATCATAAATTGGTTACTATTCACCCACTCTCCCATTCCACAAATTAAATGGTTAAAACGTAAGTTTCTTACCTCAGATCAGTCGAGGAAGGTTGGAGAATCCTTTCTCCTAGCTCTGGCATTCTTGAATCGCCTCCTTTTCCTCTCCAAAGCTCAGCTCTCTCTCGAGAACTCAAGGAATGGGGTTCTCTCAAGGGTTAGGCTGAAATTTGGCTTCTAATTGGTTCTAATCAAGGTTATAGGTGATTAGGAGATGTTTATATGGTTTATGATGGAGGTATGAAGCTCTTAGAGTGCATCAATGGCTGCCTGGGCTCAAGGAAGAAGAGGAACAATGTTTTTCCTCTGAAAAATCGCGAAATGGCCTTTTATAGGTGGCCTGACCGACATGCCGCGCTCTTGGCGCCACTCTGAAGCTCCTGGCTCCAAAATCCAGTGCATCTGGCACCCTTGGCGCCACTTTGGCACTCCTGGCGCCAGTTTCCAGCATCTGTGGCGCTCCTAGCGCCACTTTGGCGCTGATGGCGCCAAAAATCGCGAAAAATAGCCTTATGCTACAATGCCACGCTCGGAGCGCCAAGCTACAGTAACTGCTACAGTAACTTTTTTTTTTAGCCATGGTTATTATAAAAGGTCCCTTAATAGCGTGTCGGGCTTCATATTGGAGGTCGAACTCGGATAATTGAATAGCCCAATTCATCATTCTCCCCACCAAGTCCAGCTTGTGTAGCACTTGTCGGATGGGTTGGTTCGTCCGAACTACAACTGTATGACTCTAGAAATATGGGCGAAGTCTTTTTGCTGCAGTAAGTAAAGTGAAGGCCATTTTTTCGAGTTTTTGATATCTTAATTCCGAGTTCTTCAAAGCTCGGCTCACAAAATACACTCACAATTGAGATTTGCCTTCTTCTCTGACTAGTACTGCGCTAATTAATAGCCTCCTCTCCCACCGACAGGTACAGAATGAGCACCTCGCCCGGCTCGGGTTTTGATAATACCGGCGGCGAGGTTAGACACACTTTGATCTTCTGGAAGGCTTCTTCGCACGCCGAGTTCCACCCTATCCTGGCTTCCTTTTTCAATAACTTAAAGAAGGGAAGGGCCTTTTCCACGGATTTCGGGAGAAATCGGGTTAAGGCCGCCATCCTCCCCGTCAACTGCTGGACTTCTTTTTTGTTCACGGGAAACTGCATATCCAGGACGGCTTTACATTTGTCCGGGTTTGCCTCTATCCCCCTGTAGGTTAACATGAAACCCATGAATTTCCCAGCTTTTACCCCGAACGCACATTTTAATGGATTGAGGCGTATGTCATGCTGCCTCAACTTCTGGAACGTTTCTTCCAAGTCTTGGATGTGGTTCCCTGCTGCCGACGTCTTCGTGATCATGTTGTCGATGTAGACTTCAATATTACGCCCGATCTGATCGGAGAAAACCTTGTTCATCATCCGCTAGTATGTTGCCCCGACATTTTTCAAACCGAAGGGCATGGCATTATAACACTAATTTGCTTTGATACCTCTGAACGCCGTTTTCTCTCGGTCGTCCGGGTGCATGGGTATCTGGTTGTACCCAGAGTAGGCATCCATAAATGACAGCCATTGGTATCCCGCCGAGTTGTCTACAAGTTGGTCGATATTTGGCATCGGGTACGAATCCTTGGGACAGACTTTGTTCAGATCGGTATAATCGACACAAACTCTCCATTTCCCACTGGATTTTTTCACCATCACAACGTTAGAGAGCCAGGTCGTGTATTGTATCTCCCTTATGAACCCGACCTCGATTAATTCTTCGATGTGTTTGGCCAAGGCTTGTCTCCTGTCCGGGCCTAGTTTCCTGTTCTTCTGCTCTACCGGCTTAGAGCCGGGATATATTGCTAGTTTGTGGCAGCAGAAGGTGGGTTTGATCCGGGGTATCTGGGATGCCTTTCAGGCAAAAACGTCTTGATTTTCCTTCAGGCATCGGATTAATTTGTCCTTGGTTTTCGGATCGCCTTGTTTTCCTATCTTCGTGATCTGTTCGGGGGAGGATCCGATTTGAATATCTTCGAGTTCGTCCACTGGCTCCGGTCTCCATTCCTCAACGTCCCGTAGGTCCAATTCTACCAGATTGACCGGCTTTCGAGACGAAGGGGTCTCCCTTTGAGCGTTTGATAGCTCTCCCTGCCGAATCCGAGGTGGGGAAGACGGGCCGACCTCAGTTTCCTTGATCGTGTTGTAATAGCAATGTCTCGACTCCTTTTGATCCCCGCAAATTGTGATGACTTTGCCGAGGTGCCCGATCATCTTCATTTTCTGATGCTTCATAGACATCAAAATATCCCATTTATGGAGCGTCGGCCTTCCCAAGATAATGTTGTACGGCGAGGGGAATTCAGCAACTGTGAACGTGACTCTTTCTGATTTGAATCCTTCCCTCGCTCCTAGCGTAAGTTGAAGATCAATGACACCCTTTAAACCAGTGCCTTCTCCGTTGAAACCGTATAGCATAGTTTTACACGGTCTCAAGTCTTCCATTCTTAAATTCATCTTTTTGAACGCACTCAAGTTGATGATGTCGGCTGAGCTTCCATTGTCGACGAATATTCTTCTGACCCGAAAATTGGCCACAGTTCCTGTTATGACGAGGCCGTCCTCATGGCCGGGCACTACTCCCTTCAAATCCTCGTCGGTAAAATAAATTAACAGCGGCTCGGCTTTTTTGCTATTCCCGCTGGCGCTTTCTTTGAACCTGGGTCGATCCCTTACCGACATTACTTCCTTGAGGTACTTCTTCCACTGGTTAGTTGTATCACCTCCTCCTCCCATTCCTCCCGAGATGACGTTGCATTCGAACTCAGGCTCCGGGAACTCTTCGTGTTTCTTATTTCTTTTGTCTTCTTGTTGCTTATTCTCCGGCTGGGCTTTTCTTTTGCCATGATGCCCCTGAGTCCGGATGACATATTGTCGTAGTTTGCCCTCTCGTACGAACTTCTCTATGGCATCTCGGAGTTCCCAGCACTGATCGGTCGTGTGGCCCGGCCATTGTGAAAATCACAATACCGAGAGTAATCCAATCCTTCTCTCCTCAATATCGGAGGAGGTCGGTCAACCTTCCTCATCTCGGTGAAGGCGACCTCCTTCCATATCTGACCACGCAAAGCGGTCAACGGAGTGTACTTGTCATATTTCAGCTTGTACCTTCCAGGTCTGAAATGAGGATCGGGAACGCTTCGTGGTGGTCGGCTAGCAAGAATATTTGTGGGTTGCCGACTAGTCTGCCCGGTGTGCGGATTCTCTTGACATCGGTTTCTTGGCGACGAAGGTTTTTTATTTTCCCTTGGTGCTGAGTTAGCGATCTCCATTTGCTCCAACTCCAAATATTTCTTGGATCGCATCCTGAACTCATTTAGGGACTTCACCGGGTCCTTATAGATTGATTTGGCAAGACGGGACGTTCCCTTGAGCCCGACAGAAATGAGATGGACATGTACTCTTTCTTCCAGGCCTTGGACTTGTAGCGCGACTTCCTTGAACCGATCCAGGTAACTTTGTAATGTTTCCTCGGGCTGCTGTCATATTTTTCCCAAGCGAACTCGGATTTTGGCTGCTTCTTGCTCGTCGCAATATTCAGCAAGAACTTCTGGCCAAAATCCTCGAAGTTATTGATGGATCGGGGCGGCAAGGAGTGAAACCATGTCTGGGCCGCCCTTGTTAACGTGGTGGCGAAAATTCTCGAGATAATGGATTCGTCAATACCATGAACGCACATTTGCATATCGAACTCGTCGATGTGTACCTGTGGGTCCTGGCTCCCATCATATTTGGACAAAAACGAGCCATCAAAATCCTCTAAGAATTGGGCATCCATTATTCGGTCGACGAACGGGCTATTGTTTTGATGACCGCGACGATACTTCCTTCGATATGTACCCTCTCCTTGACCGGGGTGACGGACGATATCTCTTGTCGGTCTTTCTGTGGCAGAATTTGGTATCGTGGCCGAGGAGAGGTGATGTGCCTCGTTATGGGAACGAGACATTGTTCCCTGCTCGGAATGATTAGTCGGGTCCCTATTGCATGTTCTGATAGTGCGGATCGACGTCTCTGGTCTCCGCCTCCTGGGTGGCGCATGATGTTGCTCACGTTCCGCGTGGTCGATATTCTGCCGGCGTTCTTCCTCTCTTCGTCTATTACTACGTTTTTCTAATTGAGTGATCAGGTGTTGAATATCTTCCTGTCGCTGGAGTTCGTAGTGCTTTTCCAGGTTCTCCATGCGAGCCAACAGGGACTGGAGAGCACTCTGGACAATATTTTGAGAATTTCCAGGCTCCTCCTCCAATCGTGGGTTACTCGGTGTGTGTGGTGCCAGTTTCGCTGGGGATGAGGCTGTATGGGAGAGTGCATCTTCTACTATCACGTTTTCCTGGTTCAGGTTTCTGGGCAGTTCTTCACGCCTAACCACCTGGTGCCTTCTGGTATTAGCCATTGCGAGTTGGTGGGATTCGAAATTTATCATCCCCACAGACAGCGCCATTGTTCTACTCAAAGAGAACAGAAATGTCCAACACGTTGTGTTGGGTAATTTTATATGGGATCAGGCTCTCTCTCTCTCAAGAAGCTTATATGACTAAAGCAACTTAAGGAAGAAGAAGATCACAGTGGCAGTAAATCACAACACGATTTGGGGTGCAGTGTGTGCCGTGTGAATGGAAAGAGAGAGTCAGAATTGTGTGTACCTTTCACCATGAGTGATGCTTTATTTATAGGAAGCTAACCTGGATCTTGATGGTAAGTGGTTGAGGCCCGTTATCACTTTCCATGATATTTGGAGATATAGATAACTGATAACAGCGAATCTTCCACTCTCGTACGGTTATGGTGATAAGTTGTTGATAGTTTGAATATTCGAATTAATATGATAAAGATAAGATATCTTTTATCCGTAACAAGAGGCTTCTGTGAAACTGCTTCTGTTGATTTGAAGCTTAATCTTTCTTCCAGTGATAAATCTTCCTCAGATTCACCTTCATCTGTGTCTACCGAGAAGGTCAAAGAGAAGACTACCACTTCTACACCTCCTCCTCCTCCTTCTCGAGCTAACGACCCTACAAAACCACCTGTAAAGTCAGTTCTTCTCCTCCTTATGCCTTCCCTTCATTTCAATTCCATATGCTTGCTGTGCCTTTTTTCTTTTCTCTTATTATATGATCTATAACATGTTAGATATATGATTTAGATTTTGTCTGAGACATAGAAAGGGTAAATTGAATATTTTACTTGTTTATGAAATAAAATTAGATTAATTAGCCGATTTTGTTCAATATGTGAAGCGATGATGCACAGAAAATTACTTATTAGAAGAACGAGGAATTCTTGTTAAGAGTGTGTACAGATTTTGAGGAGGGAGAAAGCAAAAGAAAAAGAAACTGATTGATTTAACTTTCCATTGAAAAAGATAATAGAAAGAGGAATGGGGAAGCATAAATGGTTTGTCAAGCTTGTTTGCACAGAAGAGGAATGTACTGAATCCTTACTTCTGGCAAATGATAAGGGAAATTGTCAAGTTCAAAGATGATGTTATTAGGCAAGTTGGCAACTACTATAGTTAAAGTTAAATCTTTCTTTCGGTGTTTGGTTGTCCCTTTTCCAGTGAACTAAGAAAACTGAGCCTGAAGCCAAGGACAAAGAAAACTGAGCCTGAAGCCAAGGCTGGTCCAAACTTTGAAGATGCTTCAGATGCTGCCTTTGACTCTTTATTTCTTGTATTATGAAATATACATGTGTGTGTGTTATGTGTCAATGTACTTTGATTTCAGTTGATGAAGCCTCATAAGAATCTAGCTAGCTAATTATCTCTTATACATCCCCCTCTATAAATGTAACCTTTGCTTTCAATATATCTCACCAGTTATCCAATATTATCCAATATTTCTTTTTCATTTAATCATGGCTGCACCACATGATAATGGTCCAAGAAACATGGTTTCCATTTCAAGGATTGTGTATCACCCTTTACTTTCTTATGTGGATCTCTTTACTCGTACAAATATTTTCCCTTTGTTTTTGTCAATGGTTTCCAAGGAAAGGTGATACATTGCTTCAAGGTGTGCAAAATTCAGGTTCAAACCATTATCAGAAGAAATCATGAGTAGCCGGATATTATACATCTCCCAAGAAGAAGGACTCTGTCTTGATACTGAGGCTGCTGTTGATAAATTTGACTCTTATGTAAGTTGCTTTGATTTTGTTCAATATATATTTACTGCATGTGTGATTATTAATATATATATATTTAGAATGAAAATCATGTCTTTATGATTGAGCTGTATGAATTTTCAATTGTTTGTACGGCAATGCCAATAGATCCAAATGGATATATACAGTCATGAACAGTGGTACTTCTAGGCATGGCTTAATTTGTATTGGTAATCTTGGTATATTGTTTGTTTTCTTTTTTTTTGCCATAAAGATAAGAACATCATAAAGTTTAGAAGTCTTCAATTAATAGTCTCACAACTAGGTGTGATCATAGGTCTCAGCATGAATATGATGAATTTGTGCTGATTTAAACATCAGAAATGAGTAATTGAATTTGTACCATATATATGTTTAAATTCTTGTACAATAAAAAAAATAGAAAAAGTTGTGATATGATGTTTGATGTAACGAAGAGATATAGAAAATATAGTAATATTATAAAGAAATGGGAAATTGAATTTATACTATATAGCTGTATAATTTTTGTACCATAAGAAAAAAAAATAGAAAAAGTTGTGATATGATGTTTGATGTAATGAAAATATATTAGAAATAATATTATAAAAAATGTTGTGTGAATGATATAACTTGAACAACTATGATAAAACATGCTGTCACATTTACTAAGAGATAATAGAGTATAATAAAACATGCTGTCACATTTAAGAATAATGACTTTAATTTATAAAACAGGAGGTAATAGTTTCTTATGTATCTCAAGTTTTTAAAAAATAACTGATTTACAAAATTACGAAGTATATATTTGACTAAATTGTCACCCATTAAAATACTTAAAATTTAATTATTCTATTAATGCCTTTTATTTTGTTTAATTTAATGAAAAAGTATACCTATGAGCACGAGTTATTCTTGTTTTTAGCTTTGCGAAAGATGAAACGGAATAAGACTTATATTTGAAAATGACAAAATATTCAAAAATGAACGAGAAGTGTAATTTTAAATTGTAATTAAATTGATGAATTTGCTACCAGTTGACATTTATTTAGCATTTGTGAGCAACATAAAATTCAAATTCCAACTTAATTCTATGACTGA
>PYAF01004843.1:557118-568808 GCA_007407185.1 Glycine tomentella | reverse complement strand
CAGAATGAATAAGATCAAAGGGTTCAACACTCTTAATAGTACTAGAAGGAAAAGATGCACGATGGTGTTTTGCAAATTCGCAAATATCACAACGAAAAGACTCAACAGACTTGGACAAAAATAATGACGGAAATAAAGACTTAAGTAGACTAAATGGAGGATGCCCCAAGCGCTTGTGATGTAACCAAACCAATGAGTCTGTAGTACACTGGCCATGAGTTAGTGATATGTGATCCTTAGTACCTTTGTCAAAAGACTTTGAAACCAAATAGTACAACCCACCTTGCTCCTTAGCTTTCCCAATCATCCTCCCTGTGGTGAGATCCTGAAAGACACAGTGAGTAGGAAAGAAGGTTACAGTGCAGTTTAAATCTTTTGTAATTTTTTTGATAGAAAGGAGATTGGTGGAGAGTTTAGGAACATGAAGAACATCTTTGAGGTGAAAGAAAGGTTGTAAATGAATGTTACCAGATCTCGCAACTGATGTATGTGAACCATCAGCTACGGCTATTGTATGAGTACCAATAGTAGAGTTATAAGAAAGAAAAGATTCAGCACAACAAGCCATATGATCAGTAGCACCAGAATCAATTACCCAAGAATGTTTAAAATCAGTACAAGAAGTAAGAAAAGAATACTTAGTGGAACTCATACCAGTCATGGTCAAAGCAATAGAACTAGATTGCTTACTCAGCGAATCAATGATGGTCCACAGCCGTTCTAACTCATCTCGACTAATAGAAGGAAATTCTGAAGATCCAGATTGGACCTCATTTGGTGTAGTAGTTATGTCAGGAGAAACTAGATGAGCTGGACCACGCATCCTTGCCATCTTCTCATAGACTTTCTGCTTTCCATGGAGACGGTAACATAGATCCTTAATATGACCCAACCTTCTACAATAAGAACACCAACGATCATCTTTCTTAAATTTGGAAGATGCACCATCAACAATTTTGTTGAAGGAATTCCCTTGAGAAGAACCATTGTCGGAACTAGCCATACCAAACACAAACCAAAAAAACACAAGAGAAAACAGCCCACAGTAATCCTCTCGGTCCAAAAGGCTCCCCGGAAAAATTTCCGGTGGCAACTAATGGCAGCAAGAGTCAAGAATAAGGGTTTCGCACTTAAGGCGATAGGCGCGGAAGCAAAGCCCTCAAAATCGAGAGCTCTGATACCAACTTGAAAAAAATAGGAATTTATAAATATGAATTGTGTATCACAGTAATACAAGAGGTCTCTATTTAAAGAGATCAACTAAAGATAAAGATAACTAAAGATAATAACTAACGATAATAGCTAAAGATAATAACTATCAACTAAAGATAACAATTAAAGATAACTAAAGATAATAGTTAAGATAAAATCTAAAATATATCTATTTAAAATATATCTATTTACAACATATATAATGTGTAAACAATGATCAATAATTCCCTAAAGATACCTCAATTCTTTTCACACCTTGCCAATGTTCAGTGGTACTGGACTTGGAGCAGTAATAAACTAAGTCAACTTATTAATTGAATAAGAGATGTCAGGTCTAGTGTTAGTTAGATATTGGAGACACTCAATGCCTTGTCTAAACATAGTTGGATTCTTCAGTTGTTCACCTGTAGTTGTGAAGTTTCTCCCTATAACCATAGGAGTTTAACCAAGTACTTTGTTGGCAAGGAAAGAGGGTTCCTTTTGGTAGAACTGGGAGCATTGAAGCTTAAAGGAGATCTTGAGATCAAGCATTTGGGAAAAGTGAAAAGTGTAAAGGATGCCAGAGATGCAAATATGTCAAGTAAGCAACTGAATAAGTTGACATTGTCACGGGACAAATATGATGAAGAGTGGGAATTACAAGAAAATGTTGAGGAAATTCTTGAGGTGCTTTACCCTGATACCCAACAACTTCAGAGTTTTTGTGTTTTATTCGATTTTTTTAATTGGCTTTTTTTACAGTAGCTAATGCTAGTCACCGAACTTAGTCAATGAGCTACAATGGGTTATAAAGAGATCTATAGATAGATATATATAGATTGTGGGTGGGAGGATATAAAGGTGTCTACTTCCCACAATGGGTATTTAGTCCTTCTCTCATGTATTTGAGGATTGAAAGATGCAGAGAGATAAATGGTTTGCATGAAGCTTTACAACATATGACTGTCGTGCACTCATTATCACTATATTACCTTCGAAACCTAGAATCCTTGCCTGAATGTCTTGGAAACCTTCCTTTGCTTCGGGATTTGGCTATTGGTTTCTGTCCCAAGTTGAGGAGTCTTCCAACGAGCCTAAGCCTTGGCAGTCTGAAAAGGTTGAGGATTTGGGGCTGCTCTGAGTTAGAGAAGCAATGTGAGAAGGAAACAGGGGAGGGCTTGTCAAAAATAGTTCATTTTCCTGAAATTAGAGTGAACGGTTATCTTATAAAAAGGTTAAAATATCCTCTTTTTACCTCATTATTTTTTTAGTTTGAGTTTAAAATTTTTAAGGTTTACAAAGTTTTACTCATCCTTTAAAATGTTTCTATTTAGTCATAGTCAGATTACCACAAATATATCTACAAATAAGGTTCCTCTTTCATGTCATACTCTAATAATATATTTTTTGCAAACTGTATCAATGTATCTATTCAGACTAGTTTGAGTTTTAAAATTTCAAAGAGTAAAATTTGTTATTTTCACAAAATTTTAGGATCTTACACATACAAACAAAGTCAAATAAATGTAAGGATTTATTTTGTGTTTTATTTCCTATATATTATTGGATTTCTTTCTTTTTTGTCACATCCTTAATTCTAACTTCTAAGAGCAATTTAAAGTGCTCCAGTAATCAAAGCCCAATAATCACCCTATATGTTTCAATTGAGAATTCAAAAATATTTTTTGATCTAAAAATTGAATTTCTTAGACATCTTTTGTACTTCAATTAAGAAAAACAAACCATTTCAATTGGCATTTTTCTACTTACTAGCATTTCATTTAGCATTTTTCTACTTAGTGGTGTTTGAAGTGCCAGGTCAGTAGATTTTAGATTTTAGATTTTCATCTTTTTTTCTTTTTTATACTGCACAACTGAAAATATATTTTTCCTTATGATAAGTATTCTCGAACTTGGAGAGACGTAATAGTTAGATTATTGGCACAGGTCCTATTTGAAGATCTCTGTGTGTTCTCCTTATAGTTAAGTTCACAGCCATGTCTAGTTGAAGGTTTGACAAACAGGTTGCTACAATCTTCATATATTTGTATTGTTTGCTACTTAGTTTATTTTATGGTCCTTTTATGAATGTATTAAAAGTGGATTTGCATGATTTACTTCTTTATTTATCTTATGTCATCAGGTGTCTTTTTATCAACGTATTTATAAGTGTTGTATATATGTCAATATTTCAAAAGGTAAAAGTTTGACATTGTTTGGTGGGCTAGTGTTCTCAAAATTTGCCCCTCTTATGCTCCCAATAGTGAACCTTGTGGAGTTTTTTTTATATTAATTATTTTAAAATAACTCTTAATTTCAGACTTTATTAAACTTATCTGAAAACCAAATATTTTGACTTGGTTAGAGGCTTCTCTAAGCTAAATTAAAGCACTCTCTAAACATAGTTTGCATTTTCAACCCTCTTGCTACTGTTTCTAATTGTTACGTGGTCAATTTTGTTTGTGAACTAAAGGCGGTTATGATATGGAAGAGAAAGCTGCAAGAGCCTATGATCTCGCGGCTCTTAAGTACTGGGGACCTTCAACGCATATTAACTTTTCGGTATATTTCATGTCATGTAGCATTTTTTTTCTTTCCTTGATTCGAATCTCGTGTGCTCGAACATGGAAGATGGCAAGCGAGGATAGGCAGAGTTGCTGGGAACAAAGACCTTTACCTTGGGACATTCAGTAAGTCCTAAATGACTATCAATTCCTAAATACACAGGGTCTTAGCATTTGTATTAGAAACCAAGAAGACTATTTTGTGTATTTTTACCTCTCTAGCTTGTCTGAAAAAGTAGTATCTTCATATGGCATTTTTTTCATTTCTGCTTCAATCTTTATTTTCCCAAGCACTAGTGACTAGTAATGCATTTATAAGGCTGACCATACCTTTACTTTGAATGCAACATAGCACCTTTGTTTAAGGCTGTTACTCACGCTGATAAAACTATGATAGAGATGAATAAAGGATATCTTAGACAAGATAGTTCAAGGAAAGTTCAATTTTGGAGATAAAGGAGGCTATCTTGACAAGAAAAGAATATGGTTTAAGTAAAGTTCAAATTTTTGAAATCCCTTTTTTGAGTGTTACCTCTTGGTTACCCTCACCAATGGTTCAAATGAGGCCATCTCCTTCTATCTCTTTGTGTCACTTGCCAGTTTTTGCTGCTTGGACTGATACTTAAAACAAGATAGCATGTGGGTTGGAGATGATGTATCAGCAGCGTAAGCAGGACATTCAATCAACAAACAGTGTGGGACATCTCGGATCCCAAAGCAGGACATTCTACAACCAGGTTGCATCTTCTTTGAATTCCTCTTATTGTTATATATATTGATAATGGGCCTACTGTCTTTACTTGGTCTGGAAACTGTACAAGTGCAAAAAACCATAAACTGAATGGTTTTTCAAGAACATTCACTTGGTCTGGATTTCAAGAACATTTTACCACACAAATGATTTATTGAATCAATGAGTGGTTATTCATTAACCACTCGTTGAAAATCACTGACCGGTTGCATGGTTCCTTATTTCAAAATTGGAATTACTTTCACCAGAACTTTATTGTAATGTTCCATAATTGACAGGGTACACTAACCTTTCAAGTTTAAAATCAAAATCAATAGGGGTGTTGGAATATACCTGCAAAAAGAATATGGAAATAAGAATGTCTCAAATGGGACAACAATATTTTCCTTTCCCTTTTATTTTAATTGTTTTTACTGTTTCCATTTCACTTTAAACAATACCAGTTAGAATCATAAAAAAAAATAGCATAAACACTTAAAAATCATGTTATTGAAGGCATAGCCTAGATGTTATTGCCTGTTAGTTTTAAATCAAGAATGTAATTAGTTCACTAATAGATAGCTGAAACTTGAAACAACACCTTGAAAAAAAGCAAAGATAGAAAGTTATGCACCCAAAATTTGATAACTGGAACTACAAACAGGAAAACAACTTGCACATGTATAAGAAAACCAGAGATATCACTAAACCAAATGAGAGATCACGGAAACTCTCTAGCAAGAGGAGATCACCAAATAGACATTTCACTTATCTGTGTTTACTGTGTTTTCTGTCTTTGCTTATTGTTATATACTTCATAATGGGCCTGGTGTCTTTACTTGCTTCTCATATGCTGCCAATTTTCTGCAGCCAAATTTACAATTCAAACCACAAACGGAAGGTTCTGAATCTGAACAGTTTTGGGATTTGTTAGGAGGAAAATCACAATATCCCAGTCAAAAGATTGTTAGAGAGCCTGAAAGTGATCCTCACCTATTTTACTGATAATAATAATAATGTATTAGTATGAAAAACTAAGTGCACTGCTCCTGTTACTATGGTAAAAATAGAAGAAAATGTTAAGACAAGTATAAGGGGAAAAAACAAAAGATATTGGTGAAGCAGTGAACTATGTCTTCCTTAAGGCCTAACCCTGTATGCCATGCACCCCAAGTCCCTTAGCTATCTTCCTGGGCACCTCTCATTCTCAACCTATTCTTCCCTCGTATAATCATATTCAACCTTGTCCCATGATTCCAGTATTATTGTCTCCTATCCTCAGCTACCACGTGTCCATTATGTTAGAATTTCTCCTTCTGTTAATAGTTCTTATGCATTTACGGCATTCATAATGTTATGCTTCAGGTGAATAATGAGAAGAGCGTCTGGTAAATGTGCTATGGATAATTTATTTGATACCTTAGGTTATACTAGAAGCATATTTATGAAATCTTTAGGGTTAATTTAGTCCAGTGCGCTATGCTGCTTATGAAGTTAAATTATTTGGATTCATATCTGCTGCACAACATTAATCTGAAGCAATATTTTCAGGTGACAGAGGTATACAACTTGTCCCAGGATGATTTGATGACAGAAGATATTTTCATCTTGGTTGTCACTCGGAAATCTTTGTCTAGGTTGGTCAGCTGGTTGAATCCAAGAGTAGAATGTAGGCTCTAACAATTGGTCAGGTATGACTAGAAGCCATGAACATGCTAGTATAATTTAGTGGCTACTGTTTTGAAGACTTTGTTATGTATTGTCAGTTATTTTAATATTTATTTTAAGTCCTATAACATCCCTGCATCATTAGAAAATCATAAAAATCATAAGACTTTTGTTTAAGCATTCTCTTGTCTTTTACATCATATGGATTTATCAAGTTAAGAGCTTCTGAAGTCATGTTTTGATTTATGGACTTCTTTTGAATTGAATAGAAATTTCTTGAGCATGATTTTCTTCTAGAAAAGTTATCTCACTTAGCTCCAGTATATGTTGTCATGGAAGGGAGTGAGCCACCTTTGTTCACATGCTTCTTTAAACGGGATTCTGCTACATTTCCAGTAAGTTGTCAATGTAATGGTATTGTGATATGACTTCTGGTTTTAAAATCCTGACTATTGGTAATTCCTTTTTTACTTTGTAGATGCTGGGAAACTCATTTCAAAGGAAGCTGACAATTGTGAAAAGTGGAGGTGCTCCAGTTTTGGATGTAAGACATTAAGTTAATTGAGGGCATAGTAACACTTAAGTTAATTGCTACACCCATCACAAGCCATGACTTACACTTGTCATCATGTTTCTGCTAATTCTTCATGGATTGCTGGGCCATATATAAAAATCAAGGTTAAATTTAACTGTCATTGGAACCTAGTAGTTTTTCTATCTAATGGAAACACTCACATTTGCAATTTCTTTTATATAGACAAAACAACAAATCGATGGATTTATTTGAAAAAGATGCTGGTGGTTTACATAGTTGGAGAGAGTGGAACATCACCTCAGTGAAGAATAAATTGATGAATTTTTGTGCACTGGAACTACAACAATTTGGGTTAGTTTCTTCACTTTTACCACTTGGATTATGTAGTTTACTTGTATTTATTGTATTGTATAGCTTGGATGTATTTTTATTATTATATAAAGCATATTACGAATTGAAAAAAAAATCAAAAATCAAAAATAGGAACAAAATGAATAATAATAATAAAAAAACAAACAAAGACGGTTGTGTCTTTAACCGTCTTAGAATGTACACCTACTAAGTCGGTTGTATATGCTAACCGTCTTAGAAAGAAATTAAAAAAAATTCTACTTCTAAGACGGTTATCCACAAAACCGTCTTAGAATATGGAAACATACTAAAATGGTTACATCAGGAACCATCTTAAAAAGTACTTTAACAAGAAAAACTATAACAGATTTTAAGACGGTTATTCCATGTAACCGTCTTAGAAAGAGTATATACTAAGGCGGTTGGTACGGATAACCGTCTTAGAAAGTACTTAAAAAAACAAAAACAAAAAACGAATTTAAGACAGTCTGACGACCGTCTTCGTAAATCCTACTTTCTACGTTGCGCGATACTAGGACGGTCCTACAACCGTCTTTGAAGGGGCATTTTAACCTTCTTAAAATCCTATTTTTGTAGTAGTGCAAGTGTTGATGTGTTCTTCATTCATTTCCTCCCCTTCCATGTGTAATTTCAAGTTGCTCACCTCCATGAGTGGATGATTTCCTTTGTTGTAAGAGGTAGATGTACCATGTCAGAACTCTCAAGTATCCTTTGATATGAATGAATATATATTTTGCATATTTATGATTCTATGTTAGCATTTTGTGTCTTTTCTTAATTCTTATTGTGGATTGGCCATCCATGGCATGATTTTGGGATGTAAATTTAAATGATGTTGGAAAACACTTTTACTATCTTAAACAGAACAAAATGCCCATGAGGCTTAGTGCCTAGGAATAGAAATGAGTTTCTTGACAATCTTTTGGTCACAAAGTTTAAAGTTAGTGTCTTCGATAAGTTTTCTTTAGGGATCTTGGCTTAGGGAATGTATCTAAGACGCTTTTTACCTAAGGAATTTGGATTAAGAAAACTTTTATTGACTGATTTTAACATAAGAGCATGAATGAAGTATGTATGGCACATTAATGTGAAAAGAGTGAAGGTATGGAGAAATCTACCTCTGCAATGTTTCTAACATTTGTTTTCAACATCTTTGCAACTTTATTTTCTTTTTTAAAACCACATAAAAGCATATATTTTGTTGTTTTATTACTTGATTTGTTTGTCACTTCAGAAATCCAACTAAAAGTTCATGTTTTTATTACTTTCTTGTGTTGTTTCTTAAGCATAAGTTGATATCCACATTAATTACATTACTTATCTTAACATAAGTCTCTTGGAAAAACAATATCTAAATTGATTTATTGTATTTCTTGTTTTAACTGACCCCATTTGTCAAAATATCCCAACAATAGCCTACCAACCCAAACCACCACACACCACCATCTCCTCCCAAACCCGCCAAACACCACGACCCATACACATCCTTAGCTACCACATCCATGTATGCGACCCATATGAACCCACCATCGATCTACAGCGCGCTGCCACCACTTGAATGACAGTATGGGAAACGAAACTCCTGCTTCACTTATACTATGGATTTCACCTTCTTTCACCTCATTTTTTTAGCTAAAAGATAAAACACTGGGGCCCAATCAAAGCTAGTGAAAGCATTTCGCTGCATTTCATCGATGAAAGTATTTCACCTCTCATCTTTTAGAAGAACTAATTAAATAGGTGGTAAGAGTTTAGCAGAGGGAACAAGTGAAATGTTATACCAAAATGCAGGGGATGAAAATTTTAGCCCAAATATGATTAAAATGTAAATTAGGGTGTTTACAATGATGTGGATGTTCAAACATCATATTTGATATGGATGGGAAAACGAAGGTAAAAATGTCACATACTAAATGAAAAATAAGGCGGATCTTAAATTGCCATAATATACTATAAATAATGGAGTTTTAAATTACCGTTGTTTTTAGCCTTTTTTTGTAGTGATTGTCACGTCGTTGACACAGTGTCCTCCAATTTCACATTAGTAAAAATTTAATAAATATTCAACAAAATGATTAAAATTGTACAATTACAATACATAAAAAAAAAAAAACTAGCTAATTCACACAAATAAGATTTGGGCTGGGGACCAAAATCGCACAATAACAATACTTAAAGGAGTCAAATGATACTATTAAGCTAAAAATATTTGAGCCTAATAATTAACGGTTCCCAACTAAGAATTTGATACATATTCTCTTGTTATGTTTTTTAATCATTATTTCTCTTGTTATCAAATTATACTTTAATATTTTGTTTTTGTTTTTATGATAGGGCTAAAAGTGATAAAAGAGACTTCCAAGTTCCACCTAAACTAATTGTCGGATCTATATACATGAAAATTTCAGTATGCATGCAAATTAATTGTTTAAACTGTGATCTAACTGGAATTCCACGCAATTCATCAGTTTCCAACTCGATTGAGCATCAAGAGTCGGCCATCTCCTTGTGTCTCAACAGTATTTCTCTTTTGTATAAATACCACAACAAACAAAACGAAGAATATCAAGAGAATACAAAGGTCAAAAGAATTATTCCAATATATATACCATCACTAAACAAACCGTGTTTTCACCCTCGAAAGTTTCGCTAACTATTTGTGTTTCTGCACCCTCGAAAGTTTCGTTAACCATCTGTGTTTCACTGTTTACACCCAACACTTTCTATGTGACCATTCTTAAAACACCCTCCTCCATTGCTTTATCTAAATTATATCACTCTTCTTTGTTTAGTGTTCTTTCCTCAATAATGAAGGAAGTGAGTGCTGAAGGTGGAGGTGGTCTAGGGCAAGCATCATCATCAGTTCCTGCCCCCCAAAATGGGAACAGCATGCAACCCAGTTCCATGAAAATTTCCAAAAGTGGAGAGGTGTATAGTTATGACTATGAAGAAATAGGAGATGAGCCTTCAAGATTTGAGGTTTGGGGTTGGTATCTCTATGAGTTCTGCTCCTACTTTGTTCAAACTGTTCTCATCCCTGTGGTGCTTCCTCTCATGATTAGTCAGTTACAGAACCTCCCAATAGACCCTGTTTGGGTCTGGCTCAAGAGCCACCAAGGCAGCGCCTGTACAGCAAAGGAGATTAACCTGTGAGTACATACATGCTTTAAATTTATTTTGAGGACTATTTTTCAAACCAAGATTTTAATTATTCACAGATTGAATCACATGTTGTAGACAATTTTTAACGAATGATAGAAAAGTTACAAAAGTAGTATAGATTAATTATAGAAAGAATGGAAAAATCTAATTCATCCTCCGTTTGGAAAAGCACTTAATATATATATGAAGGAAATTAAGAAAGAGTAATTGTCTCACTTAAATATTTTTCTTCTTCTAAATTTAAATGGAAAAAGTGCGATGGAAGGGTTAATTATATGAATATAAAGATAAAAATATTCTTTTTTTTCTCTCTCTTTCATTTTTTTCCTTCAACTTTTTTTTCTAAATCAAATATACACTCTAAATCTTGACCTAGCTTGAGCTTTATTTCTCATTAGTTCACATAGATTGAAAAATTAAACTATTTTAAACAAAAGTTAAATAAAAAATAAATAGTTTAACGGAAATCACTCAGTGTCTGTGTCTCGATCGATCTATATATATTACAGTTTTTTATAAGTGTTGCACGAATTCGTAAAAAATTTAACATTTTTCATAATTTTTGTAGCTTGAGAAACTTTAACTCTTTGTTATTGGTAAAATACTTTGGAGGGCAACATGGTTTCTGTGTATCTTTCCGCTGCAGTGATGTTACTTTTTATTGAAATTCTTTCGGAGTTGGTGTGGCCATTTGAAAGTTGGTAGAAAAAGGTTTTGTTTCTTCTAAAATGGATAGCGTGATAAGGAAAGAACAGGCTTTCATCATATCTAGTCCTCAATATAATCATGTATAACTGCTTGTTGGTGACATGGTGATGATCGATGCTGTCTGCTTCCACACTTCATCGTTTCTTCTACTCTACAACAGTTAGGATTCGACTTCACTTAGACCACACACTTCATATAGACTATATTTTGGGTATTATTAACTTGATTTTCTTCTCTTCCTTCTTACCTCACTTAGATCACACACTGACATGGTGATTAATGATGTTACTAAGGACGAGTGCTATGAGCCCAAGAGTGAGGATTATTAAATACATTTTGTAAATATTTTTAAACATTATAAACATAAATATTAGTAAATTTTGTATATACAATAAATGTTTTTAATAAAAAAAATTACTCTTTTTTTTAACCAATGTACTTAAAAGCACATGTTTTTAATATTCAAAACAAGTTATATGTTTTGACCTAACTCAAAATTTAAAAAATATGTTATATGACAAAACAAAACAAAAAATTATAAGTCATCTGTTATAGATGTGCTTGGTAAAAGAAGATAGAATAAAATAATTATATATTTTCTCTTCTTTGATAGCATATAAGAACTTTGTCTGAACAATGACCAAAAGTAAGTTTTCTATTTTAATTTTAAAAATATACATTATTCACATATATAGAAATAAAAATTAGTCAATGTTTGATTATTGGAAATGTATTTTTATTATTTTTTAAGGAAATTGTA
>PYAF01004843.1:531691-557018 GCA_007407185.1 Glycine tomentella | reverse complement strand
AGAAATAAAAGAGACAGAAATGTAGGAATGATAAATTATATAATATAATAGAAAATGAGAAATAAAAAAATATGAAAAAAATATTTAAAGTAAAAAAAAATGATCACTAATTATTACTCTTAATCTTTAGATATAATATATCCACAAACATATATTATAAATATTTATTTGATACCTCTTATTTCTTTTTATCTCTAATTTCTTATTATATTATATTGCTTATTATGTTTGTATTTGATATTCTTCTCTTCCTTCTTACCTCAAGCTGTAATGTGTATAATATATTTATCCTAATTTTTAATGTAAGTATTTTTTATTATAAACGTTGAAATTTTAATTTTAATTAAAAACAATACTTAAAATGCATAAAGAAATTCATATAATAAAAATGTTAACATTGATATATGATGGAAGAATTATATATAATTCTTCCATATTACAATATTAATATTCCTATTACATCATAATACTTATCAAATTAGTTATATTTCTTTCTCTTTTATTTCTTTATCTCTTCATGTCTTAATTAAATAGCACATGAGTGTCCATTAATCATCTTTCTTAACATCTATATGCAATTATATGGATCAATGTTGCAGGTACAGCGCACTGACAAACCGCACCATAACAATCAGTGGTTCAACCTTCTCCTCTTTGGAGTGGACATCAATTGCATGGGGTGGAGGTCTAACCCTAGCTGCTCCAATTCTCGCCTTCATTTCCTTCCACATCAATGGTCACTTCCAAACACTCATCACAGCAATAGCCACAGGCGTTGGAGTCTTTTTCTGCCTCCCAGTGGGCATCTTCAAAACCACCAAGATGTTCATTCCCTACATTTCTGCCATTGTTGCTGCCATCACAGTGGCAAGTGCAACCCACACACACCACTTAGGCCTCATGGCCCGTGCCTGTTTAGGTCCAAGGCAAACCCTAAAGAAACTAACCCTATTTTCCACAAAGCAAGGAGTCTCTAGTTGGCTATCTCTTTATGCCACTGTTGCTGGTTGCTTGGGTGCAGCCATTGTCTCATCATTCACTTACCACATGCTTAGGGAGCCCAAAGACAATGAATACGAGTTCATGAGCCTATGGATTGTCGCAATATTCTGTGGCTTAGTGTGGCTAGTGGGAGCTTTACATGCCTTCACAGCTGAAAACAGAACCAGTTCTTCTACTGTTCCCAACGTTTTGTCCTCAAGGTTCAAACTTTTTTCTGTTTTCAAATACCCAAATGCAATTGGAGGCTTGGTGGCTATCCTCCTCTCCTCATTTGCCACAATGAGCATTTTCACTGGTGGAGTGCTTTACATAGTGGGCCAACTCTGCATTAAGCCAGTGCACTTGCTTTATTTCTGGCTAACCTATTTCCTCTTCCCACTGGCTTCCCTACCACTTCTCCAACCACTGCAGCACCTAATCAAGGCCAATGCTGTGAAAATGAAGATATTAGGGTTCTTCTTGTCACTTCTAAGTTCAGGGTTTGGGTTCTACTTCTGGAACAATCATTGGAAGTGGGGGCACTTGCTGGTGTTTGGGGCCATTCAGGGCACAGCAAGTGGGTTGGTGCATACTTTTGGAAGGGTGTTGGTGTTGGAGAGTGCTCCATCTGGTGAAGAGGGTGCTTTTTCTGTTTGGTATAGTTGGGTGAGAGGTGTTGGCTTGTGTGTAGGGTTCACAGTGGGTTCAGTGGTGCCAGGGAAAGTGAGGACTTCTTTTGGAGCAGCGTTTTGCAGTGCCATTGTTGGAATTGTTGTTCTGCTTTTTGGAAAGGTGAATGACTTTGGTGGCGCTGTCAGAGAGGGTCATGAAACAAGTTCCCGTGACCACCCTGGTGCCTTAAATTCCAAGGAATTTTTCGGCGTCTGAAAGTCTGAGAAATAATAAGCCAATGTTGTAACATTGTGTATTTTAATTTGTATGCATGATTTTAGGCCTCCCTTGCAAATGCATGCAAGGGTGGTGTAATTGGATTGATTTCGTGATTGGTTCTGGGTGTATTTGGGTTAACCCCGTGTCGAAAAAATGGATCCTTGCATAAAAAGTCTTCAAATTAAAAATTCTTGACCATTTATATCGTTCACCCCTTAACTCTGTTCTTATTTATTTGCTTAACTATTTTATTAGGATAACAATATTTATACCTTAATTGCACAAATTTTACAATTTAAGAGAAAGATAAGAGACAGAGATATGTTGCATAAAATGAATGATATGGAAGGGGAAAATAAATTATAGAAAATACTATAAATGTAACATTACCTATTTTATTGGACTATCATATTTAAATTATATTAATTGGAAATGTATATCAGCCACGTAAATACTTCCAACATGTCTAAAAGTGAGGATGCGGGTTCAGTTTTATTTACTCGTGCAACTCACAATTTGTCCTAAAATCATATATGTCAACTTCCGAAAAAAGAAGTGATTAGCGTTTGGTTATGTTTGCTTATTTGAAATAGAATTAAATACTTTTATGTCCCTTAAGTTTGGATTAATTTTTTTTATCTTCTCCTAAACTTAAAAGCAATCATCTTAGTTTTCCTAATTTAGAAATAACTCATTTTTTGTTCTTAAAGTTGACAATATTAAAAGTATCGGTGATATCACTAAAAAAAAAAATATTTTTCTAACTGGTTTATTCTGGCAGTTCCCCTAACTGCCACAATGTTATACTTAAAAAAAAAAAAAAAAAGAGCTAATGGGTCACCACCAATTATGCGTGTCAGCGGTGATAATTTATGGGTCACCAATTTTAAAATTTGAAGTTACAGTATATTATTATTTTTTTTAAAGGTTACAACACATTGTGTAAAACTCCTATGCACCCAAACTCCAAAATTTAGGGTTCATCATAGCGTTCTCCTTCTTCTTCATCTGAAAACACGGTCACACCAAGAACTCTCTCCCGCGCATTTCCTCGAACAAAGCCGTCACTGGAATCTCCAAGTTCGCTGCTTAGTTGTTGCAGTTGGAGCCTGACCAACAACGGAGCAACGATGACGACGCAGTGCCTGGAACCACGGAAGATGTTGTTCGATTTGTGAAGGAGATTTCTGCGCGGTCTCAGTGTTGGACTGGATTCCCCTTGCCACTCCATAACGGTACTTGAAGTTTGCTTCGATAATCATATGTCTTATTTGATAGAGTTTGTAATTGCTTGAGTTAATTGTGCGCTTGTACTCTTAATTTAAACGTGTTCTTAGACGCGGTGGTACCTCTAGCTAATTTGCTAGATCTCATCTCATGAGTTTCGTGGTCATTTTTCTAAGCTTACTAATTGCCTTCCTAACTAATTCATGTACAGTACGCAACAGAAAATGAAGTTGTCAGTGGCTAAAATTGGTATAGCTTGTGCTTTTATGTGATTTGATTTCATAAATAAATACAAATCCTGAGTAAGTTAAATTGAGTAGAGATATAGGGATTTTAATAGAATGCAGGACACATAAAATCCTGGAATGTAGAACACATATATATAATTTTGTTTTAGATTTCAGTAAGATTAATGAGTGAGTTTGATTTTTTTTTTTAAGTTTTAATACTTAAATTCTAATGTCTATGACACATTTTTTCCTAATTTCAACTGCTTACATAAAGATGCAATTATATATGATTACATAAAGATACATCACAGAAATGAATCATTTTTCTATCATGGAATCTGTGTTTGTTTGTGATTTCTTCATGTTCTTGTTCTTGTGGATTGCTCTGCTGCTATCTTGTGTCATTCTTGGTTACGGGCAGATTGGAACTCCGAAAGTGTTAGCAGTTTCCTTTGACGGATTTTATATCCTCTCATGTTTTGACTCTGTTTACATCCACATTCTATTATCTATAATTATTCAGAAATACCATTCAAGTTTGTTTTAGGTAAAATGTTCGTAACTTGCATGTTTAGTTCTAGATTTTTGAGTCCGAAATTGATTTTGAGAAGCAGCTTTTTCATGGATATAGGGTTTAGGGTCATGTTTAAGATAAAAAAGATCATTTATAATTTTTCTTAGGACCTGTTAATAATTTGATAAAATATTATTGCTTCTTTGTGTATGGTTTAGCACTTTGAGTTTCACATGTCAATAAATCAATGGCCATCCTTTCAACGTGTAGTAAAAAGTCTTTGCTGGCTTTATTTGTCTTCGAGAAAGAAATTTCTTGTCTGGATCTTTGTTTGGCTGGATTGTGTTTTCTGGGACTTGTTATTGCAGTACTAAGGTTTTACAACTAGAGTTTCAGCTTTATGGAATCCTTTTATAGTTCAGGACTACACAGGGTGAGATTTTTATCACCACACGGTGAGATTTCTAGAACAATGCCTCGGCCACCTGCTGATATAATTAACATTTTCTTTGTGACTTTCTTAATTGTAATTCTAGTTACTAACCAACTCAAATTTGGTGCAGTTGCTTGAAATTTGATATTTGTTATGGAAAATACTGTTTTCATTGATTGAAACGTAGGTATTCATTTCTTTCTTAAGGGTATTCTTGTTGAGTTTCTTGCTGCAGATTCATTTGTTAGGGGGGAGTGTTCATTCTCACTTTTAGCGTGAGTGATAATAAGATTGATTTTGAATGATTTTTCATTTAACTCCAAAATTACATAAAATTGTTTCATCTCAGAATAAATTTTGAGTTTTTCTCCAATGGAAAACTAAATACGGAGATATTTATCTATAATCAATTTTGGATTCAGTGTTTCCAAAGTAAATCAAAACACTCGCTTAATGTGGACGGTTATTGTCAAGCATGCTTTTGCAAATTAATTTTAATAGTAAATCAAAACACACTTAATGTGGGCGATTATTGTCAAGCATGCTTACGCAAATTAATTTTAATATATAATTTGTTACTCTACTGTAATTAATTTTCTACTAATTTGATTTACAAGAATAAAATGAACTCAATAGGAGTAACAACAATAGATAAACAAGGGCCACAATTGACATTCAATATCTATTGCTATTATTGATCTGCAAACTATTCCTTTTTTCATTATGCTGAATGTTTAGCAGTTTTAAGTAGCTTTTTCTCGCGTATATGTTATATAATTGTAATCATATAAAATTGCTTATAATTGTAATCATATAAAACTGCTTACAATGCTGAATGTTTAGCAGTTTTATTTTTGGCTGATGGGAAATTCTTCCTAAAGAGTAACTGTAATCATATAAAACTGCTTACAATGTGAACTTTTGTGGTTATATTCTAGAAAAATCTCTATTTACAATTCAAAGATGCAATTAGCATTTTGTCCAATAACATTAGGAGTCATTTTTGGATGTATGATTTTTGTTTTGAAAAAAATATCAGATTTTATTGAAATCCTTGAGACCTTGACACAATTTTTTATTATTGCTAGCTACATGAATCTTGTATCCCTACGACCTTAGAAGGCTACTTCTATTCATACAAACTTATTTTTGTTGCGGGTGAGTTGGTAAGGAAATTTCTACCTACTGCATGTTGCTCATGTCCAAAACTGCGAAACAACTGCTAAGGATCGTATTATTTCTATGTAATTCTTAGTGTTTTTTTATAGGAAAGGTTAAATGTATTTTCTAAGAAGTTTTTCATTTTTTTAGAAGGTGTAGGAATTGTGTAATATTTTTAGTGTATAAATCTCTTTTTGTAAAAAAAAAAAAACTATAGGAAAAATTCAATAGTGCAGGACTTCTAAATTTCTCACATTAAGTGAATTTCCCTATAATTTGCAGTTTCAGTTCTTGTGGAATTTGAAGTTTCAATAGTGCAGGACATTTTCGGCTTAGGATTGCTGTTATCCGCAGTTGTTGGGCTTGCTGTGAGTTTTCTCTTCTTTTTATTTTGTTCCCCCTCTTTTAACATTTTTTGTTAATGTTAATTCGTTGAATTTTCTTAACTCTATATTCTCTGCATTTTTCAACGTGTTAGAGTGAGGGTCATAGGCAAATATTGACCAAAAAGCTGGAAGCTGTGGGTTTGCAGTTAAACAAGATACCACCTTAGGTAAAATTAAGCCCCATTGCCCCATTATTAATGTTAACTTAGAGAGAGAAAACAAAACATCATGGACTTTTTATTTTGTTTTTGTTGTGTGCCTTCTCTCTCTCTCATTCAAAATTCTATTTTCTATTTCTCTCTTTAAACGTTGTTGTTTTCTACTCATTTTTGCAAACTGTTTTCCCATACTCTAATTATGAGTTATTTTGGTGAAATTAATATTAGCATAAATTTGTTTCAACTGTTATCAATCAGAAATTATAATAAGTATAAATTTTAAGTTAGTTATTATAAAAACATTTGTTTGCCAACTAAATAATTGTGCGTGCATTATAGCAAGGAGCAAGTGCAAGCACACAATTATTAACTTGTGGTATCTACTGAGTATTGAAGGGGCCACAACAGGTTTAGCTTATTGCCTCTGGACAAATTTTCGTGGCCAAAGATGCCAATTGTTCCTCCCACTTTCATTGTTTTTGTATTCGTCTCATTAGTTGGTCCACTCCCTCTCCCTTACATGTCAAATATTCCACTCTGCTAATTTACTACTATCCACTCCTCATAAATCCCATTGGTTGAGTCAAAGTTGTGGTGGATAACCTGTCCTGCAATTCAACATGTATGGTTTTGATGCTAAATTCACTCATAGCAGACCCAAAAATATTGAGTAAAGTTTTAACATGTATGGTTTTGTTTTTTTACTGCTAGATGAAGCTATTTTCTTGTTAGTGATTCTGTTATTTCAAAAGGAAAGAGAATTCTCATTTTTTTTTGTTTTCCTTTATTATTAGTTCCCAAGATTGGAAAGCAAGACTAAATATTCCACCAGCTGATACTCGCTATAGGACAGAGGTATGGTCATGGAATAACATAATGTCATTTTATTTATTAAGCTTCACTTTATAAATTAAAGTCTCATATTATATACATAATGTCATTCTACAGCAACTGACGCACCTGCCATCATGACTATAGAAAAATATAAGACAACATAACTTCATAATTCAAAATTTAGAGCATGTGTCACAGTAAACAGTGCCAACTACAACAGCAGAGGGAAGCTTCTTGTCATGACTAGCCTCAAAATGAGTTATACCAAATGTTAGACTAAGAAATAGAATTACAAGGAACCAAGACATTCTCAGGTTTTCTTCTCTTAGAAAAACTTGTCTATGAGTAAAGGACTAAAGGCTATAGTGCTTGATTCTGCTATACATCTTGTACACTATTGAAGTATGTTTATACCTCTTTCTTTTACCTCCTTATCTTTTCTTTGTTCCCTCTTGTTGTCTTTGTTAACATTGAGAGCTAGAACAAGCAGTGTTAGCATGACATGTTTGGTAATGAATTCCAAGAGCTGCAACATGTGAGCACCTTGAAATGCAGATATGCATGTGAGTATTTTTACTGTTATAATTAATGGTCTAGAGAGTTTAAGAGGATGGATTGTGTAGCAGACATGGGAGATAAGCATGTTCATGAAAACAGAGAGAAAATAATAGATTGTTGAAGAAACAACACTTATTCTCATTTTTCACATCACAATTAAAAGTTACAAAAGCAAAATATTCTCAACTTAATATAAACTAATATTATTCCTACATCAACTCATCAAAAATATTATTTGTACATCATTTTTTATTACAACTTGCTTTGTTTGGACAAATATTATCATCACTTTTTTATGAAGTATTTGACAAATCAATATATAACTTTACTTAATTGTTGAACTGCCTTCGCTTATTTGCTATTAATTTTGAGCTCGATATTTGTGTTGTCTCAAAGTTAATATAGCATAAATAAATAATAAAAGTTTTTTCTTATATTACTTGAGTTGTGTTTGGTATAGTAATTATTTATGTGCCACTTTTGTTCTTAATTTTTGACAGTAGCAAAATCATTTCATTAATCATGCAATTGTACATACAATAAAAAATATTTCACAAATTTCTTAATTTTTTAGTTTTTTTATAAAAAAAAATAATGTTTCTGGCCAAAAAAAAGAAAAAGAAAAACAACGCACTTTGTGGCGGTTTTTAAACCGCCAGAAATTGAAAACGTGAAAATAAATTGTGGCGGCTAAAAACCGCCACAATTTTTTGGCAGAATTACCAACATTCCTCTAAAAACCGCCACAATATTTTCTGACATCGCTATTTCTGACAGTTGGGGTTGACCATCAAAAATTAATTTTGTGGCGGCTTTTAGCCACCAGAAATGGATTTTTTAGCCGGCACAAAAGTTATATTTTTTTTGTAGTGTATGACTAGTAGTGTTTTGATTCGTGACAATTTAAGTAGGCGTTTGGTAGGAAGAAGTTATGAGTTTTTTAAGAATATCGAGTTGGAAATCTTAGGCACTGTTTGAGATGATTTTTAGGTTTGAGTTTCAAAAATTTTAAAAATAACAACTAGTTTTTAGTTTTAGTTTCAAAAAATTTAAAAATATGATAATTTAAACATAAACTTATTTTAAAATTTTCATATTATATTAAAATTAATTTAATAATAGTGGTGCTGTCAGCATTGATGGCAGTAA
Source organism: Glycine tomentella (assembly GCA_007407185.1). NCBI lineage: Eukaryota > Viridiplantae > Streptophyta > Magnoliopsida > Fabales > Fabaceae > Glycine > Glycine tomentella. The sequence goes on along the minus strand of PYAF01004843.1, from coordinate 548,496 downwards.
AGATACAAATGGTGGTTACGATGTCAATGATGTCAATGATGTCAGTAGCAATGGTGGTGGTGGTGGTGTCGTTGACAGAGATGGTAGTGATGGTGTTGGTGGCATTGGTGGTGGTGGTATAATAATATCAGTGGTGTTGGTGACGATGGTGATGGCAATGATGGTAGTAATAACAATGGTGACGGTGGCGTTGGTGGTGGTGGTTGTGGTAGCAACATTGATGGTAGTGATGGTGACAATGTTGGTGGTGGTGGTAGTAATGTCAGTGATGGTGGTAGTAACAGAGGTGGTATTGATAGTAATGACGGCAATGACAGTGGCAGCATTGGTGGCAGTAGTAATGTTGGAGATGATGGCGATGACAATGGAAGTAGTGGTGTTGTGTCGACAGATAGTGGTGGCAGGTGGAGGTGACAGAGGCAGTATTGGTGTTGGTGGTGGTGACAATGATGGTGCTAGTGGTAGTGTGGCAGTGGCAGTGACGGAGGTAGTGGTGACAATGATAGCAACATTGATGATAGCGATGGTGGTAATAGTGGTTGCAACAAAAAGTGTGATTGTCAAACGTGAGAAATGTGTGTTTTTTCAAAACTAAACAAAATTCACAAAACCTTTTTTTCTTGATTTTGAAAATGAGTGTAAAAGTATTTCTAAAATGATTTAAAAACCATTTCAATTTAATTTTTTCCAAACATGTTTTGTTTTGAAAATTTCATTTAAAAACCCAAAACAAAAAACTTGCAACTACCCTAAACAAGCCCTTAGTTTTCCATATTTGGTATCCGCTTTTTAAAAAATAAGATTCTTGGGAAACGTCCAAGAATTTTTTTAACAAATTTCTCACAGAAACTTTCCCGTGAGGGAGATGAGAATCTTACTTTTCCTAGCTTAATTTTTCTTTTACTACAGTAAAAATATCACTTAACTCTTCAATTCCTAGGAAAATTATCTAAATATTTACAATAGCCAACAAATCAGATTTTACTCATTCCTAGTAAACTGATTCCTTAGGGGATGAAAAAACTTCTCCCAAACCAAACATCCCCTAATATACAACTTGTGGTAGTTAAAAAACCCAAAAAATAATTATGGTCAAAAGCTCTCAATCTCATTTTTCCCTATCTTATTTTTCATGGTCAAAAGTAGTAGATTTATCAAGTGAGTTGGGTATTTGGACATTATTCTTCAAGAAGCTTTGGAAAAGGACTTAAGACTAGTAAGGGGATCTTCTTGATACAAGTCCTTGGAGGCTTGTGGTTGATTAATTAATCTTGTTTTCTTGTTGAAAAATTGTTTGGTAAACTCTTTGTAAAGAGTTTGACTATAACACCCCTATATATTTTTTGTATATTAAATGTGTGTTTGTGTACTTATAAAAATATTTGTAATAATTAATTAAATAAAGCATGTTTTGGGTTATTCATTATGGGATTTAAAATGGATTTTAAAATTAACAAGATCAAAATTAAGAGTGTTTTGATGAGTGTTTGTGTTTGGGCTTTGGGAGTGGTTATTAGACTTTTTTTTCCTAACTCATTTGTTAAACATACGATTATATCCAAACGAGTCTTATTGTCTTCCCTAAGCTAAACCCTAACCCTCTTCTTTTCCTTTTCTTGGAAAATTGTGCCACTATAGGCCATTGGAGGGATCATTTATTAATCAAAATGATTGAATCCAAGAGGGAGGTGAATTAGATCACTAAATCTTTTTCAAAACCCCTTAAATTGAAAAACTTTGAAAAGAAAGTCAAATTTTATTTGAATCAAATGTGTGTGAGATACTGATTAATTGACCATTTAACCTTTCTTGAGACTATAATGATTTTTAAGCCATCAAGTTGTTTTAAAATTGAATAAGATATGGCAACACAAATAAAGAATAAAAAGATGATATAAAGGAAGAGAAAAAGAATATAAGAGATTTTTATACTAGTTTAATCATCTAAGTGATTTATATCTAGTTACTCAAATAACCTAAGTTTAAGTTTCCACTAAACAATTCAATTGTTTACAAGCACACTTCAACAAGAAAATGCACACCATAAATGCTTCAAGTTCATGAACCCACAAAAACTTCCCAAAATCCTTGTAGCCCCCCAATACAAGATTCTTTGAGCAACTTACTCAAATCAAAACAAAAGTTCAAAAGATATGAAAAATATTGTTGAGTCATAAGACAAATCATGACCCTTAATAATTTTGATTTGATGCAAAATAAATACTAAGTTTAAAAAGTTATGCCTGAAATGCAAACAGATGAAAGCGCTGTATTTGTATCTGATGGAACAGACGATAATAGACATTGGTTTTGTGAACCATTTAAGACACAGTTAATGCTTTGTTCATGTGATACTTTATGCAAGGAATGTTTGAATATTCTTCTTAGGATTTGTTGAAGTGAAGGAAGTAAAGAAAAGTCAAGTTTAAACTCTTTTTTCACATAAAAAGATATGTTATTATGGTGCACAGAGTTCTTCTGAGCAAAAGTTGATTTGACTACTAAAGCCAATTGTAGAAATTTTGCTCAAGGAGGACATGCAGAGTGATTTATTAGCTTGGAGTGGACTCACATTTATTGTTGCATTTAATGCTCCAACAAACACCTACTTTAGAAAATCCAGTAGACACAAACAAAAGGTTGTTTAGAGACAATAATTACTTGATGTTGAAGCCTACAAATACTAGAAGTTTTGAAGTGCTCAAGTTATAAACTTTGAACAAACTATTCTCTCCTGCTTCAAACCTTGTATTCATATTTTATTAAGTTGTAAAAACTTTCAAAATACTTTGTAAATGCTACAAGAAAAAGCAGTGAACTTATCTTGTAAATTTGTCTATAAGACGATATTGATTGTCTTCGTACACCAAACCTTAAACAAATATTTTGATTTATTTTAGAGCCAAAAATGGCTTAATAGAAAACATTAGTTAGGTTGTAAAAGCTCGGGGAAAGCTTTTTGTAAGAGCCAGAAGTAACAATGAACAATACTTGTATCTTTATTGAGAAAGATAGTTGAAACTTGGTGGGTTGCCAAGAACTGAATGTAGACTCAATGGTAGTGACGAACCAATATAAAATTTTGTGTTCTTGCTCTTTCTATTTATGTCTTAACGAACCTTTTAGTTGTGATTTTTGTTTCTCATAAAACTTTGTTTCATTCTTTTGAAAATCCTTTTGTCTGATTCTCTTTGCCTTAGAATCTATTTTTAGAAATTATCATTAGATGCAAGTGTGTTTATGAAAATATTGTGATTTTTTTTAAATCATAGTTCAACCCTCCTTCTGGTGATTTTTTCCTTTACAAATTGATATCAGAGCTCAACTTATAAAGGGTTGGGCACTTGACAATGTCTAGAGAAAAAAATCTTGATGGAAACCAAGGCAATGAATTGATTCCAGAGGGAGCTTCCCCCTTAAGGCATTCATCCTTCTTGGGAGATGATTATCCATACTAGAAAAATCGTATGAAGATGTATATCGAATGTTCACAATACCAGTTATGGAACATCATCATGCATGGAGACATTCTCATCATGAGACCTTGTTAAAATTACATACTATTGTATTATTGATGATTAGATGGTAATTAGTGATTTAGTACTTATTACTCGTTATTAGATTGATCCTATGTAATCAATATTGTCCTATTTGCTCATTATAAATAAAGGCTTAATTGGTCATCCTTCACACACAACATTACACTAAAACACTATTATATGGTATCAAAGCTCAGGCTATTCTTGAAAAAGGAATAATGAAAGTCATTCTTCATTGGGGACCTACTTTTCCTGATGGACCTTTACAATAATTGTCATTTCGATGACCTGTTTCCCCATTCTAGTGCCCCGAGGTGCCTTTTCTCCTTCACTGACAATCTGCTTTTGAATTTTTGATAACTTTTTTAGTCACAGTTGTTGCCACCCATTGCACCTCCCTCAGATAAACGACGTGCCCCCACATGTCTGTTCTTTACGCGATGCAACCAGCCAAACAAGTTCTATTTATGACACATCAGAGCGTCATTCTGCCCACGATCTAACCTTGCAATTTCATGTCAATTAGAGCATTTTTCTCATACATAACATTTTTTCTTTTTCTGTCTTCTTCTTTTTGTCATGAATAATTGTGCGACTTCTCGACGCCTTTTTGTCAAAGCTCACTTTTGATCACTATCGCCTATCAATTAAGATTGTCATGTTGTCCACGTGCGCAACCAACTCAAAACGTCGCACATGCAACCCCGTACAGGGTCCTAGCACATGAAGGTCACACACAGAAAGTGTGGCGCATATCTGGCCAATGTAACACTATCGAGTTGACAACATTTGTAACAAGCTCGATTCATATGGCATATATGCTCGAGCTTGAGGGGGAGTGCTAGGATTACATATTATTTTGTTTTTTTTATTAGATAGTAATTAATGATTCAGTCCTTATTGCTCATTATTAGATTCATCATATGTAATCAATATTGATCTTATTTGCACATTATAAATAAAGGCTTAGTATGGTCATCCTTGACACAACTTTATAGTAAAACACTATTGTAAGCTTGAAGCAAAATGAACTAAAGAAGACTTCAACATTCTACAGCTCAACAACAAAGCTAGATACACTATAACCCATGCCTTGACAAAAAACAAATACAACAAAATCTATAGATTTAAAATAGCTAAAGAGATTTGGGGTTCACTTTGTTTCAACTATGAAGGAACAAAAGATGTTCAACTCATGAAGTTGTAACTTTGACAAGACACCATGGGAGCTTTTCCATGAAGGATGAAGAAACCATCGATGAAATGTTTGGAAGATTTTAGGCTTCTAAATGGTTTAGAAAATCTTGGACATGTGCACACAAAGGCTCAAGTAAATCTAAAGATTCTAGATAACCTTCGCAAGGTGTCGGGGCCTAAAACAACTGCCATTTCAGAGGCAAGAAACATGAAAAAACCTTGTATTGGGATGAGTTAATTGTTAGGCATCCTTTGTGTTCATGAGGTTCACTTGCAAAATAAAGACCAAATACGCCATTAAGATTTTGCTACCCTCAAATCTAGAAAAACAAGCACCAAAAAAGAAGAAAATAAAAGCTCCCCTAAAACCCTCAAAGTCAAAATAAATGAGTATGGTGCATTATACGATAGCTTAATTGGATCTACAAATGATGAGCTGGTCCCTTATATCTAGAAAGTTCAAGGAGATGCTGAAAAAAGAAGGGAAAGTACAAGTATTTCTCTAGAAAGAAAGACACCATATTTAAAAAAGAAGAACAAGGAGGAATGCAATGATAACATCTCTTTGAGTGTAGAAAGCCAAGACACATGAAAGTTGAGTGTCCTAGGCACAACAAGAAAAAATACAATAGTGGAAAGAAGAAGAAAAGTTTAATGGCCACATGGGATAACTCAAATAGTGAGCAAAACAATTGTAGCTCAAATGAGGAACATTCTGACATCTGTCTGATAGCAGATACAAAAGATAAAGTTGATATAAAACCTTGTTATGAATTTTATACCTTATCTAGTTCCTCATCACATAATAAGAATAGATGCCCTGTGATGTTCTTCTTTAAAATTGCTACATGATTTCTTTACAATGTGAAATATATAAAGAAAATACAATAGGTTGTTTGTGAAAATAATTTGTTAAAGAAATCAAAGATAGATTTAGAGGACAAGATCAAGACTTTAGAAGAGAATCTAAGCAAAGCTAGTACATCCGAATGAACAATTTGTAATTGAATAACTAAGAGATGAAGTAGCATGTCTTAAGTTAGAAATGACTAAGTGTTGAATGAGACTATGAAGACTTTCAAGGTCTTTGAAATATGAAGACCAGTCAAATTTTTTAGAGAGAACATTAAAGGAAACAGTTCAGGAAAGCACTTGAAATCAGTTTTTGGCAGTTATTTCCAGAATTGCCATTGAAAAGGCATCTAAATGTATGTTTTGGAAGTTATCAAACTGAATACTTCGAGGACAAGTGTCAAAATGGTGGATAGGGAGTTAGGAATCATTGTAAATGTGTCAAAATCACACATTATTTGACCATTAGACTAGGAAATCTATAAATAAGTGCTCATGCAACCATTTTATTTGGTTAGAAACACATACACAACATTTTGTAACACCATCTCGCGGCACATTGAATTATTGAAAAGACTACATGTTCCCTGAGATAAGTGTATGTTCTTACCTAACTTTCATATTAATGCAATTGCTTTTCTCATCTTTGATTCTACTTTTGATAACATCTTCTTTGCCATTAACTTCTTCATTTCCTATGACCCCTTCTTCTATCTATGTCCTATTCTTTTACTTTTAAATTATTCATCTTTCTATAATTTGTTCTTCTTTTGATAACTCTTTCATTATTTACTATTTTACTGAGATCATTTTCGAAAATGTTTAATTGAACATCTTTCATCGAAAATCACATGTTTTGCATACATATCTTCATTTTCATTACAAAATGTAGAATTGTTATGTTTCTTTGAATTTGTATTTTGGTACTTGTCTTTTAATCAATATTAAAATTCAAAATAAATTGATTTTTCACAATTTGAAGCCCAAGATGTCACTAGTTCGAATAAAAAGAGTTCACTTCCAACAACCTTATGATTCTAAGTGCCACAAACTCAAAAATACTTTTATTTGTTGATTTAGAAGCATTGTAAGAAGTTTATGATAAGTTTTTATAAGTCATCGAAACTTATTTTCAAATTTCCACCATCAACAAAAATATATCTTCTTCTTTTCAAATCATAAAAGGATATGATATCTTAAGATCTAATAATTAAATTCTTGCAACAGTTCAAGAAAAACTAGTGTAATATATTTCCTCAAATCAAGCAAACTATCACTATAAGCAATAAATTTAATTTGAAGAGGTATAAAAGGGATATAAAAGAAACAAGATCTTAAGAAATAAATATAGCACTTAAAATTAAATGTAATACTAGGAAACAAATTACTTTGCCACTCTTAGAGAAATATAAAAATATACTTCAAGGCATGTGTGAGTATGACTGCACTTACTTGAGCTTGTAAACATATAGGGGGAGCTTGAAGAGGATCAAGATGAGGAGGCTCCTTGACTTAGCCAAGTTTTAACTTTTTACATGCCAATCAATTGAAGGCATATGTAATTTGTTAGTTGTTTAAGAGTTTCTTCCTTTGATCCCTTGCATTGCATAAACATCATTCATTGGCATGCATTCATGTTTTATCAAATCACATGTCTTGTTAAAAAGCTTCAGATTTCCATGCTTGCATAAAAAAGCCAAGTACTCATGGTTAAGTTTTGGAAAAATCATTTTTTACGTTGACTTAATCGATTACCAGAATATGGTAATCTATTACTTAAGCCATGAAGAACTAATTAATCGATTGCAAGGTAATGGTAATCGATTACACAGTACAAAACACATAATAGATCTTCTTGTGTTAATCGATTATCATCTAATCGTAATCGATTACTTAGCATATTTATGAAAGATAAGCTATCTGTGTTAGTCGATTACGTGACGGTTTAATCGATTACTTTGCTGATGTATTTTTTCCAGAAAGAACTAAGAACACTTTAATTGATTAAATACTATATTAATCGATTACTTAAGTGAAAATAATCGCGTACATGGATGATTTAATCGATTACATTCAGTTAAAACAGTTTTCTATAAAAAGTTGTTGGGTCTTTTGATTTGTACACATTATCACAATTCGAGATTCAAAAGGCTTCTAAATTGAGAGAAAATACACTGAGTAACAAAGCTCTTGTCCTACAATTCAAGATCTTTATGCATCATTAATTGAATTCTTTGTGGACAAGATTTCAAAGGAGTTTCTTGGAGAGCTTGGTATGAAACTTGATTTCTTTCAACCTGATCTCAGATTGGTAAACATTTGCACTTTGCATTCTCTGGATCATAAGGTTGTATCTCTCCTCTAAAACTCTGGTTGTAATTTGTTTTTACATTTCAATTTGTTAGTTGTTATTACAAAAGGGTTCTTTAAGCTTGTCTAGAGTAGGATTCTCTAGAGGGAAGAGTATAGAAGGGTTTCTCTATGTCTTGATCATTAGAAGTCTAAAGGGTGTTTAGATTTTAGTTCTTTATCTAGGGTTGATAAAGGGTGATCTTTTGTAAGCTTGTAAAGAACAAATTTTGTTGATAGTGGAATTCTAGCCAAGATTTAATTAGGAGAAACTGGATGTAGCTTCTCTTGTTTAGGGGTGAACCAGTATAGTTCTTAGTATTGTATGCTTTTTTTAATCTCATCTTTCTGTCATTGATTGCTAGTCTTTAGGATAATCATTTCAAGATCAACAGATAAACTTTTTCTGTTATTGCTTTCTATGAAGGGTGAGTCTTGATTGACTGAAAGTTTCTTTTTCAAAAAGGGTATCCTTGGGATACGACCCTAAATCCACTGCCTTTTTCAAAGAAATTTTTAAAGACCCTGTTTTAACCAATTCATCCCCCTCTTGGTTAATTGTATGTGTTCATATTATTTTCAATTGGCATCATGAGCTGGTTCTTGAGTGTTATTCAATATCACTATCTTTTTTAAAGAAAATGAATACTACACAGATTACCTTCAAAGAGGGTTCCTCCCTCAATCGTCCTCTGATGTTTGAAGGAGAGCATTTTAGTTTTTGAAAAAATAGAATGCAGATATTCATCCAATCAAATGACCTTGGTGCATGGAATGCAGTAGAAAAAGGTCCTTTGGTTCCTATTAAAATTGTTGGTAATGATATGATTCTCAAAGAATGGGATGAGATGACAGATGCATAAAAGAGAGTTGCTCAATACGATATTAAAGCTAAGAGTATGATTACTTCTACACTTTCTTCTAATGAATTCTTTAGAACTATTAGGTGTAAAAGCACAAAGGAGATGTGGGAGATGTTGGAAGTCACTCATGAAAGGACAAATGAAGTTAGAAGATCAAGGAAGCATGTCTTGATTCATGAGTATGAAATGTTCAAGATGAACACTACAAAAAACATATCTCAGCTCCAAACAAGATTCATTCACATAGTAAATCATCTTCTTGGTCTTGGGAAGACATTTGATGCTAAAGAGTTAAACATCAAAATCCTGATGTGTCTTACAAGACCATGGCAACCAAAAGGTGACAACATTCAAGGATCAAAAGATCTTTCCAAGATGCCCATGGCTGCACTATTTGGTAAGCTTCTTGAGTATGAATTAGAAATGTCACAACTAACACATGCAGAAGATGCAGATAAGAAATAAAAGAGTATAGCTTTAAAAGCTACATCGTCTAATGTGAAAAAAGAAGAAGGCTTAAGTGAAGATGAAAGTGATGAACACATGAACCTAATAGTTAAAAGATTCAGCAAGTTCATGAGAAAGAACAAGAACAGGAAGTTCACAAAGTTCAACCACAACAACAAAAAGTTTGACAACAACACCAACTACAACTGATTTGAATGTTGTAAGCTAGGCTATATTAAATCTGAATATCCTATATTTTTTAAAAAGCAGTTAGGTGAAAAGAAGACAAAGAAAGAAGGAAAGCCAAAGAAAGCCTACATAGCGTGGGAAGACAACGCCTCAACAACTTCTGAATCATCAAGTGAGAATGAAGAAGCTAATGTATGTCTCACTTCCACAATTAGTGAAGATAAATAATTCTCAAGTGTTGAATCAGAGGTAAATCCTGAATTTGATCAAATTGTTGATGCTTTACATGATATGCATGAAGAGGCTCAAAAGCTTGCAAAATTCAACAATAGGCTTAAAGGTAACGTTAAATGCATGTTACCAAACTTGCAGCAATGCAAGATGAACTTTGTAAGTTGAAAAAAGAGAATGAGAAACTTATTTCAAGCTACAAAGCCAACGGGGGTGTGTGTGCTTCTTCCTCTTCAAATGTAGATAAATGAAAAGCTTTACAACAACAGTTTGATGATTTCAAAAGGAGTCAAGGTGAAAAGTATATGTTATTACTTTCTAAAAATTCTGATTTGGTTTATCTTTTGAAAAGACTTTATAGAGGAAAATGTAGTTTAAAACAAATGTTAAGTGTACAAAAGTATGCTGGAGATACTTTTGGTTTGGGCTACAAACATGAAGCAAAACCTTTTGGAAAAACCAAGTTTGTATCACCAAAGTAGAAGAATCAAAGAGGTTTTTCAAAAACAAAGAATAATCAAATGACTCATTTTTAAAAAGCACCAAAAACTGTAACTTGCAATTACTACATGAAGAAAGGTCACACATCTCATAGGTGTTATGCTAGAAGGTTCTATGTGCCTAATGGAGATTACATTTGGGTTCCAAAGAAAAAAGAGAAAAATAGCTAACCCCTATGGACCCAACCTAAATTGGGTATCTTTCCTTGCCACTTAATTTGATTGTTGCAGGTGTGTCTTAGAGCAAAATCATCATTATGGTACCTAAACAGTGGATGCTCTAGACACATGACAGGTGACATGTCCATGCTTACAAATTTGACTCTAAAAGATGGAGGATTTGTCACTTATGGCGACAACAACAAAGGAAAGATAATTGGAGAAGGAAATATAGGAGACAACTTTAAAACCAAGATTAGAAATGTTCTCTATGTGGAAGGTTTGAAGCACAATCTCCTAAGTATAAGTCAACTATGTGATAAAGGATTCAAGGTTTCCTTCAATGACAATTGTTGTTTGATATGTGATGGTCAATCCAATAAGGTTATCCATGTAGGTAAAGAAAAGGTAACATCTACTTACTCTCTATAGAACATGCATTCTTTCACAACACTAATTGCCTAGCAAGTAAAGTTGATAATCATGGCTATGGCATAAGAGAGCTAGTCACATTAACATGCATCACATGAACAAGTTTATTACAAAATACTTAGTCATTGGCTTACCTAAACTTAAGTTTGAAAAGGACAAATTATGTGATGCTTGTCAAAAGGGAAAACAAACCAAGATTTCTACCTTTATATAGTTTATAAGGAGTTTTCTTTAAAATATGTCTTATGATGGGAGAATTGACATTCTTTCTTGGACTTCAAGTGAAGCAAATGAAGAATGGAACATTTCTAAATCAAACCAAGTACTGCCTTAAAGTGATCAAGAAGTTTCAAATGGAGAAAAGCAAGGATGTTGCAACTTCAATGGCAACATCAACCTATCTTGATTCTGATGAAAAAGGGAAGAAGGTTGATGAGTCAAAATACAGAGGAATGATTGGATCCTTATTATATTTGACTGCAAGTAGACTGGATATCATGTTAAGTGTGTGTGTGTGTGTGTTTATGTGCAAGATATCAAGCAAATCCCAAAGAATCACACCTCACTACAGTCAAAAGAATCATCAAATATCTCAAATCAACACCAAGAGTTGGTCTTTGGTATCCCAAAGGTGCATTACTCAACTTAATTAGATATTCCGACTCTCACTTTGCAGGATGCAAATCGGATAGAAAAAGTACTAGTGGAACTTACCACTTATTAGGTAGCTCACTAATCTCATGGCACTGCAAGAAACAATCTTGTGTTGCTCTATCAACTGCTGAAGCTGAGTACATCTCTGCTGGAAGCTGCTATGCTCAAAGCCTTTGGTTGAAGCAACAACTACAAGATTTTGGTGCAGAATTACAAGAAATACCCTTGCTCTATGACAACACAAGTGTCATCAATATATCCAAAAATCCAATATGCACTCAAGGACCAAACACATTGAGATAAGGCATCATTTCCTCAGGGATCACATCCAAAAGGGTAACATCAAAATTGAGTTCATTGATACACATAATCAATTGGCTGATATATTCACTAAACCCTTAGCTAGAGATAGATTCTATATACTTAGAAACATGCTAGGTATCCTTGATGAGTCTAACATATGCTAGCATGCTTGTTATGTGCTTGTCTATATGATATTGCATCTTATTTGGCTATTCATCACATGTGCTTCAAAATTCAAAATATGTTGCATAATCACTGCTCATTCTGCAATATGGACTGTAATAATTGATTACTCATCGAAATAATCGATTACTTGTTCATTAAAAGCCTTTTACAAACAAAGTTGTAATTATGTAATCAATTACCTCGTCGAATTAATCGATTACTTGATGTTTAAACTGAATCCTGTAAAAATTGAACTTTGGAGTAATCAATTATAGTTTCGAAATAATCGATTACATATGATACAAAGCTTTTCAGAAATCTAAACTTCTCTAGATTAATCGATTACAAAATATGGTAATCGATTATTGTTTGTTGTTCTGGTTTATACTCTCAATGACTTAATCGATTACATGTCGACTTAATTGATTACACTATTGAACATAGCTTCTATCTGATTACGAATTAATCAATTACATAGTGTTCGTAATCGATTACTAATGGCGTTTCTGAAATCTCTGAAGATTTCTTGGAAATCTAAACTGCCCAATTGATTCTCAATTCAAAATTCAAATTTATTCAGCACATTTAAACCTCTGGGTACTGGAAATAGTTGTTATATCCATTCAAAATTCAAAATTTTGAACCCTAGAAACCCCTATATATACAACATTTCACTAAAAGAGAAAATCACTCCTGAATTCTCTTCTCTTTGAGCTTATCATCTTTTGAGCTTTCTTCTTCTCAATTCTATCCCAAACACTGCCCATCTCTCTGTTCTAACCGTAAATACCATGTTTACCTCTAACAAAATCAAACTGGAAAAAGAAAAGTTGGGGAATCATCAAATCCTTTTGGGAACAGAGTGAATTCCTGGTTTTTGAAGAAAAGGATAGGATGAACTATATTCAATTCAATGCTACAAAGCTGGTTATGCCCCCAAAGTATCTTGACCTTAACTGATTCATCAATGAGGGATTTCAATTCCCTAACCTTCTTGAAATCCAAGGCTTAAGGAAATTTCTTGAGCTTAAGGGTATTTTTTTACCGTGAGCTGGTGAAGGTGTTTTACACCTATATAAAGGCTAGCATAGATCGGGTAATCCACTCTCAAGTGAAGGGTGTTCCTATGATTATTGATGAAGAGGTATGGGTTGTTGTTGCTGGTATTTCTCCTGTTGGTGTAAGGAGATTTGATGAGAAGAGTGGTGGGTACAACAAAATTGACACCTATAAAGGGATGCTTCAGGACCCTCAAGTTAGGCTGAAGCTGAGGCTTGGAGTTGGCAATATGACAAGTGAAGATAGGCTTATTCACTATATCATTACATATATTTTGACTCCTAGGTCCACAAACCATGCTCAAGCTACTGATGATGACTTATAGCTGGTGTATGGCATCAAAACTTCTACCCAAATCAATTGGGTGCTTGTCTTTGTTGAGACAATGCTAAAGGCCTCTAGATTGATCAGCTACAATTTTCCTTATGGTGTGTTGATCTCTAGGTGTATTGATTATTTTAAAATTGATGTCTCAAATGAGATTGTTGACAACACAACTGACATCACCAATCTCATCAAGACAAAGCATCTGCAAAAGCTTGGATTAGTGAAGACACCTCAAGGTTGGCAGATGGTTGGATAGCTGCCTCAAGCTGGAGGTGCTGAAGGATAAGGTGCTGAAGAAGAAGAGGAAGTTGAAGTTGAAGAAGGCTCTGCTCAATAGCAGTACAGTCCTTTTGAATCTCTTATGGTTCAGAAGATGGATGCTCTGTTATCTTTACATCATGAGCATAGGGCTAAGACAAATTCATCCTTGGAAGAAATGAAATCCAGGCTTGAAAATATAGAAGCTAGGATTGTTCTTGTTGAGTTTGATAAACTCATTTAGGCTGCTTGTGTTTGCTTTCTATTTCATGTTATGTTCTCATTTTGTTTCTGTTTTAGTATTTTTTTTTTGTATTGCACTTTCCCTTTCAATGAATCAAATTCCAGTTTATATTTTATATTCTCCTTGCTTATAATCCGAATATTGATATTCTTTTTGTCTTTGATAAGCCAAATAGGGGGAGAAATAAAACTTAATGAATGTTGTGTTGTGCTTTTTTTTTTCTTTTTGTTCTAGCTTTTAATTGGAAAATTACCTAAGTAAGGGGGAGCAAACTTAAAGAAGGAATTGATTTATGTTTATGCAAGCATTCTTGACACTTGCTCTTGGCAATAAGCTGATTTGATTTTAGGTTATCAAGTATAAGCCTCCTTCCACTCATCCCTCAAAGCACTTAAAAGCTAAAATGTTCAATTGATATTTGGCATGTTCAAAGCCAAAAAGGGGGAGATTGTTGGATACAGGGGGAACAGGAAGAAGATCAAGTCAAAGATGAAGCTTGTGCCTTAGAAAAAAGATTTTAGTTTTTCACATGCTAAGGCATTTGTAATTTGATTAGGTGTATGAAAGGCTAATCTTATGATCCTTGAATTGCATGAACATGATCATTAACATGCATACATGATTTTACTAAAGCATTAAAGTTGTTCATGTTTTGAAAAGAAATTAATTTCTCATGGTTAAGTTTTTGAAAAAACAAAATATCACTACTTTAATCGATTACACAAGGATATAATCGATTATCAGCTTTTGTTTGATTCTAAAAAAGCCATGAAGAACACTTTAGTCGATTACTAGCTACTCGTAATCGATTACATAAAACAAAATGTAAATCATGATTATCTATCTTAATTGATTACCATTATCCTGTAATCGATTACACAAGTTATGCATGACTGCCTTAATCGATTACCACAATCAGTAATCGATTACCTAGGCTTATTCTGAAATTGTACATGTCTGTCTTAATCGATTACCACAATCAGTAATTGATTACATAAGCTTATTTCAAAATTGAACATTTCTGCTTTAATCAATTACAACTCGTGTTAATTGATTACATTGTTCGTTGTATTTTTCCAGATTGAGCTATGAACATTTTAATCGATTATTTGGAAGATTAATCAATTACACATTATAATATAATCGATTATTATGACGATTTAATCGATTACATTTAGTTAACTAAGTTGGTTATAAATAGTTTGAGTTTTTCTGAAACCAACAACTCTTGACTTTGAAATTTCAAAGCATTCATAAACCTTCTAAAAGTAAGAAAGGATATTCTAAGTTAGGTAAGTTCTTGTCCCACACTTTTAAATCTTTATGGTGTATTGAAAGATTTCTTGGGCAAGATTCCAAAGAAGCTTTTGGAGAGAAAGTTCTGAAACTTGTTTTTTTAATTTCAACTCTGATTGGTAAATCATATTCATCCATATTCAGTGAATCATCAGGTTGTCTCTCTCCATTAACTCTTGTTGTAAATTCATTTATGAACTCTTGGTTATTTGTAACTATTACAAAGTATTCTTGAAGCTTTTTCTAGAGTGGGTTTCTCTAGACGGAAGAGTAGAGATTAGAAGAATTGGATGTAGCTTCTCTTGAGAAGTGAACCAGTATAAATTCTTGTGTTGATTTCTATTCTTCAATCTCTACTTGCTATCTTGATCTGTGATTCTTGGTGAAATCTTGATTGAGCATTTTTAGTTAAATATTTTTCTATTCTTCTTAGCTTATTTGACTTCTCTTAGACTTTTATTTTCTCATTCTAATTCAGTTTTTGTCTTAGGCAAGCAAGTGAGTTTAATTGCTAATTATTGCTTATTTTCAGATTTTATACTCACTTGACCTATCTTCCTTGTACAGGACCTACATTCTACAGAACTTTAAATGGAGCATATGAGCAGTCCTTGGAAAGATAAGGAAAATATCTACAAGTTTGCCAGAGATAAGCCGAGGCCAATTTTGTCATTTGGAGGGTCATTTTAGGCTTTGAAGTCAGAATTGCTGCACTTGAATTTTGGGCTGTGAGTTGGATTTTTATTGGTGTAAATAGCATAATTAATTAGAATAGATGGGCCTATTCATGGTCCTTTCTTTCCTTCTGACTTAGTCACTATATGCTAGTGAAATTAGTTAGTGAACATTACACTACATTTTGAGCAAAAACAGAATTTACATTTCCTTTTTAAGTTTCAGAATTAAAACTCTTTCTCTTATTTTCTCTCAATTGGTCTTCATTGTTCTTCACTGTTCTTCATTATCATTTTCTATTCTTCCATTTTTATGCACCAATTTCGTGGGGCTTTCATTGATGATGATCATGGGAGGCTAAACAAACAACCAATCCAAGGATCCAGCCTAAGCAAGTAGAATTTGAGTTCTGGTTTGGTATTTCAAATTCTGTGTGAATGTTCACTTTCTTCTTCAATCCTCTATTCAATTTTCATGATTATGAATGTGTTTAGGATTGAAAGCGGATTAGGTTATGGATTCATTTCCTAATTTCGAATTTTAATCACAGATTAGTTGGATGATATTTCAATTAGGTTTGTGATTTCAATTAATTTAGGAGTTAATTCGATTGAACTGCTTCTAATGAAATTGAATAAACTTTCATAACAAAATTATTATTTGAAAACTATGATAATTACCATTGCTTGGTTTGGTGAATTGGATTGATGCTATTTAATCTGTTTTACATTACCTTTTATCAATTCACATTAGTTTATACGTTTTCTGCAATTGTACTTATCGCATGCAAACTATTTGACAAAAACCCCTAATTGTTTATTAGTGAATTGAAGTTGGAATCATATTGACTGTGTCTCTGAGTCGACCTAGGTTAATCCTGTGCTACAGAATTAGCGCAATTTAATTGTTTTGAAGCGATACGACATCACTTATCAAATCTTCATTATTCAATAAATTAAGTTTTAGCAATTGTTTTCTTGGACTAAGTGGTTTGATTGACTTGAGGCATTCTTGTTTTAATTGTGATAAAGATCTTTTAACTCTGATTTTCTAAAGAATTTAAAAA